>CM056198.1:130469255-130851755 GCA_029692085.1 Gymnothorax javanicus | reverse complement strand
TCACTCTCCTGGTACAGTCCCTGCACATCTCACCTCACTCTCCTGGTTCAGTCCCTGCACATCTCACCTCACTCTCCTGGTACAGTCCCTGCACATCTCACCTCACCTCCTGGTACAGTCCCTGCACATCTCACCTCCTCTCCTGGTACAGTCCCTGCATCTCTCACCTCACTCTCCTGGTACAGTCCCTGCACATCTCACCTCACTCTCCTGGTACAGTCCCCTGCATATCTCACCTCACTCTCCTGGTACAGTCCCTGCACATCTCACCTCACTCTCCTGGTACAGTCCCTGCACATCTCACCTCACTCTCCTGGTACAGTCCCCTGTATATCTCACCTCACTCTCCTGGTACAGTCCCTGCACATCTCACCTCACTCTCCTGGTACAGTCCCTGCACATCTCACCTCACTCTCCTGGTACAGTCCCTGCGCATCTCACCTCACTCTCCTGGTACAGTCCCTACGCATCTCACCTCACTCTCCTGGTTCAGTCCCTGCACATCTCACCTCACTCTCCTGGTACAGTCCCTGTATATCTCACCTCACTCTCCTGGTACAGTCCCTGCACATCTCACCTCACTCTCCTGGTACAGTCCCTGCACATCTCACCTCACTCTCCTGGTTCAGTCCCTGCACATCTCACCTCACTCTCCTGGTACAGTCCCTGCACATCTCACCTCACTCCTGGTACAGTCCCCACACATCTCACCTCACTCTCCTGGTACAGTCCCTGCACATCTCACCTCACTCTCCTGGTACAGTCCCTGCACATCTCACCTCACTCTCCTGGTACAGTCCCTGTATATCTCACCTCACTCTCCTGGTACAGTCCCTGGTACATCTCACCTCACTCTCCTGGTACAGTCCCTGCACATCTCACCTCACTCTCCTGGTTCAGTCCCCTGCACATCTCACCTCCTCCTGGTTCAGTCCCCTGCATATCTCACCTCACTCTCCTGGTACAGTCCCTGCACATCTCACCTCACTCTCCTGGTACAGTCCCTGCACATCTCACCTCACTCTCCTGGTTCAGTCCCTGCACATCTCACCTCACTCTCCTGGTACAGTCCCTGCACATCTCACCTCACTCTCCTGGTACAGTCCCTGCATATCTCACCTCACTCTCCTGGTACAGTCCCTGTATATCTCACCTCACTCTCCTGGTACAGTCCCTGCACATCTCACCTCACTCTCCTGGTACAGTCCCTGCACATCTCACCTCACTCTCCTGGTACAGTCCCTGCACATCTCACCTCACTCTCCTGGTACAGTCCCTGCACATCTCACCTCACTCTCCTGGTACAGTCCCTGCACATCTCACCTCACTCTCCTGGTTCAGTCCCTGCACATCTCACCTCACTCTCCTGGTACAGTCCCTGCACATCTCACCTCACCTCCTGGTACAGCCCCTGCATATCCTCCCTGGTACAGTCCCTGCATCTCATCTCACCTCCTGGGTACAGTCCCCTGCACATCTCACCTCATTCTGGTACAGTCCCTGCACATCTCACCCTCACTCTCCTGGTACAGTCCCTGCACATCTCACCTCACTCTCCTGGTACAGTCCCTGCACATCTCACCTCACTCTCCTGGTACAGTCCCTGCATATCTCACCTCACTCTCCTGGTACAGTCCCTGCACATCTCACCTCACTCTCCTGGTACAGCCCCTGTATATCTCACCTCACTCTCCTGGTACAGTCCCTGCACATCTCACCTCACTCTCCTGGTACAGTCCCTACGCATCTCACCTCACTCTCCTGGTTCAGTCCCTGCACATCTCACCTCACTCACCTGGTACAGTCCCTGCACATCTCACCTCACTCTCCTGGTACAGTCCCTGCACATCTCACCTCACTCTCCTGGTACAGTCCCTGCACATCTCACCTCACTCTCCTGGTACAGTCCCTGCACATCTCACCTCACTCTCCTGGTACAGCCCCTGCACATCTCACCTCACTCTCCTGGTACAGTCCCTGCACATCTCACCTCACTCTCCTGGTACAGTCCCTGCACATCTCACCTCACTCTCCTGGTACAGTCCCCTACGCATCTCACCTCACTCTCCTGGTTCAGTCCCTGCACATCTCACCTCACTCTCCTGGTTCAGTCCCTGCACATCTCACCTCACTCTCCTGGTACAGTCCCTGCACAACTCACCTCACTCTCCTGGTACAGTCCCTGCACATCTCACCTCACTCTCCTGGTTCAGTCCCTGCACATCTCACCTCACTCTCCTGGTACAGTCCCTGCACATCTCACCTCACTCTCCTGGTTCAGTCCCTGCACATCTCACCTCACTCTCCTGGTACAGTCCCTGCACAACTCACCTCACTCTCCTGGTACAGTCCCTGCACATCTCACCTCACTCTCCTGGTTCAGTCCCCTGCACATCTCACCTCACCTCCTGGTTCAGTCCCTGCACATCTCACCTCACTCTCCTGGTACAGTCCCTGCACAACTCACCTCACTCTCCTGGTACAGTCCCTCACGCCCCATCTCACCTCACTCTCCTGGTACAGTCCCCTGCATATCTCACCCTCACTCTCCTGGTACAGTCCCTGCACATCTCACCTCACTCTCCTGGTACAGCCCCTGTATATCTCACCTCACTCTCCTGGTACAGTCCCTGCACATCTCACCTCACTCTCCTGGTACAGTCCCTGCACATCTCACCTCACTCTCCTGGTTCAGTCCCTGCACATCTCACCTCACTCTCCTGGTTCAGTCCCTGCACATCTCACCTCACTCTCCTGGTACAGTCCCTGCACAACTCACCTCACTCTCCTGGTACAGTCCCTGCACAACTCACCTCACTCTCCTGGTTCAGTCCCTGCACATCTCACCTCACTCTCCTGGTACAGTCCCTGCACATCTCACCTCACTCTCCTGGTTCAGTCCCTGCACATCTCACCTCACTCTCCTGGTACAGTCCCTGCACAACTCACCTCACTCTCCTGGTACAGTCCCTGCACATCTCACCTCACTCTCCTGGTACAGTCCCTGCACATCTCACCTCACCCTCTGACTGAAGATTCAAAGAGCCGCGATTTTCTACCCGAACTTGCCCCTACTGCTCAGAGCTCACACACCAACAGAAAACCACAACACTTAAAACTTAATCTTTTCACCCTCAACACTGCTTCATAATTCCTAATTCACTTCAACAAATGGCTTCATAATTCATCACCCATCAACAAATGGACATGCTCGTTCAATGACTCATTTTAAAAAAAAATTGGGACGAAATGGAAATAAACAAAAAAACAAAGTGTAAATCTCAAATTGAAAACACTGCAAAGAGAGGTTGTTACATGTTTTCCCTCCCAAATGTATTGTTTTTCTGAGAATGAGCTCTCCTTCCAAATTTCACACCAACAACATAATTAAAAGTTGAGACAGGGTTCTGTTTACCTCTGCGTTACATCACCTTTCCTCTCATCGTTTGGGGAAATGAGGAAACAAATTAGGACACAAATCTCAGTTTAAGGATTTTTTCCCCCATTCTTCCTCTACATTTTCTGTCGTACAAACGATCAGGGCCTTCAGTGTATTTTGCTCTACTCAAAGCACCACATATTTTCATTGAAAGGCAGGTCTGGATGGCAGATAGGCCAGTCTACCAGCTAGTCTAGGAAGCCACACTCTTGTAATACCAGTAGAATTTAGCATGCAATTGTCTTGCAGAAATAAGCTGAGTCATCCCTGAAAATATGTAGAATACAACACCCAGTCTGGTAAAAGTCTATATAACAGCGTCTGATTTTGATATCTTAGATGTGGCGCTGAAAGGGTTAAGATATATCACATGAGGGTTTGAGAACTGTAGATACTTATATTGCTCCCATCCTAACCTCCTTCCTGTGCTGCAGGCATCAGCTTCACAATGCACCCGCATTTAAAAAAACAACGTTTAGAAAGTAAAACACTTCAAATACTTTGCATCAATGTTTTCCATATAACACAGATCAATACAGATGATTAATTCAATTTAATACAGATGATTCACAAATCACTGATTACTTTTTGGCGTTTTCTTTAATATCCCAATTTTTTTGTAAATGCGGTTGTACTTCAACAAAGATTTCTGCCCAAACTGCCAGGAGAATTGTTTGGGACATGAAGAAAAATCCACAAGCTACCTCAAGAGAAATACAGAATGCTCTGGAAAAAAGATGGTGCGGGCATTTCAAGGAGCACAATAAGGAGGTACTTAAACAACGATGAGCAGCATGCTCAAGTTGCTAAAAGGAAGCCTTTATTGCGCCAGAAAACACCTTAGCACATCTCCCAACTTCTGGCATACTGACATTTGGAGTGACAAGACCAAAATAGAACTTTGTGATCACAACCATAAGTGCTATGTTTGGAGAGCGGTTGACACCATTCCTACTGTAAAGTAGGGGTGGGACTTGTAAACGTGTACACGTGTACGCGGTTAGTCAATCATAAACGCTTCTAAAAAAAAAAAAAAACACTAACCGTGTACACGCACTCATCGGCTGCGTCCGAAAAGTTAAAAAATTACCGTGACGCCCTATCGTCTAATTCCTAACCACTTTTCTTTAACCTGTGTAAACCGTCATGAGGTAAAGGAAAGGTGTAAAGGGGTCTCTTCTACAGCTTAGGAAGAGAACCGCGCTAATAAGAGAATCCGAATGCACTTACACTAGGCACAGTGATCACCCGGCTCCTGCCCGTCATGTTTGTTTGTTTTCGTGATTGACCGGATGGACGGTCATCGCGGAATTGCGGGATAGCATTTCTGCCTTTCTTTTCAAAAAGGATGCTTCAGTGTACCCTATGCTAAAGGTGATAAATTAGGAAGCATTGTAGCACCTTTACTTTACATTTAAAGAATCCGAACACTCTTATCATGACTGCCACGTAAATCCTTCCGGATCGTTTTCTAGGATTTAGGAACTTTCCTAAGCTATAAGACTATTCGGACGCAGCCATTGTCTCTACGCTTAATTCCTCTTTATGTTGCTTTAAAACACGATTGGTTAATAGCTTATTATTTTTATCTCACATATTGTTCTCTGTGTGTTTTTTACATTTTTGGGGGACGCTCTGTCCGCCGCCTATATTTGCATGCACAATGTCATCTGCGCGTCTGCTCGTTAAAAGAAAAGCATATTCATTTTATTTGAATACGTAAAACGCAGTTTACATTTCTTTTTTTGTTTTAGCTTTGTGGATGTAAAAAATGTTTCTCAATTTAGTTTTACTTTATCAGCTGCTTTTCCTCCTCAATTAGGCTACAATTCATTTTAATGACGCTATGAAACGTAACGATAGTGAGACGCAGCTCCCGCTGTGAGTGAGGGATGCAGTTTGCTGTTTAACTTTACGAATCAAATTGCACAAAAACAAGGTATTATAATAAGGACAATGACAAAAAAGCAGAGCTAAACTGCTAATATTCATTCAAGTCGATGTTCTTGCATGTCAAAATTATAATTTTCGTTTATGGTTAATTCATTTACAATGGTGAAAGGGCCTAACATTATTCATTTAGTTGTGATTTTATGCCCATCTGATGTAGGCCGTAATTTTGTATTGGAGTAACCTACAAATTCACTGTTACCGTCTATTGATTGAATAAACGTATCTGGCTGATAACTGCGATAATGGATGTGTGAACTGCGTTATAGGAATGGTGACAGTGCCCTCTAACGGTTGTATAGCGGTCAAAATCCACAAACTCTGAAGACACGTGTACACGTGTACACGCAATTATACGGCGCGTGTACACGTTTAGAATTTTTTGTACACGTTCCCACCCCTACTGAAAAGCATGGTGGTAGCTCTCTGATGTTTTGGGGAGTGTGAGCTCTAAAGGCTCAGGGAATCTCGTGAAAATTGATGGCAAGATGAATGCAGCATATCAGAAATTACTGGCAGTCAATTTGCATTCTTCAGAATGAAAGCTGCACATGGGACGCACTTGGACTTTCCAGCATGACAATGACCCAAAGCACAAGGCCAAGTTGACCCTCCAGTGGTTACAGAAGAGAGAGGTGAAGGTTCTGGAGTGGCCATCACAGTCTCCTGACCTCAATATCATCGAGCTGCTTTTGGGGAGATCTCAGACGTGCAGTTCATGCGGGACGACCAAAGAATTTGCAGGGGCTGGAGGCATTTTACGAGGGAGAATGGGCAGCTGTACCACCTGAGAGAATTAGGAGCCTCACTGATAACTATCTCAAAAGACTGCACGCTGTTATTGATGCTAAAGGGGGTAATACACCGTATTAAGAACTAAGGGTATGCACACTTCTGAACCAGGTTCATTTCATTTATTTCCCTTATTGCCATGTTTTATGTGATGATTGTGCCATTCTATATGACCTCCAGTTGGACATGAATCCAATAAGAAGTAAAAGAAATGTTTTGCCTGGCCATTCATGTTTTCTTCATAAAAAGGTTTCCTATTTTACAGATTCAGCCAGGGTATGCAAACATTTGAACACAACTGTACGTAAAACCATAGAACTGAAAGAGAGTGTACTTTTTTTTCTCATGACTGTATGAACTTTCATATTGGAGCAGGACTGAAGTGGGTATGAACCTTTGACCCTGGAACAGGATTAGAGCAGCTACATGCTTTTGACACGAAAACACTGGTAAAGCAGGAATGTACCTTCGATACTCAGAACAGGAGTTAACCAGGTGTGCACCTTTGATACTGGAACGTGAGAAAGCACACATGTACCTTTGTCACAGGAACAGGACTAAAGCAGGTACGTACCTTTGATACTGGAATAGGAAAAAGTAGCTCTGTACCTTCGATATTGGATACGAGAGGAAGGAGGTATGTACCCAGGGTCCTCCACTGTCGTTAATGACCGGGTGGGCCGCCCGATCATTATTACTCATTGCCCCAGCGCCGCCCATTCATAATGTATGAGCCCAGTCATAAGTGTCAGCTGCCAAGTAAAAAAAAAATTAAGAACTACTCTAAAAACACCCCATAAACCAAGGCAGAATAAGCCGAACTTCACTCTAGCCACTCTTTAGCCTCTCTTAACTGTGTTATAGCTCTACCGTCCGGCCGGAGTCAGAGGTCCCATATTATGTTGTATTTAGTTGTTTAAAACATGCCCAATGGGTCTTTAAAATAATGTTAAGAATTCTGTTACAAAAAAAACCCCACACACATCCAGGCCTTGTGAGACCTCTTCTCTCACCCAGTCTGTGCCGGCCTGAAACATGAGCTGTTGAGAGGGCGGGGAGGCTATGCTAATGAGGCGCTGCCTGATTGGCATTCCGGGGGAGGGTGCAGACCCGAAAAACCAGGAAACCAAGATGGCAGGTATTTCAGGACAGCTCTCTGCGGCACCTATTGCTGTTCAACCGTACATGTTTGATCCCGAATCCGACCCTGAACGGATGGAGAAAGCAATTGAAGTATTGCAGCAACGTTTACAGCAGGATGTCAATGAGTAGCAAGTTGAAATTTTAGTGTTTTGCTTGTACTGTCTCGCCTTGCATGCACGTGGTTGTAGCTGCACAGTTATATAGTCATGTTATATACCTACTTGGCTATCCGGAAGAAACTTTGCTAAAAGCTCCTGTTAACCATTTCTACTAAGACGAAACACCATTCCAACACCAAGCTACTAAATGAGTTGGTAGCAAAAACACACAAATTCCGCCATGGGAATGCAGAGAAATCATTTGCTAGACAAGACACATTATAGCGCGTTTCCCGACTGCGTACACCGCAGTAAGATCAGAGAGCTAGCCCACACCAAGGCAAAGTACTCGGCTGACCCTGGTCATTGAGAAGTAAAATGATCGTTTTTCAGACTTTGCAGACACACACAACACCTTTCCGATTAGCTTCAACTGTAGCGGCTACGGTCAGGTAACGTTATGATGAAACTACCACCTTGATGCTAACCAAAGTAGCACAAGCATACCAATCTGAATTACTGCATATAAGTTAACCAGGAGCATTTTTTAAGTAGCATGGAACGCAAACTAACATCCCGAAGTAACTGAGTGGTCATAACAACAACAGAGACAAACGTTCCCCTGCAATACAGGTTTTACAGACAGTAACTTCCGTTACAGTGAACAGTTGTACCAAGCATCCAAATTACAAACAAGTATAAAAAGTTAGCTTCAAATGAGGTTTATGTTCATGCACCTTCTGTTGAATGTCTCCGGATATTATTTACTCTTGCATATTTAGGACACAAACATTAGCAACAGTACCTTAGCTGCGTTAGCCGCAGTGCTACAGCCACATTCAACAGGCTATAACGTTAGGTAGGTTTATGCAATAAAGCAATACAAAATGGTAAAACTTACAGCTTCCGCATCTGTGAGTCACGGACAGTTGGTATCGATCCAGGCTTTATCTTCAGATATTTTACAAAGCCTGCGTTTGAGGCCATTTGTTAGTGCTAACCATCATTTGCGGTCCTGCTAGCCACCCGTCACACGTTAGCTTCACTTACATTATTGTATCTCCCCGACGACGATAGTCGGGAGATACTATGGTTTAGTTCCGGGGCCGCCGCCGCCACCGCAGACATTTTATGTTCCGGGCTCTGGAAGCCACAATTATTACAGGAATGTTTTCAAATTTCACACAGGCAAAGATATATATATGACAATGCTCAAGACCGATTTTCGTCAATTTGCGGATTTTGTCCAAAATTTTTTATGTTGCCGGAAGCCACAATATTTTGTCCAAAATTTTTATGTTCAATGCGACAGGATTTTCTGGAAGCCAATATGGCTGCCGGCAATTGTCCAAAATTTTTTATGTTACAGAAACGTTTTCAAATTTTTCACAGGTGAAGATGTAAATATGACAATGCTCAAGACAGATTTTCGTCAATTTCGGACGTCCAATATGGCTTCCGGCGGCCATTTTGTCCAAAATTTTTTATGTTCCGGGATCTGGAAGCCAAGTTACAATTATTATGAAGGAATATTTTCAAATTTTATACAATTTTTTATGTTCCGGGATCTGAAGATATATATATTTTCAAATTTTATACAGACAATGCTCAAGACAGATATTCTTCAATTTCGGACATCCAATATGGTTGCCGGCGGCCATTTTGTTCAAAATTTGGGGATTGGGGAGATACATGACTCGGTCCCTGTGGCAACCGAGTTATCTAGTTTGCTGTTATATCGTTACTTACAGCTTGTGGCTCCGAGCTCAAGATCGATGCAACTGCCCCAGATTTGAGAACCAGCTGAGATGCATATCCAGTGTCAAATTATCCTTTATTGACAAAGCTGTCTTTGGTGAAATACCGAGCACAAACAGCTAACGTTCCCGTTGAGTGTGGCCATTTGCCGCTGGCAAACTAAAAAGGTGCCCACTGATTTCTGGTGGCATCGTCTTTTGGAAGGGAAAATAGTTGAGTTTTTTTTTTTCGCATCCAAAAAACACGTACGAACAGCTTTGGGAAACATAATGATAAAACTACACGTTAAATAATTTGAGCTCATTCGTGTCTGATAGAATAGATTCCGGTGTGGGCAGGTCCAGCGCCGTGACTGGCAACAACCTGGCATCAGGTTTTTCCAAAATCTCATAGAGATCTCGGGACGAGCTGTTCAGAGTGGAAATCATGTTCAGGAAATCACGTTCTCGGATTACGGCAAAACACCTGTATCTTACGTTTGGAAACTTGCAGAGATTGAGTTTGGACATCCAACATTATAACATTATATGTATGTATTAAAAGAAGGATCAGCATAATAGGGGACCTTTAACTACCGATGAATCGGATGACAATGAACCTTTTCGATGTGCTCCGCCCCCCTTAGTTACCGTTGATATTGGCCCCATGCAACGCACCAAGTTCTGCTTTGAGAACAGCGCAGCAGAAGTTTGAGCATCACTCTCTCCAGTTCGGCTTAAGCGAGATTTGGGTTGCGAGCATGCTGTTTGCAGACTACGTACAGCAGAAGATGCACAAATCACATTGAAAAAGCGGGGAATTATAAGTTATTTCGCTTTCCCGTGGTAAAAGGCAGCTAACAGCATGGATTTGCACTGCAACCAGGGAGAATTTTCATTCAGGTACATTCTAGGGTGAGCAGCCTACATTTTGTGTCCGGACGGTGAGATTAAGAATTCTGTATTTAACCTCCACCAATAACAATTGATTTTTGGGTACCCAGAGAAACATTTGGATATGTAAACACGTCAAGGGTACATCCAGTTAAATAAATTTAGAGTTTAGTTTCTAGTTCTGCTACTAGTGTTCAAAGCATATTGTAACTGCGGCTGCCATGTTACTGATGACACACCAGGTTGCTAGGGCAGGCGCAGCATATACATTTGCGATATTAAATATTAATATTAAATTCTAAACCCCCTTCTCACTGATAAAACTCCCCAAAATATATTGGTGCCCCCCTTTAAAAATTATCCTGGCAAATAAAAACCCGTAAAAAGTGGAGGTTGAAAATGGAATTCTTTCCTCCTAAGCTCCATTAGTCTTCTCCTACAAACTGGAAGCATTGACTCCTTAGGCGCAATGCAGAGTTGGAGGATTATATTGGTGAGATATTGTCAAGTCCGCCACGTTGTTATTTTCAGCACAAATGAAAATCCAAAATCAAATGTGTAGCGTTCAGGCAAACAGTAATGATATGTCATAGCCTTGTATTTTACATGTGTACCTGCGCACCGTTGAGAGAAGATTAGGATCATGTGTGCTTGCCGGTTGTTCTGAACAATGCAAATTCGTCACAGGAATACTGTAGCTCAGGGGTCACCAACTCTGTTCCTGGAGGGCTACCATCCTGTAGGTTTCTGCTATATCTCCTATTCAGCACACCTGATTCAACTAATTAGCTACTTAATTGCCCAGCTCGTGATCTTGTTAAGTAGCTAATTAGTTGAATCAGGTGTGCTGAACAGGAGGTAGAGCAGAAACCTACAGGATGGTAGCTCTCCAGGAACAGGGTTGGTGACCCCTGCTGCAGCTATTAGCTGACTTAAGGCATGGGATCCAATCATCATGACATTATTTCACGTCCACGAAACTAACTGGCGAGTAAATTCAACTTTGTTGGCTATATATAGCAAGTAATTATGAAATCAAAATCACAAAGAAACCGAATGATTATTGCAAGCAGCAAAATGAAAACCATGTCAACCTACTTTTTGGGCATTTTAAGTGCCCCAATTATTGTGGTATTTCAGAAAGGGCGCACTGTGGGATAGGGATGGTTAAGCTATCGTGTGCAAATATTTGTTTTGAAACCAGAAATTTTCAATTATTGCTTTAACTAATTCTCCCTTTTTGAACTTTGAGTGTGGTACATCCAAATCTTTGCATATCAGTCTCAATTCATGAACCTGGAGTGGAGAGATAGCTCTCCTCTTGCTGACTGCAGGCTTGTTAACGGTATCCAGTTTTTCTTCTGCCATAGAAGATGTTCAGTGCTCATGCGCTCTCCAAATTTCGCTTTTTCACGCTCTTGAACCGAAAGGGTCTATTCTGAAAATATTCCGAGTTGTATATTACCAAATGTGTCCAACTTGTCTGGCAAAGTGGTCCAGAGTAGGGATGTGCATTTCTGGGAAAAATACTATTCAATAATCAGTGCTAAGTATTCGAAAATCGACCTCCCCCCAAATGCACGCACTCGCTCACTCACGCGGAGACAGAAACAGCTTTTCCGTATTTTATCATTTGCAGCATATGACATGGTTTATTTAATTGAACAAGTAACATATTCTTGTCGTTTAAAACGGGGAATCGCACAGTTTATATTGAATAAGTTCTCGTCGTTTAAAACAGGATATCACGCGGTTTATTTAATTAAACAAGTTCTCGTCATTCAAAACAGGGTAGACAAATGACAGTGCCTACATCAGCGCAAAAAAACCAGCATTGGCTAAAACGTCTTTTCTGTCGTGAGTGCACTAAAGAAACTGATTGTGACTTCATAAATTAGGTCTATTGGGTCTACTCATTGGTCCTCTAAAATCGTTCATATGCCCATCTCTCAATGCGTAGACCCATCCAAGAAAAAACTGAACAAATGAAAATTACCGTCGTAATACCGGAAAGATTCAGCAGTAAATCAATAGCAAATTCCATTTTCATTTTTGAAAAACATGCAAATACATTTTCATTAAACTGTTTGACAGAAAGTAGTCTCAGGCAACGTGCACAACATAGGCCAACCATAATGATTTAGGCAAATCCTGATCCTGATTTAGGCTGCTTCTGCATCATTAAAGCCCCACTAGGTTGGAATTTCATCTTCAAATATCAGTTTCAAAGTCTATGTATTGGTGGGCTGGATTATTACAGTGAGAATGGCATCTCTCCCATTACCACAGAGGGACCCGGTGGCCTGCATCTGGGACTATGTAACTTTCGACCGCGGGTCCCGCACTCTCGCGAGACGTACGTTCTGCTTTACGGCACACACGAGCTTTTGGATAAGGAGCATAAGGAGAAGGCAGCTAGGCTAGCCCGGTATCGTGTCTCGAAAGATGGCTGAGGCAAAGAAGCGAAAAAGGACGGTGTCGGTGGAAGCCAGGAGAAAAAAAAGGGAGAGTGACCGTGCACGGCACAAAACCAGAGTTAATATTGGACCGGATTTTTCACAGTGAAGAGAGCTCATGGCAAAAGAGGGCTGCAAGTCGGACGCCAAGCTGGCAATGTTGCTGATTGAGAGGTGAGTTATATGCTCGTGTTCATGCATTGTATTTATCACACATTGTTTTTGTTGGCTGTGTTATCGTGTGTAGTCACAGTCACTATTTGGGTTATCAAAACGTAACTGAAAGCCCATTCAAATAATGTAAACAAGGATAGCCGAGGTAGCATTAGCATTTCACCGGCAGAGTTAGCCTCTTTTCGGAGTGTTTTTTATAGCGAACTTTATGCTTCACGATGAGAAAAGTTGTTGACTTACTAGCAACTATTGTTTGAAAGCAAAAACAGGCCATATCAGCTTTGTAGGCTGGCGTTGTACTGTCATTATATTGATATTGTGCCGTTTTGAGGTTACAATCGCTACTACGTCTGCTAACGTTACTCTTAGGAGTGGTGCTTGCGCATACTTTGTTGTAGTGCAATAATTTTAATCCAACGCTGTTGAAGACTTCTATGTAAACACAATCATAACTAATAACTTTATTGATTCCAGCTTTTTACAAAGACGAGTTATTGACATATTCTTGTCTGACTCACGGCTAATAAGAAAGCAACAAATGAACGTTAGGGTGTAACGTTACACCCCCAAAATAGTTATTCATAACACATAGCGGCATCATTTGTAAACTAGAGCTATCTGTTGTCATTGTATCATGTTTACGAGATTTCATGGATGACGTGAGTTATCTAATCCAACTTTGGTCGCAGGTTGACAATCAAACAACGAACAATAAATAAATAAATGTTACACCAGAAAGTTGCCTTTGTTATTGTCTTTCCACAGGTAGCCCAAACCTTATAAGTTTTGACCCTTAGAAACACGTCTACCTGCAAGTAATAAATTACCCTCTCGATTGTAAATGCAGTGATGTAAGTTGGAAGTGATCTGCAGACATCAAGCCAACATTTTCTTTATATACTAACATGCTCCACATGCAAACATTATGCTAATAACAGGCGAAAAATGCTAGGAAAGTCATATTTGTGCCAAATTCCAGTAATATTACTGTACCTTGTCGGTCGACATTGCTCCTCTTTATATTGAGCGCTCCACAAGTCTCAGGGTGCAAAAAAATGCACGTTCTCACGGGGGACGTCAGCCGGCAACAGCGCTCTGTGTGTTTTACGACAGTTGTGTTTTACGACAGCGGTGTTGCGCTTCTACTTGCTCTAGTGGCCTTTAGTGGCCGCTAGAGCGCACGAAACTGGGATTCCTACCTAGTGGGGCTTTAACATTCACGTCAATAGATACCGGTAGCATGAGATTGTTCTTCTGTTATTTTAGACACAGGTGGCGATGGTTGTACTTACAGCACTGGAAAAGAGAGCAACGACACGCATTGGTCAAGTGGAAATGCCTTCTGTGGGTGGAATTTGGGTATTGCAAAAGTGCCCAAGGACTGACATCTCTGTATTGTTGGTGAACGAGTAAGTGCGGTATTTTCAATAATTTAATGAAGTTTCTAGATCACCCACGTTAATAGCATCATCGTGGACCCGTTTACAGATAAATAACATATAGTGGCCATTAATTGCTGTGTTACGAATGCCTGCTGTTTTAAATGATAAAGATAAGTCCACTAAAGTGATGCCATACTGTAAGTTTGCGCGCTAAATTCAACTGTGTTAGCTAACTGTTAGCCACTTAAGCCACTGTGTTTTCTTTTAGTATTGCCCTTCATCTGAATATTAGTTCATTGTTTTGATAACATTACTCATAGTTGCATGAAGGTTATCTCTTTCCTCTTCATTCACCCATACCGGTAGACTGAGTACAGTTGAGACACTTTTTTGCGCCTCCATTTTTTGAACAGAAGGGTTAGGGTTAGGGGTTAAAACAAAACAAAACTATACACTGAAAATAAATGATTTTTCATATGCTGTTTAATTTGTTTGTAAATGAAATTATTATTGATGAATATCATTTGTTATTTGTTTATTTTTTCCACAATCAGGTCATAAACATGAGGTGCATTTTTACCATGGTACCATCTCAACCATACCCCATATACATATGGGGTACTATACACATGTGTACAGTTGAGACAGTACCATGGTACAGTTGAGACACTTATTGAAACCCATTGATGATGACTGAGCATCAATTGTAAATGCAATGAACTTTTTTAAAATGACAATTTGACAAGATATTACAATATAAATTAATTCCTCTTTATTGAAATTAAAAACAATGGAATATTATTGTATTATTAAGATAAATATTATTATATTATAATTATATAACATGACATTATAACATTAACAGTATATATTAATATAACACTGTTCAAGTATGACAAATATTAAATTTTATTTTCATTTTCTTTGTTTTTTTGGTGTTATTATGACTTATAACATGTTATGGTTAGCCTACACTGCACAACTTAACAGCATGTGATGTAATAGAACGCTGTCAGGGTACAGTGGAGACTTTGTGTCTCAACTGTACCCTGCTAACAACTTTATATATTTCTCTAGATTGTGCAGTGACCTAATATGCTAGGATAGCATGAAATATGTGAGTTTTTAGGGCACAAAATAACATTTGCAATGATGTAAGTTATGTTTGATGGTCACAAAAGGATAATAAGCTATTCATTGTGGAAGCGACATGGTAAAGTGAAATTCTTACATTAGTAAAAAGACTTTTGCTGATATCTTTGGACTGGAGATGCTAAAACTCTTCAAATTTCCCACAACCAAAGACGATGTTAATATGCATGTGCTGAGTGAAAATGGTGACGGTTGTTTACATTAATGTTACAATCTACATTTTGAAATAAACAAATTATAAGCATAACTTGATATGACCAAGACACCTAAAAGCAAAAACACAGCAGTTTTCATCAATCTACAAGCAAGTGGGCAACACACATAATTGTAGTAAATGGGTTTTTTGGGCACTTTTGCAATACCCATATCCCGCCACTAGGGGGCGAATAAGGTTTACCACGTAGCTCAATGGGAGTGTCGTTACTCTCTTTTCCAGTGCCCTAGTTGTACTGCGCTGGAGGAGGTTTTACTGTTAGCGACACCCGTAGGCTGTCTAACGCGTTGCATCATCAGAAAGGACGTTTATTTCTGTTCCGTGTTTATTCATTTTTGTCGGATAAAAACGATAGTCAAATTCGGTATTCGATATTCTACTGTAGAACGACTATTCGAAAATCGATGCCCATCCCTAGTCCAGAGAGGCCTTAACTATTTCACACAAGGATATATCCATTAAATCACAATTTTTAACAGAACGGGTGGAGATACAAGAGTCACAGCGAAGTGCTGGCAATCGATGCAGAAAAGCTGAACACCCCATAAACCGCATATTGAGATCAAACCAGACAAAATAGAGGAATCGTACTGCACGTGTCAAGCAGGGTTAGGAGTTTTCATATGTTTTTTGCCATCACTGAGCTAAAAATAACACTGGATCCAGTATGCTGTCTAACCTCAGTTGGCCATGAGTCAGGCAATACCCTGGCAAGACTTTGTCATAAATCATATTACGCAATGCAACTATTGGACATAATCGAGTCATTAATCTAACGTTTGTTACATTGGCGTTTCCTCCAAACCAATTCCGATGACAAGCTAACTTTACTCATTTCGGCTAACTAACTGACATTCTGTATCCGATTGTAGGTACATCATGGCATTACAAAATCGGTCATCATCGGGCAAAATGTTTTATATTATCTAGTGTTGCGAATGCCTGTGCTGGGTGGCATGAAGGAATCCCTTTCTCAGCAGGAAAGCTACTGGTTTGTAGCAACATCTGGTATTGCGTGCAGAACTCCACTAGGGGAAAACAATCCTATGTTAACATATGCATCAATGATACCATTGGTGTAACTCCGTCTTCTCAGCAAAACATACGCATAGATTGTTGGTAGCCAACCAACTAGTGAGGGCCCTGGAGCGTCCGTGCACCACGTACGACCCTATTCATCTTTTGTTCTTTTCTATTGATGACAGAGGTAAATTTAACCGAAATGGCCATTTTTGGTTAGTTCTGAATCAACTGCTTTACTCATCAGGCTCAATCTTGCTCTCCGTCTCGTGGTTTAGGTACCAGAAGTGGGTCAGAAGGCCGACATTGGTGATTTACGTTTAAGATTATCCAAAAATATAAACAAATTTTAATGATTAACATGAAGGCAATTTTGGCTCGCAGGTGCCAGGAAATCACATTTACGGGCTTCTAAAATTCAATTATTCACCCGACCTACCGCCCAGACATTCAAAAACCTATGTGGAGAACACTGTGTGCCTTTGATACTGAACAGGAAATAGCAGGCATGTGCCTTTGATACTGGAACAGGAGAATGAACACTGGAACAGGAAATAGTTCCTTTGACACTGAACAGGAAATAGCAGGCATATGCCTTTGATACTGGAACAGGAAATGCGGAGGACCTTTGACACTGAACAGGAAATGTGCCTTTGATACTGAACAGGAGAATGCGGATTTGTACCTTTGACACTGAACAGGAAATAGCAGGCATGTGCCTTTGATACTAAACAGGAGAATGTCCTTGAACAGGAACACTGCATGTGCCTCATACTGGAACAGGAGAATCCTGGAACACACTGGCATGTGCCTTTGATACTAGGCAAAGCTGGAACAGGAAATAGGGATTCCTTTGACACAGGAGAATGAACCTTTGACACTGGAAAATCAGGCATGTGGCTAAATTCCTGGAACAGGATATGCAACCTGCCACCTTTGAATCATCCATGTGCCTTGATCTGGAACAGGAGAATGGGATTTGTACCTTTGACACTGGAACAGGAAATAGCAGGCATGTGCCCTGTCTCGATACTGAACAGGAGAATGCTTTGACACTGGAACAGGAAATAGCAGGCATGTGCCTTCAACTGGAACAGGGAATCCTTGAAAAACAGGAAATTTCATATGCCTCATACTGGGAGAATGCTTTGTTCCTTTGACAAAAAAATAAATAATGTGCCTTTGATAAACAGGAGAATTTTGCCTTTGAACAGGAACAGAAATAGCAGGCATATGTATGGAACAGGAGAATTTTGTATAATGGAACAGAAATAGAGGCATGTGCCTTTGATACTGGAACAGAGAATATGTACCTTTGACACTGGAACAGGAAAAAAGGCATGATACTGGAACCTTTGTATTGACACTGGAACAGGAAATAGCAGGCATGTGCCTTGGAACAGGAGAATGACACACTGGAACAGGAAAAGCAGGCATATGCCTTCGGCATATGCCTTTGATACTGGAACAGGAGAATAGCAGGCATTTGTACCAGGAGAATTTTGACACTGGAACAGGAAATAGCAGGCATGTGCCTTTGATACTGGAACAGGAGAATGCGGATTTGACACTGAACCTGTGCCTTTGACACAGGAACATTTGGAAACAGGAACAGGAAATAGCAGGCATGTGCCTATGATACTGGAACAGGAGAATGCAGGATTTGTGCCTTTGACCTTTGACACTGGAACAGGAAATAGCAGGAGTGTGCCTTTGATACTGGAACAGGAGAATGCAGATTTGTACCTTTGACACTGAACAGAACAGGAAATAGCAATGTGCCTTCGAGCAGGCATGACACTGCAGGAAATAGCAGGCATGTGCCTTCGATACTGGAACAGGAGAATGCGGATTTGTACCTTTGACACTGGAACAGGAAATAGCAGGCATGTGCCTTCGATACTGGAACAGGAGAATGCGGATTTGTACCTTTGACACTGAACACTGCCTTTGAACTGGAACAGGAAATAGCACACTGGAACAGGAAATATGTGCCTTTGATACTGGAACAGGAGAATGCGGATTTGTTCCTTTGACACTGGAACAGGAAATAGCAAGCATGTGCCTTTGATACTGGAACAGGAGAATGCGGATTTGTACCTTTGACACTGGAACAGGAAATAGCAGGCATGTACCTTTGATACTGGAACAGGAGAATGCGGATTTGTACCTTTGACACTGGAACAGGAAATAGCAGGCATGTGCCTTTGATACTGAAACAGGAGAATGCGGATTTGTACCTTTGACAGTGGAACAGGAAATAGCAGGCATGTGCCTTTGATACTGGAACAGGAGAATGCAGATTTGTACCTTTGACACTGGAACAGGAAATAGCAGGCATGTTGTAACAGGAGAATGCTTTGTACCTTTTGACACTGGAACAGGAAATAGCAGGCATGTGCCTTCGATACTGGAACAGGAGAATGCGGATTTGTACCTTTGACACTGGAACAGGAAATAGCAGGCATGTGCCTTCGATACTGGAACAGGAGAATGCGGATTTGTTCCTTTGACACTGGAACAGGAAATAGCAAGCATGTGCCTTTGACACTGGAACAGGAGAATTTTTGTACCTTTGACACTGGAACAGGAAATAGCAGGCATGTGCCTTTGATACTGGAACAGGAGAATGCGGATTTGTTCCTTTGACACTGGAACAGGAAATAGCAAGCATGTGCCTTTGATACTGGAACAGGAGAATGCGGATTTGTACCTTTGACACTGGAACAGGAAATAGCAGGCATGTACCTTTGATACTGGAACAGGAGAATGCAGATTTGTACCTTTGACACTGGAACAGGAAATAGCAGGCATGTGCCTTTGATACTGAAACAGGAGAATGCGGATTTGTACCTTTGACACTGGAACAGGAAAATAGCAGGCATGTGCCTTTGATACTGGAACAGGAGAATGCAGATTTGTACCTTTGACACTGGAACAGGAAATAGCAGGCATGTGCCTTTGATACTGGAACAGGAGAATGCGGATTTGTACCTTTGACACTGGAACAGGAAATAGCAGGCATGTGCCTTTGATACTGGAACAGGAGAATGCAGATTTGTACCTTTGACACTGGAACAGGAAATAGCAAGCATGTGCCTTTGATACTGGAACAGGAGAATGCGGATTTGTACCTTTGACACTGGAACAGGAAATAGCAGGCATGTGCCTTTGATACTGGAACAGGAGAATGCAGATTTATACCTTTGACACTGGAACAGGAAATAGCAGGCATGTGCCTTTGATACTGGAACAGGAGAATGCGGATTTGTACCTTTGACACTGGAACAGGAAATAGCAAGCATGTGCCTTTGATACTGGAACAGGAGAATGCAGATTTGTACCTTTGACACTGGAACAGGAAATAGCAGGCATGTGCCTTTGATACTGGAACAGGAGAATGCAGATTTATACCTTTGACACTGGAACAGGAAATAGCTGGCATGTACCTTTGATACTGGAACAGGAGAATGCGGATTTGTACCTTTGACACTGGAACAGGAAATAGCAGGCATGTGCCTTTGATACTGGAACAGGAGAATGCAGATTTGTACCTTTGACACTGGAACAAGGAGTATATAAAGAGGGAGAAGACATGATAAATGGCTCCGGTGAAACTCTGGGTTATCGCACATGCGCAGTAAAATCTGTTCTGCTCTTGCAGTAACATTCCGTAGATGGTGCGCAATCTAGCAGCACAGGGGTGATTGTTTAGTTTCATTGATGCGTCTGCAATCAACCTTGGGTGGGAATAAATTTCAAGCAATAACTGAAGATGTGAGGAACGCGGATCATTTCATTAAATTACTCTAGACTTACTTATTGTGAGAGAGGCGATTTTGCCTTTGATAAGCACCTGAACAAACCGCATGCCTTTTTTTTTTTTTTTTTTTTTTTTTTTTTAGTGCCATCTGCTGGAGCCCTCCAACATCGCAGCTCCAATTACAGTGCGCATGTGCCATACCCCAGAGTTTCACTGGAGCCATTTGTCGTGTCTTCTCTTTTTTGTACTCCTTGACTGGAACAGGAAATAGCAGGCATGTACCTTTCACACTGGAACAGGAAATAGCAGGCATGTACCTTTCACACTGGAACAGGAAATAGCAGGCATGTACCTTTCACACTGGAACAGGAAATAGCAGGCATGTACCTTTGACACTGAGGAAGATGTGATTGGACTGTGGGTTCAGGTTGTTTTGCACAATGCAGGTGTAGCGTCCCTCGTCGCTCACATCCACCTTCTGAATCTGCAAGCTGTACTCATGCTTGCTCCCGCCCCCCGTCACCACAGAAACACGGGGATCCGCTGACCACTTGTCATCTCCCGTGAACATGATGCTGGAGCGATTCAGCCACGCCCCTTTTGACAGTTCATCCAAAAGATAGCACCTGGGAAGCAAACACAAAACCAAGATGGCATTTTCAGCAGCAGCCAATAGGAGCAGAGAGCTGCTTTCCCTCCACTGGGGTCAGTTTCACTCTCTGAAGAGCAGGCTTCATGGAAAGATAAATTTATATGTCTTGGTCGGTAATCCTATTATCAGTTGCTAATCAGCATTAGACAACCCAGCTGTGAAGCTCAAAGTGAACAAAAGAGAGCACAAAGAATGCGAAACAGCCAATGAAAATGCAGTGATAATGTTCTAATGTTATGCCACACAGTGAGACTGCAGAGCAGTTCGGCACTGCATAGACTGCGGGAGGATAAAGGGGAGGGATAAACCTGACGGAGCCAAAGCAGTGTGCTGGACAAACTTCTCTCCCAACTGCAGGAGCTCATGTCCTAGCCAAGCCACCGCAGCTGTGCTGATCAGGAGCTGCACTTGAGAAAGGCTCCAGTACATCGAGCAGCGGTGCCAATTGACTATGGATAATTTCAGAGTCCATTGAAAATAAGGAGTATGGAGAAACTGCAAACAGGACAGCAAATGTGAGATCATTGAGTCAAGATGAAAAAAATTGTCTCTCTCTGGAAACCTGTCATTTAACAGCATAGGAATGGCAGAGGAATGGTGGGTATCAGTCAAAGAATGAGCTGAATGAATCCCACTGAGAATGACAACCAAAGAACGAGAAGATATGTGATGCTGAAAACTGAAGATACAGCACATGAACATCTGAGGACTGAAGATACAGCACATGTGGGTCTGAGTACTGAACACACAGCACATGAGAGTCTGAGAACTGAAGATACAGCACAGGAGAGTCTGAGAACTGAAGATACAGCACATTACAGTCTGAGAACTGAAGATACTGCACATGTAGGTCTGAGAACAGAAGACACAACACAGAAGAGTCTGAGAACCGAAGATACAGCACATGTGGGTCTGAAAACTGGAGATACAGCACAGGAGAGTCTGAGAACTGAAGATACAGCAGATGAGAGTCTGAGAACTGAAGATACAACACATGAGGGTCTGAGAACTGAAGATACAGCACATGTGGGTGTGAAAACTGAAGATATAGCACATATGGGTTTGAGAACTGAAGATACAGCACAGGAGAGTCTGAGAACTGAAGATACAGCACACGTGGGTGTGAGAACTGAAG
This sequence comes from Gymnothorax javanicus, assembly GCA_029692085.1. Taxonomy (NCBI): domain Eukaryota; kingdom Metazoa; phylum Chordata; class Actinopteri; order Anguilliformes; family Muraenidae; genus Gymnothorax; species Gymnothorax javanicus. The sequence goes on along the minus strand of CM056198.1, from coordinate 130,829,755 downwards.
ATACAGCACATGAGTCTGAGAACAGAGAATACAGCACATGTGGGTCTGAGAACTGAAGATACAGCAAATGAGAGTCTGAGAACTGAAGATACAGCACATGAGGGACTGAGAACTCAAACCACAGTACATGTGAGTCTGAGCACTGAAGATACAGCAAATGTGGGTCTGAAAACTGAAGATACAGCACATGAGAGTCTGAGAACTGAAGATACAGCACATGATCTGAGAACTGAAAGATACAGCACATGTGGGTCTGAGAACTGAAGATACAGCACATGAGAGTCAGAACTGAAGATACAGCACATGTGGTATGAGTCTGAGAACTGAAGTACAGCACATGAGAGAACTGAAGATACAGCACATGAGAGTCTGAGAACTGAAGATACAGCACATGTGGGTCTGAAGATGCACAGGAGAGTCTGAACTGAAGATACAGCACACATGAGGTCTCTGAGAACTGAAGATACAGCACAAGGTCTGAGAACTGAAGATACAGCACATGACACAGCACATGAGAGTCTGAGAACTGAAGATACAGCACATGAGGGTCTGAGAACTGAAGATACAGCACATGACAGTCTGAGAACTGAAGATACAGCACAGAGAACTGAAGATACAGCACATGAGTCTGAGAACTGAAGATACAGCACATGAGGGAGTCTGAGAACAGAAGATACAGCACATGAGAGTCTGAGAACTGAAGAAGATACAAGATACACATGAGAGTCTGAGAACTGAAGATACAGCACATGAGAGTCTGAGAACTGAAGATACAGCACATGAGGGTCTGAGAACTGAAGATACAGCACATTTAGGTCTGAGAACTGAAGATACAGCACATGAGAGTCTGAGAACTGAAGATACAGCACATGAGAGTCTGAGAACTGAGAACTGAAGATACAGCACATGTGGGTCTGAGAACTGAAGATACAGCACATTTGAGTCTGAGAACTGAAGATACAGCACATGAAGATACAGGTCTGAGAACACATGAGAACTGAGATACAGCACATGTGGGTCTGAGAACTGAAGATACAGACATACAGTCTGAGAACAAGATACAGCAGATGAGAGTCTGAGAACTGAAGATACAGCACATGAGAGTCTGAGAACTGAAGATAAGATACAGAACTGAAGCACAGCACATGAGAGTCTGAGAACTGAAGATACAGACATAGTCTGAGAACTGAAGATACAGAACAGAGAATACAGACATGAGTCTGAGAACTGAAGATACAGCACATGAGAGTCTGAGAACAGAAGATACAGCACAGGAGAGTCTGAGAACTGAAGATACAGCACATGAGGGTCTGAGAACTGAAGATACAGCACATGAGAGTCTGAGAACTGAAGATACAGCACATGAGAGTCTGAGAACTGAAGATACACATGCATAAGATACAGCACATGAGAGAAGATACAGTCTGAGAACTGAAGATACAGCACATGAGGGTCTGAGAACTGAAGATACAGCACATGAGAAGAGAACTGAAGATACAGCAAGAACTGAGAACTACAAGATACAGCAGATGAGGTCTGAGAACTGAAGATACAGTCTGAGAACTGAAGATACTGCACATGTAGGTTTGAGAACAGAAGATACAGCACAGAAGAGTCTGAAAACCGAAGATACAGCAAATGTGGGTCTGAGAACTGGAGATACAGCACAGGAGAGTCTGAGAACTGAAGATAAAGCACATGAGAGTCGGAGAACTCAAAACACAGCACATGTGGGTCTGAGCACTGAAGATACAGCACATGTGGGTCTGGGAACAGAAGATACAGCACATGAGAGTTTGAGAACTGAAAATACAGCACATGTGGACCTGAGAACTGAAGATACAGAACATGTGGGTCTGAGAACTGAAGATACAGCACATGAGGGTCTGAGAACTGAAGATACAGCACATGACAGTCTGAGAACTGAAGATACAGCACATGTGGGTCTGAGAACTGAAGATACAGCACATGAGAGTCTGAGAACTGAAGATACAGCACATGAGAGTCTGAGAACTGAAGATACAGCACATGAGTGTCTGAGAACTGAAGATACAGCACATGAGAGTCTGAGAACTGAAGATACAGCACATGAGAGTCTGAGAACTGAAGATACAGCACATGAACTGAAGATACAGCACAGGTCTGAGAACTGAAGATACAGCACATGAGAGTCTGAGAACTGAAGATACAGCACATGAGAGTCTGAGAACTGAAGATACAGCACATGAGAGTCTGAGAACTGAAGATACAGCACAGGAGAGTCTGAGAACTGAAGATACAGCACATGTCTGGATATGAGAACTGAAGATACACAGCAGAACTGAAGATACAGTGAAGAACAGCACATGTGGGTCTGAGTGACAGCAGCACATGAGAGTCTGAGAACAGAAGATACAGCACATGAGAGTCTGAGAACTGAAGATACAGCACATGAGGGTCTGAGAACAGAAGATACAGCACATGAGAGTCTGAGAACTGAAGATACAGCACATGAGAGTCTGAGAACTGAAGATACAGCACAGGAGAGTCTGAGAACTGAAGATACAGCACATGAGAGTCTGAGAACAGAAGATACAGCACATGTGGGTCTGAGAACTGAAGATACAGCACATGAGAGTCTGAGAACTGAAGATACAGCACATGAGGTCTGAGAACTGAAGATACAGCACATGTGGGTCTGAGAACTGAAGATACAGCACATGAGAGTCTGAGAACAGAAGATACAGCACATGAGAGTCTGAGAACTGAAGATACAGCACATGAGAGTCTGAGAACTGAAGATACAGCACATGTGGGTCTGAGAACTCAAGATACAGCACATGAGAGTCTGAGAACTGAAGATACAGCACATGAGAGTCTGAGAACTGAAGATACAGCACATGAGAGTCTGAGAACTGAAGATACAGCACATGAGAGTCTGAGAACTGAAGATACAGCACATGAAGATACAGCACATGAAGATGGGTCTGAGAACTGAGAACTGAAGATACAGCACATGAGAGTCTGAGAACTGATACAGCACATGAGGTCTGAGAACTGAAGATACAGAAGAGAACAGAAGATACAGCACAGGAGAGTCTGAGAACTGAAGATACAGCACATGTCTGAGAACGTCTGAGAACAGAAGATACAGCACATGAAAGGTCAGAACAAGATACAGCACATGTAGGTCTGAGAACAGAAGATACAGCACATGTGGGTCTGAGAACTGAAGATACAGCACATGAGAGTCTGAGAACTGAAGATACAGCACAGGAGAGTCTTAGAACTGAAGATACAGCACAGGAGAGTCTGAGAACTGAAGATACAGCACATGAGAGTCTTAGAACTGAAGATACAGCACATGAGAGTCTGAGAACTGAAGATACAGCACATGAGGGTCTGAGAACTGAAGATACAGCACATGTGGGTCTGAGAACTGAAGATACAGCACATGTGGGTCTGAGAACTGAAGATACAGCACATGTGGGTCTGAGAACTGAGATACAGCACAGGAGAGTCTGAGAACTGAAGATACAGCACAGGAGAGTCTGAGAACTGAAGATACAGCACAGGAGAGTCTTAGAACTGAAGATACAGCACAGGAGAGTCTTAGAACTGAAGATACAGCACATGAGAGTCTGAGAACTGAAGATACAGCACATGTGGGTCTGAGAACTGAAGATACAGCACATGTGGGTCTGAGAACTGAAGATACAGCACATGAGAGTCTGAGAATTGAAAATACAGCACATGTGGGTCTGAGAACTGAAGATACAGCACATGTGGGTCTGAGAACTGAAGATACAGCACATGTGGGTCTGAGTACTGAAGATACAGCACATGTAGGTCTGAGAACTGAAGATACAGCACATGGGAGTCTGAGAACTGAAGATACAGCACATGTGGGTCTGAGAACTGAAGATACAGCACATGTGGGTCTGAGTACTGATGATACAGCACATGAGAGTCTGAGAACTGAAGATACAGCAAATGTGGGTCTGAGAACTGAAGATACAGCACATGTGGGTCTGAGAACTGAAGATACAGCACATGTGGGTCTGCAAACTGAAGATACAGCAAATGTGGGTCTGAGAACTGAAGATACAGCAAATGTTGGTCTGAGTACTTAAGATACAGTACATGTGGGTCTTAGAACTGAAGATACAGCACATGAGAGTCTGAGAACTGAAGATACAGCACATGTGGGTCTGAGAACTGAAGATACCGCACATGAGAGGCTGAGAACTGAAGATACAGCACATGTTGGTCTGAGAACTGAAGATAAAGCACATGAAAGTCTGAGAACTGAAGATACAGCAAATGTTGGTCTGAGTACTTAAGATACAGTACATGTGGGTCTTAGAACTGAAGATACAGCACATGAGAGCCTGAGAACTGAAGATACAGCACATGTACGTCTGAGAACAGAAGATACAGCACAAGAAAGTCTGAGAACAGAAGATACAGCACAGGAAAGTCTGAGAACTGAAGATACAGCACATTACAGTCTGAGAACTGAAGATACAGCACATGAAAGTCTGAGAACTGAAGATACAGCAAATGTTGGTCTGAGTACTTAAGATACAGTACATGTGGGTCTTAGAACTGGAGATACAGCACATGAGAGCCTGAGAACTGAAGATCCCGCACATAAGAGGCTGAGAACTAAAAATTCATCACATGTGGGTCTGAGAACTGAAGATACCACACATTAGGTTCTGAGAACTGAATATACAGCACATGAGAGTCTGAGAACTGAAGATACAACAGTGTAATTTTACAACCTCTTCCACCCCTCTGCACCCTCCCAAAATTGACAGAGGCGTGCCACTATCCAGAGTAAGCAAGGCAGTCACATTGAAGCAACAAGTCCATAGCTGGTGTCAACAAATTTTTCAGATTTTTTTGAAAGAATTACAGCCCAATGATATTTATTTTGGCTTCTGTATTTATTTTTCGGCTGGGCCGAGCAGCGGCCCGGCCCCTATAAACGCGAATGTTGCTGAGTGAGTGAGTGAGTGAGTGAATGCCTGACTGATCAAGTTCAACGATTGGCTGACCGGCGGGGAAGAAGTTCAGCGATTGGTCGGCCGGCGGGGAAGAACTTCAACGATTGGTTGCCCGATGATTGGCTGGCTGGCTGTTCAGCGATTGGTCAGCCGGCGGGGAAGAACTTCAACGATTGGTTGGCTGACGATTGTCTGGCTGGCTGGCCGGGCGTTTACATCGGTACGGTGGAAGTGGCGCAGGCACTATTATGTTTCAGTATTTTCAAGAATACCGGTATAGTGCCCTGACTGGTTTCCAAATTAACTAATACCCTTGCACGTTTATGAGTTGGTTCGCTTGAACGGAAGCAGTTGTGATGGCTGCTTTGATTGTATCTATGACAGCGACTGTAACCAACACAAATTAACACAATAAATTTAAGAAAATATTAAGTTCAAAAGATCGCGCCAAGCTGGATTCGACACTCCATAATTGAAGTAGCAACTTCTCCACTACGTTGTTGTACCCACAACACCAATGTAACACGACCAGTACTTCCCAGTCAAGTAATACACTGCAATAATCAGGCAAATGTACTGTTAAATATAAACACATTATTGTACATATACAATGTTCACAATGCGCAATTTCTGACGCCAATGAATGTTTCTTGGCGATATTGGTCGCCATTTTTTAAAAATTAATGCGTATTTTCTTCTAATGGACAGCAAAAGGTGGATTAATGTTCATATAGCGGATGCATATGCTGTGCTTGCCCTAGCTGGCATCCCGGTCTTCTAAAAAAATTCCTTTTGATTTTGTTGCATTACGAGCACAATCCGACCATTATTAGGCTAATCTTCTTTCACGCTAGATTGCTTCGGTTTGTTTCAGCCCTCCATGCTTGTTTTCTCTGGTACTGGTTGCGGGATTCCATAGAGGTAGAGGAATGTAACACATCGTACTAATCTAGTGTGAAAGAATCTTAACAATGGTCGGAATGTGTTTTTAATTTCCTTATTCAGTCTCGCAACCGATACGATAGTTAACAAGAATGGAGGACAGTATCGGTTGCGAGATTGAATATGGAAATGAAAAACACATTCCGACCATTGTTAAGATTCTTTCATGCTAGATTAGTACGATGTGTTACATTCCTCCATCTCCCTTTGAATTTCGCAGCTGGTACCAGGATTATTTCCTTAATCTTCCTTTTGAATCTTGCAACCATTACGAGAGAAAACAGGTACAATGAAGCGACTAGGGATACATTATCATCAGAGGTGTATAGTACAGTACTTAAATAGTTTTTTGGAATTTGTTTTTTGGAGGATTTTTTAAACCGGTACTTTTATTGTACTTTGAGTTCTTTTTTGTAAACCATTGTGGCCATGGAGCTGCAAATTTAATTACAATATTCTATCACTAGATGGCACACCCGGATCAGATATTGAATATTCACAAGCAAGCTGAGCTCAAACACGGTTTAGAATACGGACGAGTTCACTCCAATCCCTGTATTTCAGGAGTTGCCTGAATAAAACTCCTCAGCTAAAACCTAATGTGCAAACTGCTCAGTACACTCGCCCATAGTACCTGTCCAGCAGTTCAAAAAAAAAAAAAAAAAATAATCTCTTGCTACAGAAATAATCGTTGTCCTCTGCAGCAACCACTTCATCTACAGTGAGCCAATGGTATCCCAATTAGTAGTTAAGAAAAATCAGTTTTCTGAAGCAAAAATTCGGCATGCTATTGATACCATGTAATTCTACTATTAATTATAGTCAATAATAGTGGTTTTTAAAACCGCCAATAATCTCAAAGAAGAAGAAGAAGTATATAAAGGAGAGACTGCCTGTTTGTTTTTGAATACTGTGTCTTTCATTCACCTGAAAATTGATTAAAGAGCACAAGGAGAGAACAAAGAGTGGTTGTTTTTGCTTCTTTCTATGCGTACTATGAAAAATACTTTGTACTTGTACTCCACTTTTGAAACTTAAGTATATTTTTTCACAAAATACTTTTGGTACTTAAGTACATTTAATGTGAGTTACTTTAAGACTTTCACTCAAGTAATTTTCTTATGAGTGTTGCTCTTTTCATTTTTTCTAATTTCTTCAAAAGATGTTTCTGACAATGCTATTTGCCAAAAATAAATTAGAAATTGTTGAATAAAATCTAATGTAAGCTCCTTTAGTGTCATGGATCCCACCTAATCTCACTCTCTCCCACCCTCACCACCCACTTTATAAATAATTCATCAGGTCCTGCTCATTACTAAACTTGCACTTCATATAACTGCGTGAGCTTTGCCTCATTTAGCACCCTTTTCTTGGGCACACATTCTCATACAGCACTTGGCGGCCCAGCCATATACTAGGTTGCACCTAGTCTTGTTTATTAATCCAAGGTTTGAAAATTTCAGGTTGTGCCCCAGATAAAGGCACACACAAGCAGTATTATACAGACACATGTGCACATGGACTCATGCACACACAGCATAACCGTCCTCCACCAGGTGAAATTTTGCAGAGAAAATCACAAACCCTATTTAAGGATGTGAAAAACCCTGTCTAGCACATCCATTTTTGAAAGTTTGACACAATCACAACCTCAATGAAGTTCTCATTCTGCCACTGAAAAGCTATTCAAAGCTCAAACTGCATGCTGGTGAACATCCTGTGGTAGGGAAAACCGCTATATCAAAGACAGACTTCTCAAGAGAATGCTCGATGGGCCATGATTTTGATCATTCAGCACAATTAATTAGGATTTTTCAGCATGCAGACACTCCCCACTGGGCCAAACCATGACTCTCTGATTCATACATCTGGAATCATGCCACTCCCACATCATTTAAAGACCCAACACACGTCTTTAAAAGTTTAAAAATAACAGAAGCTCTAGAACCCTGTGAGAACATCACAGAGGAAACGCCAGAACCCAACATGCTTTCAGCACTAAAACCAAAGCAAAGCCCTGTTAAACACTACAGCCATAATTACCCTTCACTGTAAGAACATAACCACAAGAACCATTCCCCATTAGATCACACAGACCACAATCTAAAACTGTTCTAACACTTTTTTTGGTTTGCAACATCTGATCTGTCCAATGCACTGAACTGGAAGAACCAAATGGTGACTTTCTATTCCTTTTCCGGAGGAACTGCATGCAAAGAGCAGCCGGTGAAAGAGCCGCTTCCTTCATTATTACTAAGATTACAGAGATAAAAGAAACGCCTTCTGTTATGATTACAGCACTTCCCCTGCCAGTAATCACCATGACAACAGGGTCCATGCATACCACATCTCTCACCAAGTATGAAAGGCCCGCATCACTGTGATCTTTTTCCAATATATGCAGAGATAAAACATTAAAGGATCCAAGCTAATTAAACATTCATTCACTTCCAGCATGAAAATGGCCTCATAAAACCCTGGTTTGATCCAGTTTGTTGAATTGGTCAATTTCTGGTAAAAAACACAGTCCTGTTTGAAAAATGGAGGCTACCGGGTTAGCTCACTCAGTTTAGGTGCCGCTTTGCAAAGCAGCAGTGACCACCATAGGCCTGGGTTGGATCCCCAGTCATGCCAGTGTCGGCAGTGACCGATAGCCTTTTCACTGCAGCGCACAATTGGCTTTGCACTGCAGGGGAAAAAATTGGGAGGGACTACCAATTAGGGACTATAGAATTACAGCATTGTTCATTGTTCAAGCGCCTCCTGTTGGCCAGCCAGGCGCTCGTCAGTAAAATTCAACGCTTGCTCATGTTCGGGTTTCCTCCGCCCTCATTCTGAACCTGGGACATTTCAAGCTGCAAGTGTAAACAGAAGCAGCGGCTGACAGACAGGCGCGTGCTTCGAAGGAGAGCCATGAACTGTCTTCGCTCTCCAGAGATGGCAACATGGGTCGCATACGAGCAAGCTTGTGTACATAGTTCGCAAATTGGGCATTCCAGATTCTGGTGGGATTGGAGATGCCCAATAAAAAAAAAAAAAAAAAAAAAAAAAAGGAACCATGGTTGCTGAGTTCTCAGGTTGTCCTGGCTGCAGGAAGTGCATCTGAGCAGGACGGGAAGAACACAGGGGCTGCATCCGAATAGTCAAAAAATAATGTCCTATCCACTAATTCCTAACCACTTTTCTTTCGCCTTTTTGGAAAACATCAGAAGGTAAAGGAGAGGTCTAAAGCAGAATTCACAAGAGTTTAAGAAGACAACCGCACTAATTAGAGAATCCGAATTCACTTACTCTAGGCAATATGATCATGCATCTCTCACCTGTCATGCTCATTTGTTTTTGTGATTGGCCAGATGAATGGGTGTCGCTTTAAATATTGCTGATGCATGGAATTGCAGGATAATGTCATCTCCTTTCTTCTAAAAAAGGATGGTTCTCTGTACCCTGTGTTAAAGGAGGTAAATTAGGAGGCACCAAGACATCTTTCCTTAATTTTTAAAGAATTCGAGTGCACTGATCATGGCTGCCACATAATTATTTCTGAGTCATTTTTTAGGAGCTAAGAACTTTCCTAGGCAAAAAAAGACTATTCAGATGCAGCCAAGAAGCAAAATCTGGGAAGGGCAGGAAGAACACAGGAAGTGAATCTGGGAAGGGCAGGAAGAACACAGGAAGTGAATCTGGGAAGGGCAGGAAGAACACAGGAAGTGAATCTGGGAAGGGCAGGCAATTCTCACTACTAGCCATCACTCTGACACACTTCCTGGCAACTCATGCCCCAATGGGAGGCCGCCTTTTGAATAAAACAGGTATTAATCTGGCCGCAAACACACACATGATGGCTTGTAGTTACGATTGACTGGAAATCTAGAATTATGCATCCCAACGCCGCTTGTTTACACATTTTGTAGACAATACAATTCTGTCACTACTAACACTCAGATAATTTAGAATTCATGCACTTTTCTAGCATATTAAGAGGCTTTGAAAATGTAACGAGCGCCAGTGTACAAAATTTTGGACAAATAATGTGATAAGGAAAAATAAATACAAGGAAATTAAAGTTCACTATTAGCGCACAAATAGTGAATACTAATGAATTGGTCAGTTGGCAGGCCATGTGCCGACAATAGTCTGATCCATGCGTGGGTGTAATTTTGATTTCAAAGGTGGGGGGTCACATTTCTGGGGCAAATTCTCAAAAGGGCTTTGGTTTTTCAGGTACCCTTATCTGAGGTAGATCAAAACGACCAAGTTTTTTGATCAATAAACAAAAAATATTCAATGCAAAATACAGCAGAAAGCAATGAAATTGATCAAAATACTGGCGTACCCCGTAAGGTGGAAAAGAGCACAATAAAACCACTCTGGAAATGAGGTGGGTGGGGGCACCCATTTTTTTTTCACCTATTGCTGAGATTTAGTAAGAATTTGCAGGAACAGTACTCTCATATCTACCGTCAAAGCAATATGAATATTAATTTATCTTAGAACTTGAGCCCAGCGGCTTTTAAAGCCACATTATGTGTAAATTGGTATTTTTTGCAAAACTGCACCCCCTACAGTTTCTGCATGCAACAGCACTGTTGTAAATACAGCTCATGCCCTTCATTTCCCACCCCAAAGGAAAGCAGTAAACAAAAGAGCAATCGCTGTTGAAGTTTGCAAGTGAAGTCAGGGAAAAAAACCACATCACATCGCTCAAATATGACCATTATTTACAAAGATTTTCTTAACTAACGTTATCTAGCTAGGTAACTTGATGGCTATATAATCCAAACAATTATGTAATGCATGATTGCATAGATAACAATATTATACGGCTATTGCTAATGTCTCTAGCTAAACTGCGGCTTGCTGTGTTCAGTTATCAAGAAGCTGTTAATAAAGGTAGGTTGTGTGAGTGTGATTGTGTTCAGAGTGACTAATCATAAGATGGCTTGTGCCTCCCCCTGCAGCATGTATGCCTTCCCAAGAAGCTTATTGGTTGCATAAGTCTTTTAAACTTGTTTTCAGCCAATGAGAGTTGTTGAAACTTCTCTCATAGCCATCTGGTTTGGGAATCGCAAATTTGTGCTCTGCTCCGACGCAGGTCAGAAGCTCAGCACAAGTTAAAATTGTGATTTGTCTCGGAAAGAAGTTAACCACTTTTTGTGGTCCCGAAAACTAGGTTAAACTCCAAGTTACCTCGATAATATCAAATCCTGCCTAGTAGTGCAATCCCCAGGTCAGATCCAAATTGTCATGATCGGGGATGAATCCATATTGACTGACTTGATAGGTATTTGCTTAGTAGCTAACTTCAATCAATTGCCCAACTCAACTACCTTGCTGAAGGAAGATCACCAATACTACTTCACAATCTAGCTCGCTAGCAATGTCAGAGGAAAGCTAGCAGTTCTCTGCAAAAGTTAAGTTCATAAATTCGCTTTAATGTAACTCGCATATTGGGAGTTTGGGTACTTCGGGACAGTTCTGATGGGGATGGTGGAGTTTGGGTATTTTGGGACAGTTCTGATGGGGATGGTGGAGTTTGGGTACTTCGGGACAGTTCTGATGGGGATGGTGGAGTTTGGGTACTTCGGGACAGTTCTGATGGGGATGGTGAAGTTTGGGTATTTTGGGACAGTTCTGATGGGGATGGTGAAGTTTGGGTATTTTGGGACAGTTCTGATGGGGATGGTGGAGTTTGTGTACTTCCTGACAGTTCTGATGGGGATGGTGGAGTTTGGGTATTTCGGGACAGTTCTGATGGGGATGGTGGAGTTTGGGTATTTCGGGACAGTTCTGATGGGGATGGTGGAGTTTGGGTATTTCAGGACAGTTCTGATGGGGATGGTGGAGTTTGGGTATTTCGGGACAGTTCTGATGGGGATGGTGGATTTGGTGGGGACAGTTCTGATGGGGATGGTGGAGTTTGGGTATTTGGAGGGACAGTTCTGATGGGGATGGTGGAGTTTGGGTATTTCAGGACAGTTCTGATGGGGATGGTGGAGTTTGGGTATTTCAGGACAGTTCTGATGGGGATGGTGGAGTTTGGGTATTTCGACAGTTCTGATGGGGATGGTGGAGTTTGGGTATTTTGGGACAGTTCTGATGGGGATGGTGGAGTTTGGGTATTTCAGGACAGTTCTGATGGGGATGGTGGAGTTTGGGTATTTCGGGACAGTTCTGATGGGGATGGTGGAGTTTGGGTATTTTGGGACAGTTCTGATGGGGATGGTGGAGTTTGGGTATTTCAGGACAGTTCTGATGGGGATGGTGGAGTTTGGGTATTTGGGACAGTTCTGATGGGGATGGTGGAGTTTGGGTATTTCGGACAGTTCTGATGGGGATGGTGGAGTTTGGGTATTTCGGGACAGTTCTGATGGGGATGGTGGAGTTTGGGTATTTCGGGACAGTTCTGATGGGGATGGTGGAGTTTGGGTATTTCGGGACAGTTCTGATGGGGATGGTGGAGTTTGGGTATTTTGGGACAGTTCTGATGGGGATGGTGGAGTTTGGGTATTTCGGGACAGTTCTGATGGGGATGGTGGAGTTTGGGTATTTCGGGACAGTTCTGATGGGGATGGTGGGGTTTGGGTATTTCGGGACAGTTCTGATGGGGATGGTGGAGTTTGGGTATTTCGGAACAGTTCTGATGGGGATGATGGTGTTGATGCAGAACTTAATAAAGTCCGTGATGGTGGATACCCTCTCATCCTGAAAATTCCACAGTCAGTGCAGGCAAGTGAGCCCTGCAATTGCTCTGTAGCGTCCTCCGACCAGAGGTTGACGCTGTAAGTTGATGGTTTGATCCGTTTCAGTTCCGGTTTGTACTGCGGGAGGAGGAAGACAACGTTGTGTTCAGAGAAACCAAGTGGCGGGTGGGCGTATGCACTGAAGGCACCGGCAACATTGCCATAGCACAAGTCCAAAGTGTTCTCCTTCCTCGTTGGGACGTCCACGTATTTATGGAAGGATGGCAGAACATCGCTGAGCCTGCAGTTGTTAAAATCTCCCAGGATTAACGCCGGAGTCTCGGCGTAACACAAGCAAACTAATCTAAATAACTGCATATAAGTTAACCAGGAGAATTTTTTAAGTAACACGGAACGCAAACTAACATGCAGTAGCTGGTAACCAAGCGGTCATAACCACAGAGGCAAACCCTTGCAATACAGGTTTTACAGACAGTAAGTTCCGTTACTGTGGACAGTTGTACCAAGCATCCAAATTACAAACAAGTCTTAAAAGTTAGCTTCAAATGAGGTTTATGTTCACACACCTTCTGTTGAATGTCCCCTGATATTACTAGGGCTCTCAACTTTCACGCATTTGGCTTGAGTTTAAATGACATATTCACGTTCCCGTGCTGTAGTCAGAAATTATTCAATCAGTGCATTTGTAAGAGATTCTCAGGTGGAATTGAAGTCCTTGTGCATTGAAGTTTATCAGTTTCACATGCGTTACGGTGGATTTCGCCACTAGTAATATGGAAATCAATTATGATTCCGGACTTCTCACGCTTTTCTTCACTCAGGGGTTGGAAGCAATGGAATTGCATAAAAATTTTTCAAATGGTCTAATTTCATTTAAACAATTTGAATGATCATGAAACACACGCATTGTGTTGATTGAATAATTGATGACTACAGCATGGGAACGTGAATGAAGCACTAAATCACACACCGATTGCGTGAAAGTTGAGAGCCCTGTATTACTCTTGCATATTTAGGACACAAACATTAGCAACAGTAACTTAGCTACGTTAGCTGCAGTGCTACAGCCACATTCAACAGGCTATCGCGTTAGGTAGGCTTATGCAGTAAAGCAACACAAAATGGTAAAACTTACTGCTTCCGCATCTCTGAGTCATGGACAGTTGCTACCGATCCAGGCTTTATCTTCAGATATTTTACAAAGCCTGCATTTGAGGCCAGTTGTTAGTGCTAACCATCGTTTGCGGTCCTGCTAGCCACCTGTAACACGTTAGCTTCACTTACACTATTTGCTGTTATACTGTTACTAGCAGCTTGTGGCTCCAAGCTCAAGATTGATGCAACTGCCCCAGGTGTGAGAACCAGCTAAGACGCATATCCAGCGTCGAATTATTCTTTATAGACAAAGCTGTCTTCGGTGAAATGCCGAGCACAAACAGCTAACGTTCCCTTTCAGTGTGGCTGTTTGCCGCCAGCAAACAAAAAAGGTACCCACTGATTTCTGGTGGTGTTGTCTTTTGGAAGAGAAAATAGTTGTGCTTTTTTTCACATCCAAAAAAACACGTTCAAACAGCTTTGGGAGACATACTGATAAATCTACACGTTAAATGATTTGGGCTCATTTGTGTCTGATAGATTAAATTCTGGGGTGGGCAGGTCCAGCGCCGTGATTGGATCTGGCCAGGTCTCTCCTGATTGGACGCAACAACCTGACGTCAGGTTTTGCCCAGAACTCGTGAAGATCTCAGGACAAGCTGTTCAGAGAGGAAATCACGTTCAGGAAATCATGTTCTCGGATTACAGCAAGACTCCTGTATCTTATGTTTAGAAACTTTGCAGAGATTGAGTTTGGACATCCAACATTATAATATTACTTGTATGTATTAAAAGAAGGATCAGCATAATAGGGGACCTTTAAGATGATGTTGTTTCATGAAAATTGAAATTTAGCACTTAAAAAAAAGCCTACCTTCATGGCCTTGGAAATGATAGGAGAAGTACAATTGCATCATGGGTAAAATTTTGCCCTGCTGCAGCTGCCACCTTTGAATAATTAGTGGAACTATCATTAACGTTGGATGAACCTACCACTATCCATTCTGGGCAGAATAGCAACTATTAAAATGACAATACTTCCTAAAATAAATTATCTCTTTTCAATGATTCCAACCCACCCTACTCTCACCTGGTTTAACACTCTAGACTCAATAATCACTAAATTCTACTGGAAAAATAAAACACCAAGGATCAAACTGACCACACTTCAAAAACCAAAACCACAAGGCGGCTTAGATGCACCACATTTCTATCACTACTTTCTGGCAAATCAACTGCAGTATATATACAAGTGGACACACCCCAATCACTCAGACCGCACCTGGCTAGACATAGAACAAACACTCTGTAAAGACATCCAGATTTCGGACACTCCATTTCTCAATCAATTGATCAAATGTCACTCGTGTTTCAATACAATAACAATAGCGTTGACTCTGACAGCCTGGTGGAAATTTCACAATATCACCAACTCTTCTCTCTCACCATCCAATTTCACCCCCATTTGGAATAATCCAGACTTCTTGAGCAATAAAAAACCACTCAACTTCCACACATGGGCAGAAAAGGGCATCACACATCTTAAACATATTTTTCATACTAACACCCTGGTATCATTTCCCCATTTGGTCCAGGAGTTCGGCATCAGGTGTAATCAATTTCTGGAATATTTACAACTCAAATCATCTGTTCAATCGAAAATCAATATTAAAACCACCAGTCTATGCCTTCCCCCTGTAATTTCAGAATTTATGAATATACCCTCCCCAAAAAAACTCCTCTCCAAAATATATAAAATAATATCACAATCTGACAAAACCATATCTCTACCTTCAATAAAGTGGGAACAAGACCTCTCCATTGCTCCTGATGCTGACTTCTGGACCCAAATCTGTAAAAATATTTATTTCATGACTAAAAATGTTAACCTACAACTCATACAGTATAAGATACTCCATAGAACTCACTACACTGGGCAAAAAATGTTTAAAATGGGTTTCACATCAGAAATATGCTCACATTGCACACAAAACTGTCCTGACATTTACATCCACGCCACCTGGCACTGCACACCCATCAAACATTTTTGGAAAGAAGTTACTGAGTCACTTTCCCACTTCATGGGCTGCCGCATTCCATTATCCCCCCTACTTTGCCTCCTAGGAGACTTATCAGCATTCAGCTTAGATGGAACAAACCATAGACTTCTCCTTGTGGCCCTAACTGTCGCCAAGAAAACTATCCTCATGAACTGGAAATCACGGAACACCATACATCTGGCTCACTGGAAAAACTTACTCACTGACTACATCTCCCTGGAATGCGCACCCTCCTCTCTCATTAACACAACAGAACCTCAGTCTGTCTGGTCAGCTTTCATTAATTTCTTAACATGAATTCCTGAATTCCATCTGACTTATTTTCTTGTCTGTCAGCCAATTTACCCAATATCTTTATCAATATCTTCACATATCAGCGTGTTGCGATGTCCTGAGGGGCTGAGAACTCCTGGCCCTCTCGGGGCATCGAATACGCACGCATGCTATGGATCCTACATGCAAGACGCACGATATACATACACATTTACACACACAAAAAAGGAAAAGAAAACGAGAAAAACATATATGCGTATATACTATTATCTTTCTAATTTATTGATTTAATATTATTATTATTAGATGATTAGTTTGGGATAAAGAAGGAGGGGACAGATAAAACATTAAAAATGTATTCCTGCTTTTCATTCATTATGGTTATTGTTATTATTATTATTGGTTGTTGTTGTTATTATAATTATTGGTTATTATTATTATTATTATTATTATTGTCGTTGTTGTCATCATTGTTACCGGTGTCGTTGTTATCGTTGTTGTCGTCGTCGTCATCACTAATATTATTATTATTATTATTACTATAATTATTACGCAGGCTCTGCCTCGGGTCCCTGATGGGCCTGGGCAGGCCGGGCCCTGCCTGCAGTTGAGTGATCCCGGTGGTTGATGGTGGGGCAGTGTTTCCTCCCCCCTCTCGGCCTCCTCTCAGCCCTGGTTTCTTCCCTGGGCTGGGTCCATGCTGCGCGCTTCACTTTTTTAATGCATCACACACCAGCTTAGGAAAAGAACAAAACAAAACAAAAACAAATCAAAATAAACCAAAAAAAAATAAAAAAAAAAAAAATAAGAATAGGGCAAGTGGGGCATGCATGTGGCGGCCGGTCGTAGGACGGGCCCCGCAATGGAATGCCCACATTGTTTTTAATGCACTACACGTCTAGTCACTGACAAACACAGCTATATGTATATAGGGCAGGTGGGGCGTGCGGCATGGGGCCTGGGGTGCCTGGAGATGGAGGAGTTGGCCGGGAGGGGAAGATGGGTGGGTAACTGCGGGCCAGTGCTGCATGGCGTAGCTTGCTCCCCTTGCATCCCGTAGCAGACATGGGTGGGGGTCGGCCTGCTCTGTGGCTGTGTGGGGATCTGAGGCAGATCCTTGTCTCTCTTCCTCCAGTTATTTATTATTATTATTATTGTTGTTGTTAATTTATTTTTTCTTTTATTTGCTTATTTTATTTATTTGTTTGTCTATTTTCTCTTTTGCCCCCTCCCTCCAATGCCTATGATGATAATGATGTTATTGATCATTACTACTTTGATGGTTATTATTATTATTATTTATTACTATCACTATTATTACTATTATTATTATTATTATTGTATGTCTGTTGCTCCCATTTATATTTGTTGCTCATTACTTACAATGCACGCACGCACCCACACATTCACGCACCCACAATCACTGATTGTTGTTGCATCATGTTCTATGAACCTTTAAGTCATGTTTCCACGTACGTATGTAGCTTTACTGTACATGTCCTTTTATGTATTCTGTTTTGTTTCAAAATAAAAAAAAAAAAAAACTATCATTATTAACTCTAGAAAGCTGAGAGTATAATAAAACCCAGTTAATGGTGAAAATGTTGTTACAGTCTTTGACGATCTTTGACAATCAAATGACAATATGAGTAAAACTTCATCCTTTAGAAATGAGCACAATTACATTTGAGCCCCAATTCAAAAACATCCATGGCAAAAATTCCCTCTTTCCCTTTTATTATATAGATAAGTTGAGCATTCCTCCACTCTCTGGGGGTGTGCGGATGTTATGTTGAGGATTACATTTCAATATTTCTCATCATATTCATCAGTAGATCAATTGCCATGTTGAATAACCATAATCAATAATCATAATCAATAACCATATTATGTAAGCAGCAGTAACACACACACACACACACACACACACACACACACACACACATACATACATAACACACACACATACAAGCAGTTCACACACACATAAGCAGTGCACACAGACACATGCACACACACATGCACACGCAGCACACATGCATACACACAGACACACACACATACGTACTTAGGCCACCTTTGGGGTCGGATGACAGAACACCCCACTTTTGGGGACACCACTTTCTGAATGGTTTAGAGAGAAGCTGCCACCATTTTCAGATGTGGGACGATGCCATCATTACCAAAATCAATTGATGTTTTTGATTAAAGCTTCTTTTTTCCAGTATGATTTTTTTACCTGGAGTTCGGGGACAAATATTATTTAAGCAACCTTTGGGGACTCGGGCTGTACACAAATATTATTTCAGCAACCTTTGGGGACTTGGGCTGTACACAAACTCTGATAGAAGTCATCTTTGGGGTCTTATTTCTTGCAAGCCAGAGATTCCACACTTTGAGATTTGCCTCGCCTGAACCAACACAAAACATGTGAAGACAGTTGAATCTATGACAAGTAAATGTTACAACCAATGAGAAGGGGACCCACACGCAGGTACAAAACACAGGGAATAAGGTTTGAAGAGAATGGCGTTTGTTGCAGCCTCACTGATCTTTTATTAACAAAAAGGGCAATCATTACAAAATAAATTGGAAACAGATTGACGGAGACTCTCCAGCTCTGAGACTTGACCAGTGTCTCACATCTGCTGCAGCAGAAGCATCTAATACCTGACCACATAGAGCTCATGACACTGAGGCTGAGGACTGAATACTGAACTTCCAGAACTACTGTTTCTGCCTTGGGATAAGCTGAGCATTTTAATTTAAAACTGTAATGCTAAATCAATTTCATAATTGTGTTAATGAGGGGACAATTACCACACCTGAGCCAGTGCTGCTATGATAAGTCAACTGTGTGATACCTGATTTGTTTACCACTGCACTGAAGAAGGGTTAACAGCCCGAAACGTTTGCAGGCAATAAATTTTAAAACTTGGAGTGCTATCCTCTTTTCTTTCATTTCAGACGTTCAGTGTAGGATTTAGCACCCAGTTTTCAACGATTGAGTTGAGCGCGTTTTTTGTCACTTTTAAACATGCCCCTGTCCCAGCTTTTTTGGAAGGTGTTGCAGGCATCAAATTCAAAATAAGTGAATATTAAAAAAAAAAATTAAGTTTATCAGTTTGAACATTCAATATCTTGTCTTTGTAGTGTACTCAATTGAATATAGGTTGAAAAGGATTTGCAAATCATTGTATTCTGTTTTTATTCACGTTTTACACAACGTCCCAACTTCCATGTAATTGGGGTTTGTATGATTTATTTTTAAACAGTCTTTGTCCCCCAACACTTTTACAGCTCTCATCACAAGCAGGCATCTATTTATGCCGAAAACATTTTTATTTAAATTATTTGTTTATTTGTAACATTGTAGTTGTCTACAACTTTATTATTATTTATTTATATCTCAACTTTATTATTAACTTAATATAACATTAGCACATTAAAATGAGCTTGATGAATTTGTTTAAAGATAAAATGCTGCCTGCCATTATCACCTAAAGTCTATATTTTAAAGAAAAGTCAGCGTGTACATTCAAATATTTAAATGCTTACTAGTAGAAAGGCACACTGAAAAAACTATAAAGATATTTAAGATGTGAGTGAAGAAACACAGCCCAAGATTTTGGGTCTGCACATGTGCAGAACCGCTGAGCAGCACATCATGATGGGTGGCATAAATTAGCAGAACACCGGGTCTTCAGCGTCGTAGAAGAAATATTGTTTGATTGATTAATAAAAACAACTCAGAAACATAATATTGTAATGTAAATGACATAGCACAATGAATCCTGGATTGCTAAATGTCAAATTGAATATTATGGATTTATCCATGTGATGCTGAACCAAACAATTTTCTGTTTAATCCCTTTAAAAAGCATTAAGTTTAAACAATTTCAACATTTGTGATGTAATCACTTTAATAAACTTTATAATAACCACTTTTAAACATTTCTTAATTATCGTTAAATATTTTTTTTCTTTTTAACAATTTTTAAACATTTAACTACCTTTTGACCTTTTTGGGATAACCACATTTAAACTTTAAACCTTTTATTTGTTGAGCCATTTCATCCTCCTGGGTTCATTAATGTGTCCAGCAAATTTGAAAAAATTCGGAAAAAATTTTTCAAGAAAAGCAACATATTTGTTATATTTAATAACTAGGAGAGGAGATACACTTTTATCAGTAAGTTTATGGTCAAATTGGGGACTGATGTTAAATACACTTCCACTTGGGGCAGTGTGGAGGATTATACACTGATTGAGTAGGAGGGAGGGGCAAGGTACACACACTCACACACAAAATCTGAAAAAAGTCACTTTTGGGGATAGTGGCCATTTTAAGACAGAAATGCATGCTGGACCATGTAGTATACAATTATAATGAAATCTAAATGGGGACGGTAATTTTTGTCCCCAATTGGAAAGCCGTCCCCAATCAACTGGTGTGTATTCTGAAAATGTCCCCAATTTTGGGGTAAGTCAACGCACACACACATACAAGCAGTTCACACACAGTCTCACACACACATGCAAGCAATTCAATTCACACATGCATGAGCAGCTCTCACACACACATGAGCAGCGCGCTTCTGTAGCTTTGATTAGTAAGCAGGCTTCCGTTTTCTTCTGTTTTTCTGTATTCTGATTTGAAAACATAATCGATGATGCATTTGATTTCTGTAGGTTTAATCAATATTTGTTCAGTAAAATCATAAGTTGTTACTGAAAACATAATCAATTGAATCATTTATGTATCTACTTGTATCCTATTCATCTGACTGTGTTTTCCACTCTTAAACTGTAATTTTCCACACCTTTTAAGTGTATATTCTTTCATGTTTTTATGAAACTAATGTTTCTGTGTGCCACCAATATTTCTCAGAGAATCCAAGGGAGAGAAAAAAACTTGAGCTAACCCAAGAATTGTGATTGGAGCAAAGTTGGTTAAAAAAACGTTAGAGATAAGATAGTTACAACCCATGTATTTTGATTGGAGCAAAGTTGGTTGAGTTTTTCCCATAAATATTGCTCTGTAAAGAATGCTGAGTCAGCACTTCTTGGCCAGGGACTGCTCACCGGGTTTGGATTATTGCACGACTCAAGGCTGGGAATAAAGATGGCTTCTGAGGATTCTGTCTCTCTCCAATTATTCACGAACAAGGAGGACCTCAAAAATATGTAAACATCTAGTCGGGAAACCACAACAGTTACAGGGCCCCTTTTCCTGTGATCTTTTCCATCTGTTTGGATGCAAAACTCTTGCTGAAAACTAGTGGTTCAGCCTTGAATATATCTGTTTCTTAAAGTTAGGGGCCTTGTGCATAGTTTGAGGCCCTTTGCTGGATGTTAAGATTTAAGATTTAATTTTTGCTCATCGTGTCCCTCTTTTCATGGAATTGCCTTTTTAAAAAGTGCAGGGGACATGTCCCACATTGTCCCCCATAAATTACATCCCAAGATACATGAGCCACTCCCCAAATGATCCACGGAAAGGAGAGTGAGCAAAGGACTATTGTATGCATGGCTCAGCATTAACCCTGGCTGTAAAAAGCCAGGCTAATAAACCTTATATTTGTGAAAAGTCACAATGCCACGATTGACACAACAAAGCAGGGATCACCAGGCGATAGGAATGCTGACTGCCGGAATGAGTGCAGCCAGAGTTTCGGCACACTTTGGAGAGCATCATATGACTGTTTCACGTCTGCAGATGCAATATAGGCTGACAGGAAGCAACCAAGATCAACAGCAGCCTGGGCAGGCATGTGTTGCCACACGTGCAGGACCGTCACATTCGTGTGACACATCTCAGAGAATACTTTTGTCCAACGACACTGGCTAATGCTGAGGTTCCTGAAAGACGCCGTAACCAAATAGGGTCCTGTACGGTGCAAAGACGGCTCTGGGATGAGGGCACCTCTTCATTTAGAGCACGTGCTGGGATGGTCTTGACCAATCACAGATGTGCTACTCATCGTTAGTGGGGACAGGTGCATTCCAACAGAAATTGGCCAAAACGCCAATGGCCTGACATAATTTTTGGTCATAAGTCGCGCTACTTGCTCTATCGCAATGATGGGAGGTGAGGTGTTTTCCAGAGACAAGGTAAACAGTACACTGATCCAAGTGTCATGCGAGTGGATCGATTTGACGGTGGTGGTGTGATGCTGTGGGCAGCTATAGGGTATGGCTGGAGGGTAGTAAGATGGTGTGGGCAGCTATAGGGTACGGCTGGAGGGTAGTATGATGGTGTGGGCAGCTATAGGGAATGGCTGGAGGTTAGTGTGATGGTGTGGGCAGCTATAGGGAATGGCTGGAGGGTAGTGTGATGGTGTGGGCAGCTATAGGGTATGGCTGGAGGGTGGCTGGATGGTGTGGGCAGCTATAGATGGCTGGAGGGTAGTATGATGGTGTGGGCAGCTATAGGGAATGGCTGGAGGGTATGGCTGGTGTGGGCAGCTATAGGGTATGGCTGGAGGGTAGTATGATGGTGTGGGCAGCTATAGGGAATGGCTGGAGGGTAGTATGATGGTGTGGGCAGCAATAGGGTATGGCTAGAGGGTAGTATGATGGTGTGGGCAGCTATAGGGTATGGCTGGAGCGTAGTGTGATGGTGTGGGCAGCTATAGGGTACGGCTGGAGGGTAGTGTGATGGTGTGGGCAGCTATAGGGTATGGCTGGAGGGTAGTGTGATGGTGTGGGCAGCTATAGGGTATGGCTGGAGGGTAGTGTGATGGTGTGGGCAGCTATAGGGAATGGCTGGAGGGTAGTATGATGGTGTGGGCAGCTATAGGGTATGGCGAGAGGGTAGTACGATGGTGTGGGCAGCTATAGGGTATGGCTGGAGCTCTCCGCTGGTATTTGTTGATGGAACACTGGCAGCACTCGCTGTCTGGATGAATCTTGGAAGCACATATTGTGCCCCACATTTGGCAAAACTGTCACGTCATCTTCATGCCTGACAATGCTTTTCCTCACACAACAAGGATGACCCAGCACTGCCTGGACACAAACATCGGAAGACTGTTATTCAGCCTCTTTACTCACCAGACATGAACCCCATTGAACATCTTTGGGACATTCTGGATCAGCTCCATTGGAGCTCATTTTAAAAATTAGTCTCTTATGCAGTAGTGTATCAAATGCTTTCTGAAAATCCAAGTATATGATGTTATAAGCCCTGTTCTGGTCATAAGTCTTGGTGGTTTCTACAAAAAATTTCAGAGGGTTTGTCAGGCATGACCTTCCCTTACAGGAACCATATTGGCTATCCCTCAAGATATTATTATGTTCAAGAAATAAGTCCTGCTCATCTTTTATGATAGATTCCAGTATTTTGCATGCAATACAAGTTAAACTGACTGGCCTGTAATTTCCTGGCTCAGTACGGTCCCCTTTCTTATATATTGGTATTATATTGCCCTGCTTTCAATCATTTGGCATTTCTCCAGTTTCTAAAGACCGTCTGAAGATAGCGGAGAGTGGTTTAAAGATGATCTCACTAACTTCCCTGAGCACTCTAGAATATAAGCCATCAGGACCCGCCACCTTATCCGCCTTTAGTTTATGCAACTTGTCTAATACTTCTTTATCCCTAAGCTCAATTTCCGCTAAATAATCTTGAGTATTGGACATGCCCTCTGGCCGAATAAAAACCCGCTCTGAGGTAAAATTCTCAACAAAGTAACTGTTTAAGGTATCCGCAATATCCTTGTTATCATATAGCAGCGATCCATATTTATTCTTTATGCACTTTACCTCCTCTTTGACTTTCCTTTTTCTGCTACAGTACTGAAAGAAGCGCTTAGAGTTAGTTTTTGCCCCTTCTGCAATTTCCCTTTCATACAGTCTTCTAGCATTCCTCAGCTCTTTCTTGACCAAAGCCCACTTAATTCCATCCACCAAACTGATGTGACTTCATTTCATCTCTGTTAAACAGCTTTGGTTTAAGCGAGTCGTCACTGATTTCCCAAACCTTAACCTCAACTCTGACGCCTAACCCTAAACCTCACCTGTAACCTGACCCTAAATTTAATCTTGTCCTTAACTCCATCTGCCAAATTGACATTTAGGTAATGGAAGACCCCTAAAAATGCAGCCTTCTAAGGATGCAGCCTAGGCTTTGATATGCACCCTAAGCATGGCAGGAAGGATACAGGAAGAGAATTTCAGCATTGTGGGAAGGACACACTTGGAACTTCTCGGCAGATTCCATGACTCTTCATCAAGCCTCCAATGTGTGACAGAAAGTTGATATGTAGCTCTGCCTGACATTTCTTTGCCGGAAGACCGATTTACGCTGTTGTCTAAATACGCCCACTACATCACCACCTAGAAATGGCGGCAAAACTGACCTTCGCAAAGTCTATGTGTGACGATGCTTCTTCGTGTCTTGACACAAGAGGCAACAGTCTTCACCAATTTGACATCGAACCCAGCACTGCTACCACTGGATGCCGCCATGTTTATCCAGAAAAAAACAACGTTCCGGCTAATGGCTTCTGCAGTCATGCATCAGAGGTTTGATGAGGAACGAATTGGCCGAGGTTTGCCGAGTGGGAAGGACACAGGAAATGAATCTGAGCAGGGCCGGAAGGACACAGGAAGTGAATATGAGTGGTGTGGGAAGGACACAGGAAGTGAATCTGAGCAGGACAAAAATACACAGGAAGCGAATATGAATAGTGCGGGAAAGACACAGGGGGTACATCTCAAAGCGTATGCAGCATCCTTCCAAGGCTGTATTTTTAAGGGTCTTCCCTTACTTCCATCTGCCAAACTAACATTCAGGATTAGGAATAAGGTTAAATTTAGGGTGAGGGTTAGGTTTGGGGCTAGGTTTAGGCTTAGGGCTTAGAGTTAAGATTAGGGTAAGGGAAACCAGAGACGACTCGCTTAAACAAAAGCTGTCAAACGGTTATAAAATGATATCATGTCAGTTTGGTGGATGGAATTAAGTGATGACCCCTAAAAATACAGCCTTGGAAGGATGCTGCCTACGCTTTGAGATACACCAAGGAAGTGAATCTGAACAGGGCAGAAAGGACACAGGAAGCGAATCTGAGTGGGGTAAGGGGGGGACACAGGAAGTAAATGCGTGGAGCTTCTGCTCAACCATGTAACTTTTTTCCCCAGGACAAATGTGGGTGATATACAAAAATGGGTGTGGCCTAACCACAGAAATCCAATTATACACCACACCAGAATGGACATCATGTGACTCCTGACATGAAATGGCAACGGGTGTATTTTAGCATTGATTTCTATGTCAGTGGTGTCCGTTATAGGGTCTACTGGAAAGGATATGCATGCGCGAGAATGAGGTAAAGTTCATGTACAAGCCCAGTGATGCAAATTGCCCACATTCATCCAGGTAAAAAAAAAAAAAAAATACGCTGCCCGAAAAGCTGTTGGGAGAACTTAGCCCCGAAACCTTTCTGCCAGAAAGCCTCTCGGAAGTCAGATATCATATTATAAGAAGCCATACAGTCTACATATTAAGCAAACTGAGGTAATGAATGGGTGGAACACAGGACTCCTCTCCGGACAAACAAGGTTTGAATTCTATGTGAAACCAAATATTGATGTATAACTTTTAGACTTACCGGACATTGTTGTCAGTTTTAATTACAATTTTCAGTTCTCAGTCGCAGTTTGGTTTAACTTTAGACAACAAAACTTCCTGGTTATGTGGTAGGTCGAGGGATTGAACCCCAGACTCCCGGGTAAGAGTCACACGCGCTGACCACATCGGCCACCAAAGTAGCCAGGGTGCGTACTTATTGGAAGGCATTTCTAATGACAGGACCCATCAACTGTCACAGTTTGGTTCAGGCACCAAATCGATTTGGTATTGTGAAGGAAAAGATCAAGGTTTGAGTTAATAATTCCTTTTATTACATGACACAAGGATTCGTTCTCCCCTGATTGGTCGAGGCGAGCTGCGCTGATAGCTGTAAACAGTGATATCACCGTGCGAAAGTGCGCGTGAGGTGAATATAACAATCCGATAGCCTCCAGCTAAAAATAGATTGGGCTTCCCCACAGGAGCTCCTGACAGCGACCATTTATCGTGTTGCTTTGTCCCTGTGAGGAGCTTAATTAAGCTGCTCTTAATTTATATTTTCAATTAGGGTCATATAATAAACCAGATATTGACTTCAGTTATCATTGAATCCAATGATTTATCCACTAAGGACAAATGATATTCTCCTCAACTGAAGTAAATAATTGTATAATGTTAACAACGTCTTCAAACAAACTTCCCACATGCGCTAAAGACACAGGAAGTGCACAGGAAGGAACATGCAAGTGGTGTCTCTGTATAAAATCACCATTTCCTCAGCAGTCACTTTTCTCTCTCTCTCAGACCCCCCCTTGATCGAGAACAACTGCAGGTGAAAGAGGGGGAAAACATTTCAGTCCAACCCCCGCAGGCATGGAGCCTTCACTCTTTATAACATTTGTCTCGAGACAGGTCAGAGCACTCGCATCTACGGCCTCTCGACCTCGGGAGAGTGACACTGCAGGCAGATTCTGGGTCAGAGCGCTCGCAATTATGGCCTCTCGACCTCAGGAGAGTCACATCGCATTCTAGGTCAGAGCCTCTCGGCCTCAACCTCGGGAGAGTCACACATCGCAGCAGATTCTGGGTCAGGCGCCGCATCACGGCCACTCAACCTCGGGAGAGTCAGACCGCAGGCAGATTCTGGGTCAGAGCGCTCTCAGCATCTCACGGCCTCGACCTCGGGAGAGTCACACCGCAGGCAGATTCTGGGTCAGAGCGCTCGCATCTACGGACTCTCGACCTCGGGAGAGTCACACCGCAGGCAGATTCTGGGTCAGAGCGCCTTGCATCTCGGCCTCTCGACCTCGGGAGGAGTCACACCGCAGGCAGATTCTGGGTCAGAGCCTCTCGACCTCAGGAGAGTGCAGATTCTGGGTCGGCCTCTCTCGACCTCAGGAGATTCTGGGTTACTAACCTCTCGACAGGCAGATTCTGGGTCAGAGCACTCGCATCTCGGCCTCTCGACCTCTCAGGAGAGTTACAACGCAGGCAGATTCTGGGTCAGAGCACTCGAATCTTGTCGGCCTCGACCTCAGGAGAGTCACACTGCAGGCAGATTCTGGGTCAGAGCGCTCGCATCTACAGCCTCTCGACCTCTGGGAGAGTCACACTGCAGGCAGATTCTGGGTCAGAGGCGCTCTCATCTCGGTCTCTCGACCTCTGGAGAGTCACACTGCAGGCAGATTATCGGTCAGGAGCGCCACACGCATCTCTGGGTCAGGCTCTACCTCTCGGGGAGTCACACTGCAGACAGAATCTTGGTCAGAGCACTCGCATCTACGGCCTCTCGACCTCCTCAGGAGAGTCACACCGCAGGCAGATTCTGGGTCAGAGCGCTCGCATCTACGGCCTCTCGACCTCAGGAGAGTCACACCGCAGGCAGATTCTGGGTCAGAGCGCTCGCATCTACGGCCTCTCGACCTCGGGAGAGTCACACTGCAGGCAGATTCTGGGTCAGAGCGCTCTGCATCAATGGCCTCTCGACCTCAGGAGAGTCACACACCGCAGGCAGATTCTGGGTCAGAGCGCTTCGCATCTAAGGCCTCTCGACCTCGGGAGAGTCACACTGCAGGCAGATTCTGGGTCAGAGCGCTCGCATCTATGGCCTCTCGACCTCGGGAGTCTAGCACTGCAAGCAGATTCTGGGTCAGAACACTCGCATCTACGGCCTCTTGACCTCAGGAGAGTCACACCGCAGGCAGATTCTGGGTCAGAGCGCTCTCATCTCGACCTCTCAACCTCAGAGTCACACCTGTTCTGGGTCAGAGCGCAAGGCAGATTCTCGGGTCAGAACCTGCAGGCAGATTCTGGGTCAGAACGGGCCTCTCGACCTCGGGAGAGTCACACCTGCAGGCAGATTCTGGGTCAGAGCGCTCGCATCACGACCTCTCGACCTCAGGAGAGTCACACTGCAGGCAGATTCTGGGACAGAGCGCCAAGATCACGGCCGGACCTCAGAGCATTCTCTAATGCCTCTGACCTCAGGAGAGTCACCCCAGCAGGCAGATTCTGGGTCAGAGCGCTCTCATCTACGGCCTCTCAACCTCGGGAGAGTCACACTGCAGGCAGATTCTCGGTCAGAGCGCCGTCGCATCTCACGGCCTCTCGACCTCGGGAGAGTGACACTGCAGATTCTCGGCAGATTCTGGGTCAGAAAGTGACACTGCAGGCAGATTCTACAGCCTGCATCTACCTCGGGGAGAGTCACACTGCAGGCAGATTCTGGGTCAGAGCGCTCGCATCTCGGCCTCTCGACCTCGGGAGTCTCGCACCGCAAGCAGATTCTGGGTCAGAACACTCGCATCTACGGCCTCTCGACCTCGGGAGAGTCACACCGCAGGCAGATTCTGGGTCAGAGCGCTTGCATCTACGACCTCTCGACCTCGGGAGTCTCGCACCGCAAGCAGATTCTGGGTCAGAACACTGCATCTCTGGCCTCTCGACCTCGAGAGTCAAGCACCGCAGGCAGATTCTGGGTCAGAGCGCTTGCATCTCACGACCTCTCGACCTCGGAGAGTCACACTGCAGGCAGATTCTGGGACAGAGCGCTCGCATCTACGGCCTCTCGACCTCGGGAGAGTCACACTGCAGGCAGATTATAGGTCAGAGCGCTCGCATCTAAGGCCTCTCGACCTCGGGAGAGTCACACTGCAGGCAGATTCTGGGTCAGAGCGCTTGCATCTACGACCTCTCGACCTCGGGAGAGTCACACTGCAGGCAGATTCTGGGTCAGAGCACTCGCATCTACGGCCTCTTGACCTCAGGAGAGTCACACCGCAGGCAGATTCTGGGTCAGAGCGCTCGCATCTACGGCCTCTCGACCTCGGGAGAGTCACACCGCAGCAGATTCTGGGTCAGAGCGCTCGCATCTACAGCCTCTCGACCTTGGGAGAGTCACACCGCAAGCAGATTCTGGGTCAGAGCGCTCGCATCTCTGACCCTCTCGACCTCGGGAGTCTCGACAGCAAGCAGATTCTGGGTCAGAACGCTCGCATCTCGGCCTCTCGACCTCGGGAGAGTCACACCCCTGGCAGATTCTGGGTCAGAGCGCTCGCATCTACAGCCTCTCGACCTCGGGAGAGTCACACCGCAGGCAGATTCTGGGTCAGAGCACTCGCATCTACGGCCTCTCGACCTCGGGAGAGTCACACCACAGGCAGATTCTGGCTCAGAGCGATCGCATCTACGGCCTCTCGACCTCGGGAGAGTCACACCGCAGGCAGATTCTCGGTCAGCGGCAAGCATCTCGGCCTCTTGACCTCAGGAGAGTCACACTGCAGGCAGATTCTGGGTCAGAGCGCTCGCATCTACGGCCTCTCGACCTCGGGAGAGTCACACTGCAGGCAGATTCTGGGTCAGAGCGCTGCAGCATCTCGGCCTCTCGACCTCGGGAGAGTCACACTGCAGGCAGATTCTGGGTCAGAGCGCTCGCATCTACAGCCTCTCGACCTCGGGAGAGTCACACCGCAGGCAGATTCTGGGTCAGAGCGCTCGCATCTACGGCCTCTCGACCTCGGGAGAGTCACACTGCAGGCAGATTCTGGGTCAGAGCGCTCGCATCTACAGCCTCTCGACCTCGGGAGAGTCACACTGCAGGCAGATTCTGGGTCAGAGCGCTCGCATCTAAGGCTACGACACAACAGACTCACCGCACAGAACTGCAGGCCCCCAGCCGGCAGAGTGCTGGTTCAGTTGTGGCAGTTAAACTCCCAATTCTACAAATCAAGGTCTTCGGAAAAAGACTTTTGGGGTTGATTGGTAAAATCAGGTGTGTATCCGGCATTGCTTCTCCTATCGAGCTCGTAGAAAAGAACTTTAGAACTGAACAAGCACCTTTTCTAAGAGCCGTTATGTTGTGAAATTAGGGAACAGAGTGCGATAGAAAAATTTGTGAATTACGTGCGTTAGAACCTGTGATATAACCTGCTTCTGACGCAATGCTTAGCTCAACACCCTTGCGCAGGCCTGGCATTTTATCAGGGAAAAGATTTATTTACATCATTATTTCATGTCACAGTTACCATGTACTGGCATTGATAGCGGTGGCTGAACCACCTCAGTCAATCTCACTGGTGCTCAGGAGGAACATCGACCCACCGGAGCGAACTGAGCATGGAGACGGACGGCAGGTTTTGGCCGTGTGGTTCCCTCTTACCTCTCCTCTCCCTCTGGCTGGAGGGATCTCATGACATTACAGAATTACAGATGGAGGATAACACAGTTAATAATGGGCACGATAATTACCCAGCAACATTTAAGTCTTATTCCTGCTTCCCCGGGGTTCAGTTCCATTCCTGTGCAAATCACTGATCACAGTAAAACGGTTTTTTCCACAAGGGAATGGCTTTAAGCCACCATGTCAGTCTAGTTCACCCATTTCATGACTTTTATCAACTGCCTCATCAAATCAGCACTCCAGCTTTCACAATGGGCAGTTTCCCCATCTTCCCTAACCCTAACCATAACCCCCCCTAATCCTAACCCTCGCCTAAAGCTACTGGGCATCATGTTCACAAGCTAAAGCTCACCACATTCCCTAATACTCTACATGCTTTTACCACATTGACAGTTCTTCACCAGGTATATTAAAATAAAATTTAAAGAAGGTAAAAAAAACGTGAAAAGTTGGTATTTAAAAGCGACGTTTTCGAACTTGCGTTCATCAATGACTTTTTTTTTTTTTACCTAATTTTAACTTAACTTTACTGCAGTTACACAAATTATGTATCAAAAACAGGTTTCAGAGGTGACAGCTGTTCTGAGGCGACCGTTTCGCCCCTCAATGCACCCTACAGTCAGTTCCCAAGATGAACCCCAGATCACGAGCACCCTAACCCTAACACTGCCGAAACCCCCCTAACCCTAACCTCCTAACCCTAACTCCCCCTAACCCTAACCTTAACACCCCCTAACCCCCAGAACCCTTACACCCCCTAACCTCCCCTAACGCTAACACCCTCTAATCCTAACCCCCCCAACCCTAACACCCCCTAACCCTAACGCCCCCTAACCCCCCGAACCCTAACACCCTAACCCCCTAACCCTAACCCCCCCTAAAGCCCCTAACCCCCAAACCCTAACACCCCTAACCCCCAACCCTAACACCCCTAACCCCAACACCCCTAACCCCGAACCCTAACACCCCTAACCCCCGAACCCTAACACCCCTAACCCCGAACCTAACACCCCTAACCCCCGAACCTTAACACCCCTAACCCCCCGACCCCTAACACCCCTAACCCCCTAACCCTAACACCCCTAACCCCCCCGAACTTGAACACCCCCGAACCCCCGAACCCTAACCCCTCAACCTTAACACCCCCCCAACCCTAACCCCTAATCTTAACACCCCTAACCCTAACCCTAACCCTCAGTCCCCAGCGTCTCCTCATATAAATTCAGTTTAAATAATTTTAATTTTGTCCCCACATCGTAACCTTTTACATTACGCACGACAATAACAACATATCCTTTAATTATGCCCAAGATTCAAATATATTTCCATCCCCTAAAAGAACTTTTCTTTATAATTGAATGAAAACTTTGCAGTGGCATACAGGTATTCTCAAGACCGTTATAATCAAATATCCAATTTTAGGGACAACCTGTAATTTTCCGGGCAGCGCTATAGAAACCACTTCACCTCCTCTGAAAGCAACAGTCTGGGTTGTAATTACACATTAACATAAGTGAGAAATGGACAGGGCTTTGAGCGAGAAGAATCCCAGTCCAAATGCACACTTTTCACCTTCTCTTCCGTCTGCTGGTCAGGTTATTACACACATTTAATCCACCCAAAGATTTCAGTGCTAAAATGGAGGGTCCAGTGTGCATATAATGGTAAGCGTGACCGAGTGAGTAAGAGTGTGTGAGTGTCAAAGTGAGTGTGAGTGTGCGTGAGAGAGTGTGTGTGCGTGCGTGTGTGTGACAGTGTGTGTGTGTTTGCGTGAGTGTGAGAATGTGTGTAAGAGTGTGTGCGTGAGTGTGAGTGTAGTCGCGTGTGTGAGACAGTGTGAGTGTGTGACAGAGTGTGTGTGAGAGTGTTTGTGCATGTGAGTGCGTGTGTATGTGAGTGTGTGTGTGTGTGTGTAAGTGAATGTGAGAGTGTGTGTGTGTGTGTGTGTGTGTGCGAGAGTGTGTGTGTGTGCGTGCGTGAGTGTGTGTGTGCGACTGAGTGTGTGTGCGCTTGTGAGAGTGTGTATGTGTGTGTGAGAGTGTTTGTGTGTGTGAGAATATGTGGGCGTGTGAGTGTGCACTTGTGAGAGTGTGTGGGAGTGTGACAGTGTGTGTCAGTGTGAGTGCGTGTGTATGTGTGTGAGTGCGTGAGAGTGTATGTGTGAGTGTGTAAGAGCGTGTGTGTGCACGTGAGTGTGATTGTGAGACAGTGTGTGTGTGCGTGAGAGAGTGTGCGTGTGTGATTGTGAGACAGTGTGTGTGTGTGTGTGTGTGTGTGTGTGTGTGTGCGAGAGTGTGTGTGCGTGTGTGTGTGTGCGCGTGTGAGTGTGTGTATGTGTGAGTGAGAGTGTGCATGTGAGTGTGTGTGGGAGTGTGAGAGTGTATCTGAGTGTGAGTGTGTGAGAGTGTGGGTGTGTGTGTGTGTGTGTGTATGTGCATGAGTGTGCACGTGAGAGTGTGTGGTAGTGTGACTGTGTGTCAGTGTGAGTGCGTTGTGGAATCATTTTTATATTGATTCATTTAATTATTATTAATTGTTTATCCTTGCTTGCTCTGGCTCAATTTTTCTTAGGCTATGGTAGGGTACTCTTGCCTGTTTCTGATTAGCCTAGGCCTTCACAGCTGTAGCTTCCACAAATTTGAACAATGCGTCATTGCTTATGGTTTATCTGGAGCCATGCAGTCCTGACAGGGCCAAGATGTTCTCTTTCTCTCTCAAGTTTATGTGTTCTCAGGAAAAACAGTACAAGTTGCACCTGGGATGCCGAACGATATGATGTATGCATACTCCGGGGCCGGCTTTACGTGGGCTGTGTGCGTCTACAACATTCCTGTTGATACCATGATGCGTAAATCAGCTCGAGGGGGAGGAGGATGTCAAGATGGACTCTTACTTAAACCACAGCAAAATCCTTGTTGGTCATCCTTGCTTTTGCCTGTAACGAGAGTTCTCGCATGATGGCGGGGATCCTTTTCTGCAGAGAAGTAAACTGACTTTGGCTTCAAAATTAACTCCTTTGTCTCTGTTTGAGTTCTTTTTGAGAAGGTAACACCAGGAATATAAAATCAAAATTCCTACAACAGCATGTATGTGTGTGTGAGAGTGCGTGAGAGTGTATGTGTGTGTGTGTGTGTGCGCGCGTGTGAGTGTGCGTGTGTGATTGTGAGACTGTGTGTATGTGCGTGTGTGTGTGTGAGAGAGTGTGTGAAAGAGTGTGTGTGCGCGTGTGTGAGACAGTGTGTGAGTGTGTGTGCGTGTGTATGAGAGTATGTGCGTGCGTGTGTGTGTGTGTGAGAGAGTGTGTGCGTGCGTGTGTGTATGAGAGTATGTGTGTGTGAGGATGTGTGTGCGTGCGTGTGTATGAAAGTATGTATGTGTGTGCGTGCGTGTGTATGAAAGTATGTATGTGTGTGTGTGTGTGTACGCTGTATCCGCTGACGGACTCGCTGAGGGCTGATTTGGACACTCTCTCCTGTGCAGATTAATTCGTATTTTATTTTGTGGCTCTGAGCCATCAGCGGTGAAATTAAGCAGAGAAATGAGATAAATCGACTCGACTGTTTTCCACAGTGCTGAGCATTAGCAGATGCTACTGGTAATTAGCATTTTCTACTGAGATAATGTAAATGTGTAAATGCTCTTTTCCTTTCAGACTTCTCTAAAACCATAATACAAACCCCAGTTCCAATGAAGTTGGAACGTTGTGTAAAACGTTAGTAAAAACAGAATACAATGATTTGCAAATCCTTTTTGACCTATATTCAACTGAGTACACTACAAAGACAAGATATTTAATGTTCAAAGTGATAAACTTCATTGTTTTTTTGGAAATATTCACTCATTTTGAATTTGCTGCCTGAAACACATTCCAAAAAAGCTGGGACAGGGGCATGTTTACCACTGTGTTACATCACCTTTCCTTTTAACCACACTCAATAAGCGTTTGGGAACTGAGGACATTAATTGTAGAAGCTTTGTAGGTGGAATTCTTTCCCATTCTTGCTTGATGTACGACTTCAGTTGCTCAACAGTCTGGGGTCTCCGCTGTCGTATTTCGCGCTTCATAATGTGCCACACATTTTCAGTGGGAGACGGGTCTGGACTGCAGGCAGGCCAGTCTATTACCCGCACTCTTTTACTATATAGGCATGGGCAATACAAATGAATAAAATGACAACATTTCTTGAGTTGCTGAGAAAAAAGTTATTATTTTCTTATGATTTTTTGCAGGTAAGTACAGAAGACACAGACGAAGAGTTTGCCACAAGTCCAACGCCTTTACAGGAAAGGGTCTCAGAGCCACAGGGTCCCAAAAATGGCTGATTTCGGCATTTATCAACAAAACCCATTGTGAAAATTGGGAGGTGAAGCCTGAGGGCATTTTCGAAAATGCAGTCTACTCAGAAATAAACCTGGCCAAATTATCCATTAGGGTACCCTAACAGAAATAATTGATGCTAAAGTCATCAACCCCTTTTCTGAAGTACAGCAGCCCCCTAGGCCCTTTTTAATGGAAAATGCATTGAATTTCACCCAATTATGTTCAACAAACATTAGGTTTTTCATTGATATTAAAAATGGTATGAATGGGTTGCCTGTGAAGTTTTTTTTGGATCAATGGCCCGCAAAAATGTCAAAATTATCAGTGGGAGGGCAAACATTAACGCTACTACTTCCATTACTGTATAAAATGCAGTGAAGTCGCTGATGCCGGCAGTTGTTTGCCCTCCCACTGCTACGTAAACGTTCCCCTTCAATAACCCGTGGTGATTTAAAAAAAAAAAAAAAAACTTTACACTGTTTTTATAATGTCCATATACCCTCCTCCCATGATAGTTTCAATGAGCTACTGTGAATAATTCATAGTAAAACACAGTGACGTGCAGTCGGAGGTTAGTTTGGAGAGGCAGAAACCTCCCTTTGCTTGATTAGCAATCAGACGATTAACTAGTTTAGTAAGACTATTCGGCAGAATGACGAGCCAGTTTAGGTTTCCATGGCGTTATTACTCAGTATATCGAACCTGAAATGCTCACAGGACAGCAGATTTATGCGGCGTGCTTGCTTCCAGGAAGCGAAGCAATTTCATCAACAAATATTAAAACAGTTGACTTATGCAGAGTTCAATGCTTAATCAATATACAATGTTATTCTCCTTTAAATACGCTTTTACACCCAAACAGAAAGCGGGCGCTTATTTTCAGTCTTCTTTCATAATCTGATTAACAAAATGTTTAAACGATATACAGAATTACCGAGAGCCGAGAATTTTTCCTAATTGATTATTCAGATTTCCATCCTCGCAGTCTCGAATTGAAGCGTAAACGTGAATGAATCTTGTGACCGGTGTTCGCGAGGTGGCATATTTTGATAGGTAGCAAAATTCGTCAGAACACTGGTAGGTTTTGAACGCCTGGCGCTGGTTTATTCCTTGGTATATTTTACTGAAACTTCACAAATAGGGTCACAGGATATTCTGTCAACTAACTATGTATGTTTGCAGTAAAAATACACTCACCTTTCTTGCTATTGTTGAGAAGAAGTCACGGCGAACTCTCGACGAACTTCAACAACTTCTGTCGAACTAATTTCACATCCCTGGAGGTCTAGACTGGACGAACAGACTCGTAATTTCTCAAATTAGATGGCTGTAAGTCAATAAGGGCTGTAGCTGGGATATCATGTCAGCGCTGGCTGTCTGAAATCTACCTCCAAAATGGATATTTTTTACGCCGCACTTGAAAGTTTGTAAACACGGCGCAAATTGAGGTCACGCATTCATCCAACGGCGAATAATAGCTCTGTTCAAATCGCGTTATTGGCGTAATAGGCAGAGTTCATGTATGAAATGCGGGTATCCTATTGAAAAGGTTGCTTTTAATCAAACCATGGTGTTCTTTTTGTATGAAAATGGTATTTACATCATTTTTTTTTATAAGTTTTCTGAGGCTTGTTTACCGCCCCAGTTCAGCTGTTACGCATTCCATTAGAGTTTATGCAGAGCGTTGCCCATGCCTATACGATAAAGCCACGCTGTTGTAACACGTGCAGAATGTGGCTTGGCATTGTCTTGCTGAAATAAGCAGGGACGTCCCTGAAAAAGACGTCACTTGGATGGCAGCATATGTTGCTCCAAAACCTGTATGTATCTTTCAGTATTAATGGCGCCTTCACAGATGTGCAAGTTACATTACATTAATTTAAGTTTCAATACTTTATTGCCATACAACTTCAGTTGTTAGGAATTTGCTTTAGTAATGCTCTATACAACAAGACAGCTACATAAACTAAAACCATACAAGACAAAGAACAAGGACATATAAAAACAAATACAGAAATGGCCTGCATCTACACAGGATCCCCTTGCTTGGAGGAATAAATAAATAGTACCCATCCAAGGGGGCCAAGTGGCTGTGCAGGGTGCAAGCCCTTGCAAAGTGCAGTGCAGTCGATTAGTGCTAGTAGTGCAGCAATATAATAGATGTGACACAATATAAAACTTCATGAGTATAGAGACAGTAGTAAAATCATAAAATGTCAATAAAAACAACAGTGCAAATTATGCAGGATCATTAAGGGGCTAAATATGAGATTTCGCCATCCTGAATCATGGCGCAGTCCGACAACAGATCAGGCAGACAACCGAAGCAACCAATATGCCTCCCCTCATCCAGTATACCTCCCCCCTCTCAACACGCTGCATTTCCTATACATTCCATTACTGAACCAGCTCTCTTAATTCCATTGGATACTGGGGCAGGGATGAGGAGCTGTTTAGGGACCTGATGACACTGCAGTAGGTACTATTGAGGAACCGGAGGTTTTAGTTGGGATATTCCTCAGTCTTCTGCCTGATGGGAGTAAATTTAGAAGGGAGTTGGCAGGGTGGGTATTATCTGATAGTATTTTCAGGCCCTTTCTTTGGATACGGGCCTTATAGATGTCTGAGATAGGAGTGACATTATGTCCAATGATTTTCTCAGCAGTGCGTACTACTCTGTCTAATTGTGACCTCTGCAGGGCAGTACAGTTGCCAAACCAGACAGTTATAGAGAAAGTGAGAACACTCTCAATTGTGGCCCGATAGAACTGAAGCATCGCCTTACAGGCAACCCCAAATTTCCTCAACTGCCGTAGAAAAAAGAGCCTCTGATGGGCCTTTTTAACAATACAGTTAACATTGTCTCCCCATTTCAGTGAGGATGAGACTGTGGTGCCTAAAAACTTAAAGCTGTCTACACGCTCCACCTCCACCCCCTTTATGGACAGAAGCTGGGACACCCTCCTCTTCCTGCGGAAATCCACTACTAGCAGAGGCTTTTATCCAAAGCGACTTACAGTATGTGCATACAGTAAGGTCACTGACACTGTAGCCCAACAGACTGGACGAGGTACAATTCACATCAAGCATTAGTCACCTGAAGTCATGAACATGGAGAGCAAATATACTATACAGAGGGCTGTAGCACACAGAGGAAAGAGAAACACAGGAAATGGAAACAGAGCAGAAAGTTAACGTTTAGGTTTTAAAACATGTGTTTCCGACATTGGACAAGCAATTTGTGGATTGAGATAACAGTTTTCTGTTTCTCTTATCTCGGTAAGAGTGCTCTCGACCACTCGTGAAATTTTCTCTTACCCAAGAGAAGAGCAGAAATAAGAGAACATTGGTGCATCCTAGAAATCAATGGGTAAGAACAAAATAAGAAAAAATCGGGGATACGAACAAAAATAAGAGAAAATTTGTTCTTATATCACGTCTTGCATGAGGCCCAATGTATTCTGTTTTTATTCACGTTTTACACAACGTCCCAACTTCATTGGAATTGGGGTTTGTAGAAGGGTACTGGTGACTTAACCTCACAATGACCTCATATGCTCTTTTTCTATAGAACAAAATTTATGGTATTCACTACCGTTCAAAATTAATTTCAAACAAACCATGGGGCTGAACATTGAGGAACAATTAAGTGTTATCCTGTTTCTTCTTTTTTTTTTTTTTTAAAGAGAAATACCATTATCATGCTCTTCCATCCAACAACAAATGCTTTGATTCCATTACAAATCTATGCAACTCTTTAGTAATAAAGGTACTAGTTCTCCATCACCATTGCACTGATCGATCAGCCCGCAGTCCATTCTAACAGACCTCCGTTACCAACAGCAGTTATGCACGAGTCAGGAAAATGCTCCTTCATTACTGAAGACCATCCCTGATCGTAGGCATATTCATCATACCTCAATAGTGGAGAAAACATGGGAATATTTTGGAAATTACATACATACGTATAACACTGCACTGTGGTAAGGCTAATAGAAATTTACAGGAATGCTGCAAGAACCCTCTAGAAACATTGCAACAACAGTGCAGATATTTTTTAGGGAATTAAAATTGAGCAGTTTAGGAATGTTGGCAGAATGCTGAGGCATTCCAGAGGAAACACGGTCACAACAGGGTCTGGGAATTTTATCGGAGCATTTCCGGAATATCGCGGGAATGTCAAAATGGCATACACAGTGTGGAACAGTGGGGGCTCTTGTGCGTTTCTGCGAGTAGATGACACACCAGCGCGGAGCCAGGCTGAGCGCGGGTGGTGGTGATGTCATTCCTCCCACAGCTGAGAGAGTGTGGCGGGCATGCGAACGCTAAACAATGGCCTGATTGGATGATGGAGAAAGCCCTCGCATGCAGTGTCCTCGTACAGTGAGAGAACAATGGCAAACACAGCCAACGCTGAGCAGCTCACCTGAGCCAAAATGGTGCACACAAACCAGCGCTGGGCAGTACATCTGAGCCAAAATGGCACACAAAAACCAGCGCTGGGCAGTACATCTGAGCCAAAATGGTGCACATAAACCAGCGCTGGGCAGTACATCTGAGCCAAAATGGCGCACATAAACCAGCGCTGGGCAGTACATCTGAGCCAAAATGGTGCACATAAACCAGCGCTGGGCAGTACATCTGAGCCAAAATGGCGCACATAAACCAGCGCTGGGCAGCAGTGGCGGCTCGTGAACTGGCAACTGGGGAGGCTCAAAACAGTCCCTTAAAATTAATGATTGGTCATGACCTGTTTTCAATCATTTATTTAAATTCCCATTACAGAAACTCTGAAAACTCTGAACATTATCAGGTGCGGCCAGTTTTCATTTATAACTCATACCGATTACGACTCCGGACTTCTTGCGCTTTTCTTTACTCAGTGGTTGGGAGCAATGCATGTGTTTCAACATCGTTTAAATGAAATTAGATCATTTGAAACGTCTTTATGCAATTACATTGCTTCCAACCCCTCCATGCACAAGGACTTCAATTCCTGGTGAGAGTCTCTTACATAGCCTATGCGTTGATTGAATAATTGCTGACAGAGGAACATAAATATGCCACTTAAACCCACACCCAATGCGTGAGAGTTGACAGGTATGTGTTATAAATGAAAACTGGCCACACCTGATAATGTTGAGTGTTTTCGGAGTTTCTGTAATGGTCATTTAAATGAATGAGTGAAAAAAGGTTGTGATCAATCAATAATTTTAAGGGATTGTTTTGAGCCTCCCCTATCGCCAGTTCACGAGCCGCCAGTGCTGGGCAGCACACCTGTGCCAAAATGGCGCACACAAGCCAGCACTGGGAAGCACACTTGAGCTTAAATGGTGCACACAAACCAGCACTGGGAAGCACACCTGAGCCAAAATGGCGTACACAAGCCAACACTGGGAAGCACACCTGAGCCAAAATGGCGCACACAAGCCAACACTGGGCAGCACACTTGAGCTAAAATGGTGCACACAAGTCAACACTGGGCAGCACACCTGAGCCAAAACTCACAGGAGTAAACAGACAGGTTGCATTCACGCTACACGGAGAAAGTGACTCAAGAATGATTTTTCTGGCTAAGATGAGACACACATCTGATTTTTAAGGTAAGTAAGGACACAAAAATCTTTTCGTTGTGGATAGGAGTCTTACATTGTAAGCATATCTAATAATTGGCCACTTGTCCTACCTGAGGATGGTAAAATAGGACTTTCAAAAAAAAAAAAAAAAAATGGGACTTGTTTTTTTTCACGAGTTGCACTTGACCCATACACATTGGCGTCTCAGTCTGGTTAGCTTTATGCACTAATGCGGGACAGTTTGCGAGAGGTTGTCTGTCCACTGCCGACTTATGGGCTTTTAAAAGTCTTATTTTAAAACCTCTTGCAGAAAAACACATCCATAGGATGTTTCTTAACGACAACAAAATAATAACAACAACATTTTTATTATTATTATTATTATTATTAAATAACACACCCAAATCACACCACACCTAAAAGTAATCTTACTAAGCCCAGGTACAAACCAAGAAATATTTGTCCCAAGCTACACTACACGATCTTCACAGCTGTCTTCAGTTAAGAAAAGCCAATCCCCAGGTGCGACCGACTGACCTCGTTCCTGGAGATCTACAACCTTTCTGCTTTTCATTTCAACCCAAATATAGTCCTGGGATTTCGTCCGAGCTGATAATAAACAGACGCAGTTATGAAAAATCGGGTATGAAAATTGAAGATCCCAGTGACAAAAAATTAAGTCACAAAATATCCATTTAGAGAAAATGGAGGCAGGGGACTTAAGTAATTGAAATGTCCTATCCTTACCTCATGGTGCGTGAAAATGTGACTTAAGTTCTTCTTGTAAGTACTTCGTGCACTAAGCTCTTCAATTAGCCTAGACCTGAAGGACAGC
This sequence comes from Gymnothorax javanicus, assembly GCA_029692085.1. NCBI lineage: Eukaryota > Metazoa > Chordata > Actinopteri > Anguilliformes > Muraenidae > Gymnothorax > Gymnothorax javanicus. The sequence continues at coordinate 130,788,709 of CM056198.1, read as the reverse complement.
ACCTCCGGACTTCATGGTCAGAAACGTTACAGAACATCCCTGGAAGGCCTGCTTTTATGGTCATCTTGGCTAAATGATGTCAGACTTGGCGCGCAATCATTTAACGTGACGACCTGCCGCGCAGCATTAGTTGATGGATCAAGGCGAAAAGCTGGCGGTAAAGGCAGTTTTGCCATCGACGGATTTTATAAACTTCGCCGGTTTCATATCAGACACCAAATGTATGAGAGAGAGAGAGAGAAAGAGAGAGAGAGAGTGTGTGTGTGTGTGTGTGTGTGTGTTCCAACCGCGAAATCAATTCAACGACCTCTTCACGCCTGAACCTTAACTCAATTGCGTATGGTGAAACTGTTACAGCCAATTAATTCGACGAGATCTAGGCCCACACTTTAGTAACATGTTATCTACCTGAAACCAGGTAAACGGAACGACAAGATTATTCCGTCGCCTCATTCCGTTATCATGGGTGTGCCGAAATGCCATTTAGCGAGGCTCCATCGTGAACAAGAATTTGTCCAATCGACTATAAATTACCATCATATCACTGCCCAAACTTAGCAGAATGTTTTTACATTAAAACAATGTTATTGTTAGGTTTAAATCTGAGGAAAACTGAAGATCATACTGTGATCAAAACAGAAAAAATTGGACGAGTGAATACACGCGCCATGCTCCGGAGGCGTCCAGCGCGCGCTGGAGCAGGTAAACAGCAATACACTGACCTAACCGCGCGCGACATAACAGAAAACCGACAGAAATCGGATACAGTTTAAATGGAAAAAACGCAAACCCATTCGGAAGTTTGAATCGTTATTCCATTATTCCACCCACTATTACATAAGCACCCATTACCTCAGCTACAGCTGACCATTTCAGATCATTTCTTTCTCTTAAGGTTTCATCACTCCCGCAAATCGGTGAGCGAGCTGTTCGAATTTGTCCAACTTACCTCAGAAGAGCCGTGTCGCCTTGTCTGCTGGTCACCGTATCCACAAGCGCACTCTCTCCTGTTCTTGCGGCGGATAAACAGGACAACAGGAAACAGTTAAAAGTGAAAATTATACCAGCGAGAGACTGGACAGCCAAACGTACATCAGGCCGACCTGCAACCATTATTCCCAGTTAACATGGACCAGCCCTGCACAATATTCGTCCCTTAAAAAAAGAAAAATCTCAACGCTTTCACTCCCGGGTCAGCCCGCCTTGAAAGCCGGGTGAGAGGGGGAGTTGCCAGGTTTGCTCCGATCAAAGCCCCGCGAGCAGAAAGCGCTCCACACACAGTCTAATTGAGCGGATGGAAAACGACGACAGCGCGAGCTGCACACAACCCCCAGGCTCGGAGCTCGTTGCCATGCGGCCGTTTCCCAGGCAACCCCGTAGCAGCGGCTGATGGAGCGGCTGAAGCGACTGTAGGTACCATCTTTATCGGTGGAATAAAAACGGGCAAAGATACAATTAAATGTATCGATTCAGGACTGTCCCCTTATGCTATGGTTCGCGCAACAGCCATTATGGCCGCGATCTAATCTAAGATTCAGAATAAACGCTTCATTCCAACAAAAAACTGATCCCAAGGAAAAATAATAATAAAATAAAAATTCTGTTGCTGGTCCTATGGCATACATATTATGGCCAGTGAGAGCACGAGCATGTACAAAACGTCTGAACTGCAATTATCGCCGAACGAATCAGTGTTGCCATCGGCTTCTCATCTATGCATATCCATTTAAAAGACACGCGAGACAGCACGAAACTATGGGACAAATTTATGCTCCTTTACGCAGCACATTTTCATATCTTACTACAGGGAGCAGTTTGACGTTTCCGTTTCGTACACGCATTCTTGGAAATCAAAGTATTAAAACATTGCAAATAAAGAAAACAAAAAAAAGTGTGCGCGTCTGTATGTGTGTGTATTCAACACGAACCTCTGTAAATGAATGCAGTCAGTATTACTGAAGATAGGACAGTGCAAGCATAGTGTTCTTTATACAGGAATATCACTAACTGTATATGACCTCTAATATGGCTGTTTCACCCATTCCTCATGCTGAGGCCAAAATGTCCATAATGTGCAAAAATTTTATTTGAAAGTTGGACTGAAGACAGGCATCAGTTCAGTGAAGTTGATCACACACAAACCCCACTTGGAAGTCGAAAGCAGAACCATTTATTCACAAAATAATTCCCAGGAATGTCAAAATTCCTAACCCTGCTCAGGGGCGCGTTTCCCAAAAGCGTAGTTGCTAACTAAGTTAGCAACTTGCATAGTTCGTCCATTCACAGTCAATGGGCCCAACTTCGTAAGTTAGCATGAGTGATTTTGGGAAACGCGCCCCAGGTGGGTTGGTCAGGAAATGAATCTTCCCCCTTCCCCACCCCCCGTGAAGAAGAGGACACAACCCACTCACACAAGTGAATTCATCTGAGACCCATACGAAGCACTGATCACTGATGTCCTTATCAGAACCCCAATGAGGTCCCCACAATGCTCAGCCGTACGCCTCTTCACAGACTGGAGAAGAGTCGCTCAACAGTCAGGAGCGCATCCTAAAACCACACATTCGCCCGAAACTCCAGCGCACCTTCCCTGGCACACACACTATGTCAGCAGGGGCCCAGACCAGTCTGATAAATTAGACTTTTATTCATGTTACAGTGTGTGCAACATGCAGAAGCAGAGTTAATAAAATCATTCCCATCAGAATATACAGCGCCATTAATACTTTATACAACCCACCCCAGAGAAAAACATTGCCCTGCTTTGTACATAGAGCTGTGATTAAAACTACCATATTTACAGGGAGAGAGCATTCAGGGGCTAACAGGGATCACAGTAATCATATTTACAGAGACACAGACTGTACTGAGTAAAGAAGACCATGGTAAAATTGTTTACATGGAGATACTGGTTTCAGTTACTAATGGGGACCAGAGTAGCCTTATTTACAGAGATGCAGGGTTTAGCGTCCAATAATTTATGCTCCAGCAACAAACCACCCTGCGAACCACCAGATGGACCACTTTGTCACCGAAATATAGATTTGCCTTAAAGACTATTTTTAGTTTATTTACAGCGAGGGGCCAGGGCTCACTAAACCCGCTAATGTTACACCTCCCACCTCCTTCCTCTCCCGCCCCCTCATCCGGAGACAGACTGAGGTCCATCACTAGTCATGAGATTCAAGTCTTACATGTGCCTTAAGAGTAGTTACGAAACAGGAGGTTGGTGTTTCCCCGAGATATGTCCAGCGAGGAAACTCAAGTGCTCAGTGCAAGTCAATCTACCCCTTTTACCTGTGTGTGTGTTTGTGTGTGTGTGTTTGTGCGCATGCGTGTGCGGGTGCGTTTGTGTCTGTAGTGTGTTTGTTTGTGCCTTGCCTCCTTATGCGCCTGCTACATAATACACGCACACACTCAGTCTCCACTTGCTGTGCGTTCTGTGCAGTCTTTTTCCTGACTGCCACACAATATATTTCCCCTAAAAATACCGAAGTTTCTCAGATTTACGGTGAAAACTTGTGTTTATAGTCCAGCAGCACGAGGCGGAGGAGGCAGGGCTAACTTCCATCAGCCAATAAGTTTACTAACAAAACCACAGAATAAAACCAAGCAGGAAGTGCACCTGGGTTCAAAGAGCATTTGAGATGGATCCTGTTATTTCCTGTGCATTTGACTAGTCATGCCTGCTGTTAGAACTCATGTCCAGCAGGTACTAAGTAGAAAAGGACAGTGGAAAAGTCTTTGCTTTAAAAACTCAGATCCTCTGACTAAAATATTCAAATACAGCGTATCAGATTTGAGCGAGGGAACAGCCCAGAAAAAATCGTAAGTTCAAGGGGTCAAACAGCGAGAGGGAAAAGCAGGTAAACAGCGATCATCGGACGTACGCACAGGCATCTGATTTCAATTTATGCCCCTGCCTACCGTCGTGTGACCAGGTTTGCGAAATGCAGCCCAAATCAGGAAATGGACAAAGACAAAATGAGCTATCCTGCTCCAGAGATAAAGAGCACACAAACCACCACGACAGAGAGGGGTGCGTGTGTGTGTGTGCGTTTGTGAGCATGCCTCTGCCAAAACTTGCTGATGTCAGCGCGTGTGCGTGTGTTCACAAGCGCATCTGCATGTGTGTATGAGTGTGCTCATGAACACTTGCCTGAGAGTGAGTGAGTGAGCGAGTGCGTGTGTGTGTGTGTGTGTGTGTGTGTGTGTGTACCCCAAGCCACAGCAGTGCTGGCTGCTTTTCATTCAAAAAAAAAAAAAAAAAGAAGTGACATCATTAACAAGACCATGCCTCCTCCAAGTCTTGCCCCTGCCCCTCACACGCCCGCTGCAGCTCGAAGCTCCGCCTTTGAGTATTTCCCGTCACCATTCTTGTCAAAAGGCTCCAAGGCGTGGCTATCTGGAGTGCCCTCCCCAATCAGCATCATTACATCCTCATAGGACAAACCGTCAGAGGGTGGAGCCTCTTTCAACCCGGCAAACAGCCTCTCGAAATCTGGCAAAAGAGGAGAGATTTAAACTAGTGGAGTCAGAGTGAGAGGTGCATGTGTGATAGAGTGAATGTGTGATTGAGTGAGAGAGAGAGAGAGAGAGAGAGAGAGAGAGAGAGAGAGGGTGAATGAGTGATTGAGTGAGTGAGCGAGTGAGTGAGAGGGTGAATAAGTGATTGAGTGAGTGAGCGAGTGAGTGAGAGGGTGAATAAGTGATTGAGTGAGTGAGCCAGTAAGGGTGAATGAGTGATTGAGAGCGACAGAGCCAGAGTGACAGTCAGTGAGTGAATGACTCAGAATGAATGAGACAGCGTGTTTGAATGAGTGAGCAAGTTACTGATAAAATGAGACTTGAGTAAACAAGTGAGGGCGAGTGTGAGTGACAGAGTGAATGAGCAAGTGAGGCTGAGTGAGTGATTGAGTGAGATAGAGAATGAGTGATTGAGTGAGAGTGTGAAAGAGTGAATGAGTGAGTGTGGTGAGTGCGTGAGAAAGGATTGAGAGAGTGAGGCAAGGGTAGGAGAAATTGAGGAAGTGAGAGAATGACTGAGAGCGAGTGAGGTGAGTGAGTGAGCGTGAATGAGTAAGGTGGGTGAGTGAGTGATTGAGAGTGAGTGAGTGATTGAAAGTGAATGAGTGAGCAAGTGAGTGAGAGTGACTGAGTGAGTGAGTGATTGAGAGTGAGTGTGATTGAGTGTAAGTGATTGAGAATGAGTGATTGAGTGAGCGAGTGAGTGATTGATAGTAAGTGAGCAAGTGAGCAATTGAGAGTGAGTGAGAGTGATTAAGAGTGATTGAGAGTGATTGAGTGAGTGATTGAGAGTAAGAGTGATTGAGTGAGCGAGTGATTGAGAGTGAGCAAGTGAGCAATTGAGAGTGAGAGTTATTATGAGTGAGTGTGAGTGATTGAGTGTGAGTGAGTGAGAGTGATTGAGTGTGAGTGATTGAAAGTGAATGAGAGAGAGTGATTGAGTGAGTGAGTGATGGAGAGTGAGTGAGCAATTGAGAGTGAGTGAGAGAGATTAAGAGTGAGTGAGAGTGACTGAGTGATTGAGAGTGAGCAAGTGAGTGATTAAGAGTGAGTGAGCAAGTGAGTGATTGAGAGTTAGTGATTGAGAGCGAGTGAGAGTGATTAAGTGAGTGAGTGAGGTGAGTGAGTGATTGAGAGTGAGGTGAGTGAATGAGTGAGATAAGTGATTGAGAGTGAGTGAGTGACAAAGTGAGTGATTGAGAGTGAGTGACAGTGAGTGATAGAGTGAGGTGAGTGATTGATTGTGAGTGAGTGAATGAGTGAGGTGAGTGAGCAAGTGAGAGTGAATGAGCGAGGATTGAGAGTGAGAGTGAATGAGTGAGGTGAGTGATTGAGTGTGAGTGAGGTGAGTGAGTGAGCGAGTGAGGTGAGTGAGTGATTGAGAGTGAGTGAGAGTGAATGAGTGAGGTGAGTGAGCGAGTTAGAGTGAGTGAGTGAATGATTGAGAGTGAATGAGAGTGAGGTGAGTGATTGAGTGTGAGTGAGGTGAGTGAGTGAGCGAGTGAGGTGAGTGAGTGATTGAGAGTGAGGAGAGTGAGCGAGTGAGTGAGCTAGAGTGGGTGAATGATTGAGAGTGAATGAGTGAGGTGAGTGAGCGAGTGAGTGATTGAGCAATAAGTGAGTGAGAGAGTGAGCGAGTGAGTGAGTGAGTGAGAAGTGAGCGAGTGAGCATTACCAGAGAGAGTGTGAACCCCAGGAAAAGAGACGGGTGCTGGGCTGCTCATTCCCAAGTCTTTTTTGGTGACGCTCTTGGGGGGAGAGGCAGGGAGCTGGGGGGGATTCCAGGCTGTGGAACGTTCTGGAGAGAGAGAGAGAGAGAGAGAGAGAGAGAGAGAGAGAGAGAGACAGCTGAGGCAATTTTACACATGCAAACACACATGCACGCACGCACACACCGACACACACACATACACACACACACATGCATGTGGTAGCCGACCTCCCAGCAAACAGCAAAGGATTGTGGGAAGGAAAGCAGAACTCATACCTGTGGAGGAGGCGGGGCCGTGAGGCTCCTGGTGGGTGGAGTCAGGAGAGGGAGGCAGTTCCTGTAAATGACGGACAGGTGTTACTGTGGTGCCGTGAGCAGTACGTCACACACGTGAGAGATGGGAACCAAGAGCTCATACAGGATGTAAATGCAACAGTGCATCTGTTACTAGGTCAACAGGAGCTGCAGGGGACCTGCTTGGAAATACATTTTGGTTTTATTTCACCGGTCGGTGATTAGTACTGGATTGGAGACTGCTTGAATCGTGCCCATTTGCTGCTTTAGCTTGCCTTCCCAGGGTTGCAGTGATCGTTCATTAGCTGGGCCTGTCTGTTCATTGCTCGCTCATTTAATCTGCTCTACTATTGTTGGCAGTTTTCAACCGTTTTTGTTTTGGTAATTAGTACGGCATGTAGTCCTTCCCATTTCTCATCACGGCCGTCTCACTCACAGTCTACTCTGTGCAACTCTATTCCGCACTGGTGTTCCGCCCACAAAAGATGTTCCATCCATCACGGCCCATCTCCCATGGCGGAGTCCTCTTTAACTCCTCTACCCAGTGCGGACCCCCCGCGACTCCTCCACAGCCTCAGGGGGCTCTGGAACTGCCAGTCCGCCCCAAAGAAGGCTGACTTCATCTCCGCCTGTACTTCCTCATTTCCTCGCCCTCACAGAGCGCTGGATCACCCTAATCAGCACAGCTACTCCTTCAGTCGCTGCAGCGCTCTTCTCTCCCGCACCCCTCGGCCAGCAGGGCCGCTCTTCTCTCCCGCACCCCTTGGCCAGCAGGGCCGCTCTCCTCTCCCGCACCCCTCGGCCAGCAGGCCCGCTCTCCTCTCCCGCACCCCTGGGCCAGCAGGGCTGCTCTTCTCCATCACTTGGAAAGTCTCTGTTCTTCTCCTCTCCACCCTCTCCACTGCCACCTTTGAGTAACACCCTGTTACAATAACGTATCCCATCAAATTATACTGTACATTGTCGTTTATCACATAACGGCAGTACCTTTTTCCATGGCCCAGCTTGTGACATGTATTTGATATTACCCTGGGGTAGTATCATTTTTAGTATCAATGAAAAATTCATTGGCTGAGAGCATGGGGAGGGAAACAAAAAGTAATAATTCGCTCTGCGTTACGTCACGATCATAATAGTTAGCTAAACTGAATGCCAAGTGTGAAATCGGTATGGCTTAGCACTGAATAGCGAGCCAGCTAAGTACCACTCTCATAACTTAGTTATCGTTAGTGAGCTAGCTAGCCAGCTTGCATGGAGTACCCTTCCATAACTATTAAGTAACATTAGTTTGTTATTAGCTAGCTAGCTACTCAGCTGACAGGCAATCTAAAAACCAGGGCCAGTTCAACCGCGAATGTGTGTGACTCAGTGACTCGCAGCGTATCAGAGTGAAGGCATTAGTGGAGTGTTAACGCAATGGGAATTAGCTGCCATCACAGCACTAACAGTAATTCAGTTTGTTTTCTATTAAATTACGTAATTCAGTTATGTGATAAATAGAATCTTATACTCATGGTCGTGTCATATGAATGTTCTGAAACTCGTTGAGTAAATTTTGGGTTTGTTGTTCGTTAAAGCTCGCAAAAAAATGTGAAATTTACTAAACTCGTTTCCTAACTTTCATATGACGCGCCCACTTGAGCAAGATCCTCCATTTAGTGTCCACCGGGCTCCCTGGGGAATTTCCTTGATGAGCTGGACGTCTTGCTCAGTTGTTTCCCTGAGGACGGCTCCCCACTGACCCTCCTGCTGACTTTAACATTCACCTTCGAGCCTCTCAGTCTGCGGGTTTCCTGTCCCTGCTGCAGCCCTTTCACCTCCCCATACAGCGCTCACCCCCGACCCACAGGGCTGGAAATCTGCTGGACCCTGTGACCTTAAGGAGCTGCTGCTCCTCTGGGCTCATGGTGACTCCACCTCACCAATCTGAGCACCACCTCACACCACCACCTCCTCCTCCCTCACTCTTCCCCTTCATCCTGCCCCCAACCTCCTCCTACCATTACAGTCCTCCATTACATCCGCTCTCTCTCCCTCTCCCTTACACTCTCTCTCTCTCCCCCTCTGCAGTCACTGCTTCCCTCCGGCCTCTAGAGTCCTTCTCTGACCTCTCGCCTGACTCTCCTCAGCCCTAGATCCACTCTGTCCCCCTTTCCCAAGAACCGCTCTCCCTTCCCCTCGCTGCCCGTGCATGTCTGACAGCCTCCGCACAGAGAGGGCCAGCCTGCGCGCAGCGGAAAGGAAGTGGAGGACGTCCAGGGCCCAGTCCAACCTGCCTTCTTACTACTGTCTCACTTGTGCATCAGTCACTTCCGCTAAAATCAGCTGTTTTCATTCTAAAATTAAGAGCTTCACCACTAACCCTTAACTTTCCTCCCTCCGCTCTCCGCCCCCAGCTCAGTCCCCTTTCACGGCTGAGGACTTGTTTCATGCAAAACTTAGACTTCACCAGTTCTTTCGCATCAATCTCCTCTCCCCGTCTCCCAGTTTCTCTCCCCTGACCGATATGAACATCTCCCAGCTTCTCCCCTCTCAGTGTCCTACTGCCGGCGGCTTTGACCCAGTCTCTGCACCTCTCCTTCAGCCCACTGCACCTGATATCGGTCCTTTACTCACCTGCCTCGTCAACTCCTCTTTATCATCCCACAGCTTACAGCAGTCTATTGTTGGAGAAGCCCGTACGCTAAACTTAATCTGTTTCATTTAAAATGGCACCCATAGCAGTATTTTCATTTGTGCGGACGAGATCTCAGCAACTGCGTGGCACAGAGGCTTCATAATAATTTAAAATAATAATAATAAGTGTAAGATTGGCAGTCACTGAAGGAGCAACAACTCCGAACAGCGACTGCACGCAATACAGGCAATACAGGAAAACAACAGAGTCAGGAGAAAAGTTGAGTGATAAACTTTATCACAAACTCTGTAATAGAGACCTTTTCTCTGAACTGAGAAAATGGGTAAACCGGGAAGAACCGACAAACCAAGCCCGCAGGATCTTTCATCAATTATGGAGACCCTCGGAGAAATGAGAAATGAAATGAGGGAGTGGAGGGAAGGTATGAAGGAGCAGTTGGACCAGCTTTTGAAGGAGAACTGTAATCTCAGAAAAGAGATTGCCAAGAAAGACATACAGATTAAATCTTTATCAAACAAACTGGAGGAGCTGGAGCAACAAGAGAAACGTAATGATGTAATCCTGACAGGGCTCAAAATCAAACCCAAGAGTTATGCCAGGGCAGCAGCGAAGGACAACGATGGAGGCGAGGAGGACAATAAATCTGTGGAAATGCAGGTGATGGAATTCCTTCAGTCCAAAAATATTTCTCTGGACCCCGGCAATGTGGATTCATGTTATCTGCTACCGAAAAGGAGTGGAAGCGGAGACCGGAGTACAGCACGGGCTGTGCTGTTACGACTTACAAGCAACAAGCACAAAATCTCTCTGTTGAAGCAAGGGAAAAATCTCAAAGGATCCAATGTTTTCATAAATGAAAACCTCACCAAGCACAATGCAACCATCGCATGGAAAGCTCGTCAACTAAAGAAAGCGGGTAAGATACACAGCACTTGGTCGGCTAACTGCAGAATTTTCATCAAACCAAATGGGTCTTCACCGAACTACCAGACCGGTGCTGATCAAGATGATCTGCGGGATCTGGAGAGTTTTGACCGCTGAGGCAGGTTAAAATCCTTGACAAATCTCTATGAGCAGTTATTTGATGAACCAAACTGTAGATCAGGAAACTGGCTTTTTAACAACAAGTCACCATCATTCAGGAATAGACCCTAATGAAGAAATTGACTCGGATAACCATTTTTTTCTACAACTAAACAAATGCATGCGGATACTTTACTGTAGACAAATTTGCACTATCGGAAACTTGGATTAAAGAAGAAAAGGACAAGGACTTCTATATGGAGGGTTACAACTTTGTGTGTAAGAGCAGACTGAATAAAGCTGGTGGGGGTGTTGGACTATTTATTGATGAGGCCATAAACTTCCAGGTACTAGAATGCAAATCAAATGTTATGGAAAATGTAATGGAATGCCTTACAATTGAGATTCCTAGGTTGAAAGGTAAAAATACGGTTATTTGTTGTGTGTACAGAGCACCGGATTCGCAAATTGATGTTTTTAGTAAATGTATGGGTGAATTACTCGCCAATATGAACCAGAAAAATGTTTTTATGTGTGGGGACTTTAATATTGACTTGATAAATCCAAATAATAGCTCTATAATAGAAGATTATATTAACACCATGTATGCCATGGGTATGCAACCATTAATTACAAAACCAAGCAGGATTACTAGGCACAGTGCCACCTTGATAGATAATGTGTATACTAATGTATTAGATTCTGAAATATTAAGTGGCATCATGATAAATGACATTACTGATCATCTACCAGTTTTTGCTATTTGTAACTGCAAATTAGATATAAGGGACCAGGCTAGATCGAAAACCCTGGAACACACAGAAATCAGAATTAAAGGCGAAAAAAAGGCTAAAGAAACTAGAATTAGATATGTTGAACCAAACTCCCTGTATGATAAACACTGTCTAGCCAAAACAACGAACAAACTGAAGCAAAACAAAGAGAGAAGACCTTGGGTTTCGAAAGCACTGGCGAATGTACTCATGACCTAAGAGGCAGAATGTTGTTGTAAACTAGAAGGGTCAAATCAACTCGAAGTGAGCACTCCTTATCTGTGGCTGGAGTCAGTATGGAACATACTTGAAGACAATTTTAGAATGGCAGACAATCTGAAGGAATTTAAGTATCTTTTGAAATGTGCATGTTTGAATAACTATAAACTTATCCAACAAAATGGCATTGGATAACTTAAACGGAACCATAACGGGCATAAACAATAGGGGCTGTTTATAGACACTCAGCTATATTGTGATTAAAATTCTTCATGATGTTCATAAATCTCTATGATTTTATGTTGTGACGTTTAAATCGTAGTGTAAATGGACACTCAGCTCTGTTGTGATTTATTAATCTTATGATATCTTAACCATAATCAAACTGTTTTTCTGGGAGTTGGGGGCGGGACTTTGACAAGCGATTTCGCTTCTCCCGCGACCCTTTCGGTCATGATACATGTTGTGTTGAAATTGTCATGGAACGACTGTACAATCATGCCGAAATGAAAAAACAAATAAATAACAAATCATCAGGTGTGCCCATGTCACCCAACTCCTTAAGAGGCCCACCCCTCTTACAGAACTACGGTCCCATTTCCCTCCTTCCTTTTCTATTCAAAACGCTCAAAAGAGCAGCTTCCAACCAATATTCATCTTTCCTGTCCCAGAATGACTTGCTGGATCCTCATCAGTCCACTTTCAGACCAGGTTACCAGTCAGTTTTAGAACGGATTTTAAGATTTTACTGATGACTTTAAAGCACTTCATGGTTTGGCTCCCAGCTACATTGCTGACTTGTGGCTCCTCTGTGAGGATGTAGCCTCAGATCTTCAGGCAGGGCTGTGCTGGCTGTTCCTGGCTCCCGGCTTGAGAGTAACGGTGACGGGGCCTCAGCGGTCAGGGCCCCTCAGCTCTGGAGCTCCCTGCCTGAGGATCTCAGGCTCGCCGAATCAGAACTATCTTTAAAATCACTTCTTAAGACATATGTCTTTAAAAAACCTTTTCAGTAAGTCCAACATACCATCTTACTGTCAACACGTCTTATTTGTTAAATTTTTTATTTGTTGCATTATCTCGTCAGTTTTACTATTGGCACAGTTTCGATTTTTGAGGAGGGCTTTTTTTCCCCCATTTTATTTCATATTATCTTAAGTGCTTGTTTTTATGTGAATCTGTTGATTCTGGGTTCAGTTGAGAAACACTTTGTTACTCTGTTTTAGAAATAATAAATCCTCTGTTCGAATAAATGAAATATCTTATTATCATACAATTCAGTCACTCAACTGAAACTGCAGTTCTCTCTGTTAATGAGTCACTTCATGCTGGAAGGGCAGCCTCTCTCTCCTCTGTCCTGATCCTCCGAGATCGATCTGCTGCCTTTGATACAGGTAACCACCCAATCCTCCTGAACACCTTGGCAGCAGTAGGCCAATTCGCGACACAGCCCTTGACTGGATTGAGTCCCATCTCTCAGATCGCTCCTTCAGGGTAGCCCAAGATGGAGCAGCATCAGCACCTTGTCGCCTTTTTACAGGAGTCCCCCAGGGTTCAGTACTGGGTCCACTTATCTTCTCCCTCTACACACATTCTCTTGGTCCTACCATCTCTGCTCATAGGTTGTCTCATTATTGCTATGCCAATGACACCCAACTTTTCCTCTCCTTCTCTACATCTGACACCCAAGTCGATGTTCGTATCTCTGCTTGCCTGAGGGACATCCAGAGCTGGATAGAGGACCACCATCTTCAGCTCGACACTGGTAAAACAGAAGTAATCTTTATCCCTGATCCTCCCTCCCCAGTCCCAGACATCTCTGTAGGGGGCACTATGGTGTCCTCCTCACTTTCAGCAAGGAACCTCCGAGTAGTGATGGTCATAGGCTGTGACTCTCTGAGAACATCTCAGCAGGGATCCGGGCATGCAGGCACTCAGTATATAGCATCAGGAGAATCTGTCCCTTTCTAACCACCAATTCAGCCCAGCGTCTGGTTCAGGCATTATTATTGTCCTGCCTGGATGACTGCAAGTCACTCTTAGCTGGCCTGCCAGCTAACGCTATCAGCCCCCTGCAGCTGATCCAGAATGCTGCAGTTAATCTGATCCACAACCTCCCCAAACACTCCCACATCACTCCCCTTCTCATCTACAACCTCCCCAAACACTCCCACATCACTCCCCTTCTGATCTACAACCTCCCCAAACACTCCCACATCACTCCCTTCTGATCTACAACCTCCCCAAACACTCCCACATCACTCCCCTTCTGATCCATAACCTCCCCAAACACTCCCACATCACTCCCCTTCTCATCTACAACCTCCCCAAACACTCCAACATCACTCCCCTTCTGATCTACAACCTCCCCAAACACTCCCACATCCCTCCCCTTCTGATCTACAACCTCCCCAAACACTCCCACATCACTCCCCTTCTGATCCACAACCTCCCCAAACACTCCCACATCACTCCCCTTCTGATCCACAACCTCCCCAAACACTCCCACATCACTCCCCTTCTCATCTACAACCTCCCCAAACACTCCCACATCACTCCCTTCTCTATCCTACAACCTCCCCAAACACTCCCACATCACTCCCCTTCTCATCTACAACCTCCCCAAACACTCCCACATCACTCCCCTTCTGATCTACAACCTCCCCAAACACTCCCACATCACTCCCCTTCTGATCTACAACCTCCCAAACACTCCCACATCACTCCCCTTCTCATCTACAACCTCCCCAAACACTCCCACATCATCCACAACCTCCCCAAACACTCCCACATCTCCCTCTGATCTACAACCTCCCCAAACACTCCCACATCACTCCCCTTCTGATCCACAACCTCCCCAAACACTCCCACATCACTCCCCTTCTGATCTACAACCTCCCCAAACACTCCCACATCACTCCCCTTCTGATCCACAACCTCCCCAAACACTCCCACATCACTCCCTCCCCAAACACTCCCACATCCCTTCTGATCCATAACCTAAAACCTCCCAATCTACAACCTCCCCAAACACTCCAACATCACTCCCCTTCTGATCTACAACCTCCCCAAACACTCCCACATCCCTCCCCTTCTGATCTACAACCTCCCCAAACACTCCCACATCACTCCCCTTCTGATCCACAACCTCCCCAAACACTCCCACATCCCCTTCTGATCCCCCTCTGATCCCACACCTCCCAAACCCAAACACTCCCACATCACTCCCCTTCTCATCTACAACCTCCCCAAACACTCCCACATCACTCCCCTTCTCATCTACAACCTCCCCAAACACTCCCACATCACTCCCCTTCTGATCTACAACCTCCCCAAACACTCCCACATCACTCCCTTCTCATCTACAACCTCCCCAAACACTCCCACATCACTCCCCTTCTGATCTACAACCTCCCCAAACACTCCCACATCACTCCCCTTCTGATCCACAACCTCCCCAAACACTCCCACATCACTCCCCTTCTCATCTACAACCTCCCCAAACACTCCCACATCACTCCCCCAAACACTCCCACATCACTCCCTTCTGATCTACAACCCCCCAAACACTCCCACATCACTCCCTTCTGATCCACAACCTCCCCAAACACTCCCACATCATCACTCCCTTCTGATCCACAACCTCCCCAAACACTCCCACATCACTCCCCTTCTGATCCACAACCTCCCCAAACACTCCCACATCACTCCCCTTCTGATCCACAACCTCCCCAAACACTCCCACATCACTCCCCTTCTGATCCACAACCTCCCCAAACACTCCCACATCACTCCCCTTCTGATCTACAACCTCCAAACACTCCCACATCCCCCCTTCTGATCCACAACCTCCCCAAACACTCCCACATCACTCCCCTTCTGATCCACAACCTCCCCAAACACTCCCACATCACTCCCTTCTGATCCACAACCTCCCCAAACACTCCCACATCACTCCCCTTCTGATCCACAACCTCCCCCAAACACTCCCACATCACTCCCTTCTGATCTACAACCTCCCCAAACACTCCCACATCACTCCCCTTCTGATCTACAACCTCCCCAAACACTCCCACATCACTCCCCTTCTGATCTACAGCCTCCCCAAACACTCCCACATCACTCCCTTCTCATCTACAACCTCCCCAAACACTCCCACATCACTCCCCTTCTGATCTACAACCTCCCCAAACACTCATTACAATAGTACAGCCGAGAGGACACAAATGCGTGAACCATTTTTTCAGCGTCCTGAAGGGACAACATTTTTCCGAGTTTAGATATGTTTTGAAGATGGGAAAGAGCCACTTGAATGATATTGTTGATGTCAGCCTAGAAAGAGTTCTCAATCAAGGGTCACCCCAAGGTTTTTAACGACAGCTTTGGCAGAAACAGAGAGGCCATCTAAGTTAAGAGAAAACTCAATGAGTCTCTAAGTGATTTGGGACCCAGTACCAATATTTCAGTCTCATCTGGGTTTAGTGAAAGAAAATGTTGCGTCATCCAAGCTTTAACAGCTTTAAGACACATCTCTAATCTAGTTACTGATCATTTTCACCCGACTTAAAGAATATATAGAGCTGCGTGTCATCTGCATAACAATGGTATTTAAAATCAAGTCTACTTATGATATTTCCAAGGGGAAGCATGGAGAGAAAAAAGCAAAGGGCCCAGAACAGATCCTTGAGGTATTCCAAAGTTAACCTTGGAATACTCTGAACATTTGTTATTTACCCAGACGAACTGAGATCTTTCAGACAGATAAGACTCAAACCACGAACGGGCAAGTCCAGAAATACCAAATAATTTTTCTAACCTACGAAGAAGAATATGGCGGTCTACAGTATCAAAGGCGGCACTTAAATCAAGAAGGACGAGAACAGGGATGCAGTCACTAACCATGGAGAGAAGTAGATCATTTACGACAACAGTGAGAGCTGTTTCAATGTTATGATGCTTTCTATACACAGACTGAAAACTGTCAAATACCTCATTAGTTTGCAGGAAAGAAGAGAGCTGTTGGGCGACACATTTTTCAAGGATCTTAGATAAAAATGGGAGGTTTGAGATATTAGCCTATAAATTGGCTAGGACAGTGGGATCCAAATTAGTTTTTTTGAGCAGTGGCTTGATTTCTGCCATCTTAAGTGAAGTGGGAACAAAACCTGAAATCAGAGAATTAATTATGTGAAGAATTGAACCATCAAGGATGGGCAAGAGGTCTTTCATTAACTTTATGGGGATTTTCATCCAAGATACAAGTAGATGATTTGGAAGTGGCAACAAATTTGATAAGTTCACTCAGAGATATAGGAGAAAGGGATTCAAAGGTGGTTTTTGTGTATTGTGGAAGACTCCATATCATCAGAAACGCTATCGCAAACTGGTAGGGAAGCAGTGATCTTCTCTATAATTCCAATAATTTTGCCACTAAAGAAATGTAAAAAATCATCACTGCTGCAAGAGACTGGAATTTGAGGGTTATTTGCAGCATGATTGTTTGTTAGCGCACTCTGTTCCAGTGCTGCCCGGTCATGTCTGTGGTCTGTTCTGGCCCTCAAGTGGCGACGCAAACTTCCCAGAGAGGTCAGGACAGCAAAGACCTGACCACAGAGGGCAGGACAGCACAGACACTGACCAAAGAGGTCAGGACAGCAAAGACACTGGCCACAGAGGGCAGGACAGCAAAGACACTGACCACAGAGGGCAGGACAGCACAGACACTGACCACAGAGGGCAGGACAGCACAGACACTGACCACAGAGGGCAGGACAGCACAGACACTGACCACAGCGGTCAGGACAGCACAGACACTGACCACAGAGGGCAGGACAGCACAGACACTGACCACAGAGGGCAGGACAGCACAAACACTGACCACAGCGGTCAGGACAGCACAGACACTGACCACAGAGGGCAGGACAGCACAGACACTGACCACAGAGGGCAGGACAGCACAGACACTGAACACAGAGGGCAGGACAGCAGAGACACTGACCAAAGAGGGCAGGACAGCACAGACACTGACTACACAGGGCAGGACAGGAGAGACACTGACCACAGAGGGCAGGACAGCACAGACACTGACTACAAAGGGCAGGACAGCACAGACACTGACCACAGACACTGACCACAGGGTCAGGACAGCACAGACACTGACCACAGAGGGCACAGGACAGCACAGAGGACAGTGACCACAGAGGGCAGGACAGCACAGACACTGAACACAGAGGTCAGGACAGCAAAGACACTGACCACAGAGGGCAGGACAGCACAGACACTGACCACAGAGGTCAGGACAGCAAAGACACTGGCCACAGAGGGCAGGACAGCACAGACACTGACCACAGAGGGCAGGACAGCACAGACACTGACCACAGAGGGCAGGACAGCACAGACACTGACCACAGAGGGCAGGACAGCACAGACACTGACCACAGAGGTCAGGACAGCACAGACACTGACCACAGAGGGCAGGACAGCACAGACACTGACCACAGAGGTCAGGACAGCACAGACACTGACCACAGCGGTCAGGACAGGACAGACACTGACTACAGAGGGCAGGACAGCACAGACACTGACCACAGAGGGCAGGACAGCACAGACACTGACCACAGAGGGCAGGACAGGACAGACACTGACCACAGAGGTCAGGACAGCACAGACACTGACCACAGCGGTCAGGACAGGACAGACACTGACTACAGAGGGCAGGACAGCACAGACACTGACCACAGAGGGCAGGACAGCACAGACACTGACCACAGAGGGCAGGACAGCACAGACACTGACCACAGAGGGCAGGACAGGACAGACACTGACCACAGCGGTCAGGACAGCAGACAGACACTGACCACACAGAGGGCAGGACAGCACAGACACTGACCACAGAGGGCAGGACAGCACAGACACTGACCACAGAGGGCAGAACAGCACAGACACTGAACACAGAGGGCAGGACAGCAAAGACACTGACCACAGACGTCAGGACAGCACAGTCACTGACCTCAGCGGTCAGGACAGCACAGACACTGACTACAGAGGGCAGGACAGCACAGACACTGACCACAGAGGGCAGGACAACATAGACACTGACCACAGCGGTCAGGACAGCACAAACAGTGACCACAGAGGGCAGGACAGCACAGACACTGACCACAGAGGTCAGGACAGCACAGACACTGACTACAGAGGGCAGGAAAGGAGAGACATTTACCACAGAGGTCAGGACAGCACAGACACTGACCACAGAGGTCAGGACAGCACAGACACTGACCACAGAGGGCAGGACAGCAGAGACACCGACCACAGAGGGCAGGACAGCACAGACACTGACTACAGAGGGCAGGACAGCACAGACACTGACCACAGAGGGCAGGACACAACAGACACTGACTACAGAGGGCAGGACAGCACAGACACTGACCACAGAGGGCAGGACAGCATAGACACTGGCCACAGAGGGCAGGACAGCACAGACACTGACCACAGAGCGCAGGACAGCACAGACACTGACCACACAGGTCTAGACAGCACAGACACTGACTACAGAGGGCAGGACAGCACAGATACTGACCACAGAGGGCAGGACAGCACAGACGCTGACCACCTTCAAGTGTAGTCTGAGGACTCAGCGATTCAGACTTTACCTCTCCTCAACGAACCAAATGTCGTCACTTTTGCTAGGTTTAGTTGATTGACATAATGGTGTTTTTTCTGAATAAATTACTTTTCTGATTATTTTATTTTCCTCCATAAGTATTACACTGAGCGATGTCCTGTGTATTATCGCTCCTGGTGTTTTTAAATGGTGCTTCCCCATTGGGTGCGATGCACTCCCTGTCCTTTCAAAGCATTTTGTTGCACATCGCTCTGAATAAGAACGTCTACTAAATGACAATAATGTAATGTAATGCAATGTAATGTAAAGAGGGCTGTGAAAAGGGTGAGATTAGGCCCATTCTAATCCTTTATGTGCACAGTGTGTGTGTGTGTGTGTGTGTGTGTGTGTGTGTGGGTGGGTCAATAACAAGTAAGCCTGTTAAAAATGTTTTTTTTAAATAAATCTTTAAAAATGTATGGAATACATTTATTTGAAGTTGGAAGAGTGTGTTTAAACAAGTCTTAATGGTTGCACAACATTTACAGGGTTTTAGCGCAGTTTTAGACGGTATTTGCAATTTCACCAGCCAAAAAATGTCAGGTGGCGCAACCAAAAGTTTCTTGGAAAAAAAAAGAAAACGCACTTCCCTCTTTTCATTCTAAGTAATTTTTTTAGTAAGAATACCTGAGAGTGTCTACTCTGCCTAAAACATTACTATTTTGTAGTTGAGCTGGGTATTAAAATAAACTTAAGGATTCTTTATCGTAGGGGGCGGGTATTTTGGTTTTCCAAACAATTTAAGAGAAATTAAACTATTAAACTTTATTTGAAAGGTTAATTTGAAAGGTTTTCAAAATAAAATTATGCCCCCACATTAATACTATATTAATTCATCTTTTAAATAACATGTTTAATACATTTCACAGTGTTAACTTGCTCGGACGGTTGCGCCACCTGACATTTTGACGGTTTGAGATGGCAAAACATAATATATATCATTTTTACGATAAACTGGAAATATGGAATATGGAATTAAACAGGTTTTATAGAATAAAATGATGCTTATTATGAATCATTTAAAATTATATTAAACCTAAGTAGTGCACTCGGACAATGTCACGTCATTGACCCGTGTGTGTGTGTGAGTGTGTGTGCGTGCGTGTCTGCAGAGTGCGCCTGTGTGTGTGTGTGTGTGCGTGAGTGCATGCGCGCGTGTGTGTAGAGTGTGTAAACAATAAAGCTTACCGCTGAGCTGATATTGCTCCGCCCCGCTGCCGCCCCTCCGGTCTCCAGTGACGACACTCTGAGTGACAGGTGGGAGAGGGCGGAGCCAAAGGCAGCCATGTGTAACTGCAGCTGAGAGATGACCTGAGTCTGTGTGGAGTTCAGCTCTCCGACAGACTCCTGCACATACAGCAGCTCCTGCCACAAACACAGGCGTATTACACACACACTCTATACACACTCGATACACACACACACACACGCACACTGTGTACACACTCTATACACACACACACACACACACACTGTATACACACACACACACTATACACACTCTATACTCACACACACACACACACACTGTATACACACACACTCTATACACACTCTATACTCACACACACACACACACACACTGTATACACACACACACTCTATACACACTCTATACTCACACACACACACACACACACACTGTATACACACAAACACACTCTATACACACACACACACTGTATACTCACTCTACACACACACACACACACACACACACACACACACACTGTATACACGCTGTATACACACACACTGTATACACACTATGCACACACACACACACACACACACACACACACACACACACACACACACTATGCACACACACACACACACTCTCTATACACACACATTCACACACAAGAATTACAGATATACACACATACAAATACTACACACACCGGTGGGGGCTGTTGAACTAAAGATATTGGAAAGCTTCCCTTTCACTTATGATAGGTCTCCACCTGTTTTCAATCATTTATGAAAAATCAGCATAACTGAACACTATCGCTCATCCTCCTCCTGAGACAAGAAATAAAACCATTAATTTTATGCAAAACTGCATTTCTATTCATCTTATTCAAAACTGTGAATATCTGTTCCTAATCTTTGTTCTCAACTCTGTTGTAGTTTCAGCTCTTGTGAAGCTCAGATCAGATCGGGGGCCCAAACTCGGTCCTGGAGACCCCCTGCATATCTGGATTTTGTTCCAACCGCACTTACAATCCCAGAATTAACCAGCTGTTCAGGCCAGAGAGCTTTGACCCTCTAAAACAGCTTCGGCCAAAATGGCTGTGCATTCCATGATGTTTAAAAGCCCAACATTTATACTGCGCTTATTTTGTGACATTCGTAGTAAGGAAGCCAAGCCAGGGTGGCAGTCAGTTTTAAATGATCAAAATCAAGGCTCTAGTGAATCACTAAGCTGCTAATTAGGCTTCTGAACACAGGTGTTCAAGCTCTTTCCAAATGGTTTCCTAAAACCAATCACAAAAATAACATAATTTGCTTAATTTTTCAAATCTTAATTACCTAATAAAAGGCTAGTTTGAGTGACCACATGCCCACAGGTTCCACAATTAAAACTCAATTCTACAATTTCAAGAGTCACAATTTTCCTCTCTTTTTGGCAATTAAGTAATTTGCTATATAGTACAATTTTAACATGCAGCTCTCTAGCTCTTCAGCACCAGCCCGACTAACTGTTTCTGCCATAATGTGGCTTAAAAGTGTAAATAATCCACATGAGTACAGGCAGCGCAGTTAAAACAGCAACTTTTTAAAATTGTGGGATGGCAGTTGTGGCTGGAGCAGAAGCAGAGACAATGGCTGTTTTTGGAATTGCATACTAGCAGTACATACTGATTTGATTAAAAAGTAGTATGTCGTATGTAGTATGACAACAAAAGCAAAATCTGCAGTATGCCAAAAATACCCGTATGTATACTGATTTGGGGAGAATCTGCCAGTATGCAGCCGACCAGTCTACCTCGCATACGATATCCCACAATGCAAAGCGCTGGGACGTCACAAAAAAAGACGTCCAAGGAGAGGCGGCGCGAAAGTTGAATAAGAAAGTTTCAGTAAATTTTGTAATTTCTTCATTAAAATTGCTTTTGATATTTTTTAAGGCGAGAAATCAACTGTGTAGGTGTCAAAAATCAGAAGTTTCACGAAGATAGGTGGCGAATTGAAAATTTTCCCCTTCGGTTTCAGAGCTGAGAAGCTCCGTAAACAGCCGTGACAGCTAGCAAGCAGTAACACCTGAAGGGGTAACGTTAGCTGACAGCCGGCGTGTGAGCCAACCGGCGGCCGGGTAGGTTAACGTAAGCCGAGCCGCGGGCGGTGTGAGGCCTTGCAGTTTTACGGATGATTCGTAGCAAATCAAAATATATGGCGCTTTTCCACTACGTGATACCGGCTCTACTCGGTCGGCTTTCTTTAGGAACCGCAGTAGAGCAGGTACCAGAATAGCTTGTACCAGATGCCAAGTACCTGGTACTTTTTCCTAATGGAAAAGCTAAAAATGCGAGTACAGCAGAGTAGTGCCGGTACCACGTAGAGGAAAAGGAGCATTAGTTATAAGGTTTTTGGAGTTGAAAAAGCTTCATATACCGGCATGACAGCAAGCTATCGCCGTGGGCGTCTCCAGCTGTAGCCAGCCGGCCATTGAGCTCAGCGGCGCGCCCGCTGAGAGCTGGCTGGCCGCATGAATGAGACCGATCCCCCAGCAAGTCGCATGTAGGCAAAATTGTTAGAGGTTACATTTAGGATTTTTATTTAGCGTACATGTATTTTTCGAGGAAGAGGCATCATTGTCATACATAGGCATAAGCAGCAACTGAAACAAACAATAAAATCTTTTGGCATTTTCTAGTCAACATAAAATGCAAACGATGAATGTGTTCACAAAAGTAGGTCAAATGCAACTATTGCACTGACTGATCAGAGATCAAATATATTCTCATAAAGTAAATTTAATAACGCACATTTGAGAGAATAGCCGTACACTTTTACTGCTGTATGGGACAAATGACACCAGTGGAGGTTCATCGGCTGTAACAAAGGGAAGCCAAAACCTCGCCCTTCCATCGTCATTTATGTGCTAAAGAAAACCCCTCATAATTTTGTGGTGCTATGTATAACAATGCTATCGAAAATAAATTTGACTGTCCTTCTACCAATTCGTCTGAGCGACTGCTGATCAAGAAAAGTAAACAGCGACAGGTTTAAGTCAGTTTTGAAGGGCGACTGAATGACACGCAGATGAAGTGTGATAATTTTTTACGTTATTTATGATGCAGAAATTGCCATCAGATAAATGTTCACCATATCAGTAAACCAGCTCGGGCCACACGAAAACAAAAACCAATCAGCAAGTATAAAAAGTAACTAGTTTGGATTGCAGGGCGGATTAAGTGTCCAAAAAACAAATGAATTACAATAACGAAATTAAAACTGCAAGCAGCGTTGAACGGGCCCTCGCACCCTTGTGCACGTTGGGGTTAGTGGCGAGATCCTGACGGGTGCAGGTGTGCACTCACGACCAGTGGACAGGTCAAGTACAGGCACCAACCTGTGATAAAGTTTCGAGCAAATCGGACAAAGCAGGAATGAGTTATGAAAAGTTGATAGTTCAGCCACCAGGCGGCGCTCTGAGCATAACCAAATGTGGGCAGGTGCATTCAGGGGCAGACCGTCCGCACAAATGCCAAGTTTCGAGCAAATCGGCCAATGTCAATGTAAAATATGGCATTTCCTGTTTCCACAAGGGGGCGCTATAGAGACATTTTGCTCCCCCCATGGGCGAGGCCCCTATCAGATTTAACAGCTTGCCATCCTTGACCTATGTATCAATTTTTATGATGATACGAGTTCAGTAAAGACATCAAAAACACAATCGTATTTTCATGGCAAGGGATCCATCTTCACCGCGTTGCCACACAAACGCCATTACTTGTAGCTTCACAGCATTCATAATGTAGCTTCAGCAACTTGTTCTGCATTTTTCAGAAGTGGAATGAAGTTGATGGGTTCAACTATGTGTCATCAGTACATGTTAAAGTAAAAACTGGTCACTTCCTGTTACCACAGGGGGGCGCTATTAGTAAAGTGGGAAGTTATTATATCCGGACGTTCAGGGCAGAGCCATCATCATTTCCAGCAAGTTTGAAGCTGCTAAGATCAAGTATGTTGATGTGAGAGCATTTTGAAATTTTTTTGGGGAGTCGCCAATTTTTGTCACGCCCTACCAGCCACGCCCTTTGACCGACAGAAATACAGAGCACAACAGTTGATCAGCTTGGTTTTAGATGATCTCTACCAAATTTGAAGTCAATCGGTCGAAAACCCTAAGAGGATTTTGTTTTAAAATTCAAAAATTCAAATCAAAATGGCCGACTTCCTGTTGGGTTTAGGGCGTGGCTCCAATGAAATTTTTTGCATGTCTGCATATGATACATACGTGTACCGAATTTTGTCTGCCTACGAGAAAGTAACCAAATTTCCCTATGGGAATTTTGAAACGCGTTTTAGGGGGCTATTTTTGGCATTTTAAATCGACCATGAACGAGCACCTAAAAATATCGAATTTCGGATCCGGCCGGACAAATGTGGAAAATTAGACGCGTTTTTACCATTGGGAAAGGGGCGAAATTGGCCTTTGAAATGTCGGAAGAATAATAATAATAATAATTAAAAAAAAATAATAATAATAATAATAATTAAAGCTGCAAGCAGCGTTGAACGGGCCCTCGCACCCTTGTGCATGTAGGGGGTGGTGGTGAGATCCTGATGGGTGCAGGTGTGCAATCACGACTATAGGACAGCCCAAGTTCAGGCACCAACCTGTGATGAAGATTCGAGCAAATCGGACAAAGCACAAAGGAGTTATGACAGATTGATAGTTCATCCACCAGGGGGTGCTCGGTGCGTAACCAAATGTGTGCAGCTGCATTCAGGGGCAGACCCTTAGCACAAATGTGAAGTTTCCAGCAAATCGGCCAATGTCAATGTAAAGTATGGCATTTCCTGTTTCCACAAGGGGGCGCTATGGAGACATGTTGCTCCCCCCATAGGCGAGGCCCCTATCAGATTTAAGAGCTTGCCATCCTTGACCTGTGTATCATTTTTTCTGATGATAAGAGTTCAGTAAAGACATCAAAAACACAAACGTATTTTCATGGCAAGGGATCCATCTTCGCCGCGTTGCCACAGGAACGACATTACTTGTAGCTTCACAGCATTCATAAAGTAGCTTCACCAACTTGTTTTGCATGTTTTACAAGTGGAATGAAGTTGATGGGTTCAACTATGTGTCATCAGTACATGTTAAAGTAAAAAATGGACACTTCCTGTTATCACCGGGGGCGCTATTAGTAAAGTGGGAAGTTATGATATCCTGACGTTCAGGGCGGAGCACTCATCATGTCCAGCACGATTGAAGCTTCTACGGTCAAGTATGTTGGCGTGACAGCATTTTGAAATTTTTTTGGTGAGTCGCCAAACTTTGTCACGCCCTAGCAGCCACGCCCTTTGCCCTACAGACACGCAGAGCACAACTTTTCATCAGCTTGGTCTCTAGATGATCTGTACCAAATTTGAAGTCAATCGGTCAAAAACCCTAGGAGGAGTTCGTTTTAAAATTCAAAAATTCAAATCAAAATGGCCGACTTCCTGTTGGGTTTAGGGTGTGGCTCCAATGAGTTTTTTGTGTGTCTGGGTGTGATACATATGTGTATTGAATTTCTTCTGCCTACGACAAAGTAACCAAACTGGTCACTTCCTGTTACCACCAGGAGGCGCTATTAGTAAAGTGGGAAGTTATTACATTGTGACGTTCAGGGCGGAGCCATCATCATCTCCAGCAAGTTTGAAGCTGCTATGATCAAGTATGTTGGTGTGAGAGCATTTTGAAATTTTTTTTTTATGAAGTCGCCAATTTTTGTCACGCCCTAGCAGCCACGCCTTTGACCTACAGACATGCAGAGCACAACTTTTCATCAGCTTGGTATCTAGATGATCTCTACCAAATTTGAAGTCAATCGGTCGAAAACCCTAGGAGGAGTTCGTTTTAAAATTCAAAAATTCAAATCAAAATGGCCGACTTCCTGTTGGGTTAAGGGCGTGGCTCCAATGAGTTTTTTGTATGTCTGGGTATGGTACACAAATGTATTGAATTTCGTCTGCCTACGACAAAGTAACCAAATTGGATACTTCCTGTTACCACAGGGGGGCGCTATTAGTAAAGTGGGAAGTTATTATATCGTGACGTTCAGGGCGGAGCCATCATCATTTCCAGCAAGTTTGAAGCTGCTACGATCAAGTATGTTGGCGTGAGAGCATTTTTAAATTTTTTTGGCGAGTAGCCAAAATTTGTCCCACCCTAGCAGCCACGCCCTTTGACCTACAGACATGCAGAGCACAACTTTTGATCAGCTTGCTCTCTAGATGATCTCGACCAAATTTGAAGCCAATCGGGCAAAATCCCTAGGAGGAGTTCGTTTTCAAAGTAAAATCTGGTCACTTCCTGTTACCACCGGGGGGCGCTATTAGTAAAGTGAAAAGTTATGATATGGGTACGTTCAGGGCGGAGACATCATCATGTCCAGCAAGTTTGAAGCTGCTAAGATCAAGTATATGGGCGAGAGAGCATTTTGAAATTTTATTGTCGAGTCGCCAAATTTTGTCACGCCGTAGCAGCCACGCCCTTTGACCTACAGACATGCAGAGCACAACTTTTGATCAGCTTGGTCTCTAGATAATCTCCACCAAATTTGAAGTCGATCGGACAAAATCCTTAGGAAGAGTTTGTTTTAAAATTCAAAAAATCAAATCAAAATGGCCGACTTCCTGTTGGGTTTAGGGCGTGGCTCAATGAAATTTTTTGTATGTCCCGGTATGATAGATAGGTGTACGAATTTCATCTGCCAACGAAAAGTAACCAAATTTCCCTATGGGAATTTTGAAACATGTTTAGGGGGCTATTTTTTGGCATTTTATCGACCATGAACAACCACCCAAAAATATCGAATTTCGATCCGCCGGACGAATGTGGAAAGTAAGACGCGTTTTCACCATTGGGAAAGGGGCTAAATTGGCCTTTTGAAATGTCGGAAGAATAATAATAATAATAATAATAATAATAATAAAAAAAAAAAATAAATAATAAACAGCGATTTCAATAGGGCCCTCCGCGAGGCGACTTTGCAGTGGCTCGGGCCCTAATAATAATAAACAGCCCTGATTTCAATAGGGCCTCCGCAGACTCCACTTGCAGTCAGCTCGGGCCCCAATAATAATAATAAACAGCGCGATTTCAATAGGGCCCTCCGCAGACGACTTGCAGTCGGCTTGGGCCCTAATAAACAGCGATTTCAATAGGGCCCTCCGCAGGCGACTTACAGTCGGCTCGGCCCTAATAATAATAAACAGCGATTTCAATAGGGCCCTCCGCAGATCGACTTGCAGTCGCAAGGCCCCAATAATAATAAAAACAGCGATTTCAATAGGGTCCTCCTTGGATCTACTTGCAGTCGGCTCGGGCCCTGACAAGCTCCAACACACTTTACATTTAACTTAGCAGTGAGGTAATTAAGCACAGCTAAATCTGCTTTCTTTCAAATGTCAGACAGGCGTTAAACATCCCCAAAAATTATCATTGGAAAAAGAATAAAAACTAATATTTATAACTTTTTTAATATAGCAAAAGGGGCAGCTGCACTATGCGGTGCTTGATCATTTGCTATGTCAATTGTTTACTTCCGCCAGCTTTCTTCTTCTTCTATGGCGGGTTGACATCCAGCAACTCCCCGACCTAATATATTGCGAATTAAATCGATTCTAACTGTCATACTACATACGGCTGTGGAATTCAGTATGTAGAATGTCGTATATACTGCATACTGGATCCGTTGGTAGGATGTAGTAGGCGGTTCCGAAAACAGCCAGTGTGTCCCCGGGACTGAGCTGGGGAACCCCTCGGTTAAACAGCCTACATCACCGTACAAGCCAAAACAAACACAAAACATAACATAACATGGGTGGCGAGAAAAGGCCGTTCAGCCCAACTAGGCTCGCCAGCCCAACTAGGCTTCTTTTTGGGCTGGGCCGCAAATAGCGGCCAGGCCACTATAAACGCGAATGTCGCTGAGTGAATGGCTGCCTGAGTGATCAAGTTAAACGACTGGCTGGCCAGTGGGGAAGAAGTTCGGCGATTGGTCAGACGGCAGGGAAGAACTTTAACGATTGGTTGGCCGACGATTGGCTGGCTGGCTGTTCAGCGATTGGTCGGCCGGCGGGGAAGAACTTTTAACGATTGGTTGGCCGACAATTGGCTGGCTGGCTGGCTGGCCGGGCATTGATGTCATTCGTATTTAATATGTTTACGTGTACAATGGCGCAGTTCCCGTTGCAACACTTCACGGTGGCGGCTGCAGACTTGCAGCATTCAAAATGCAACAGTAACTTTAAACAGAAAAATAAAAACATGAATTGGGTTAAAACTGTTTTGTACAATCTGTCTAAAACCTTTGTTTAAAAAATCTGGGTTGAATTTTTTTTTACACTTTTAATTATGTATTGAGGGAATGCTTTCTCAAGGAAGCGGACGGCGCTGACAAAAACGCAGTGGGAAGCGAAAACGGTGAACGACAGGAAGCAGAGAGGGATATGTTTTTCCCCTCCAAACAATATTTAAAAGAAAACTAAAGTAACTGATACAAACACTTACGTTACTCGTGGGCCCTTAAAGGACAGTGATGAAAATAACATTACAGATGATAGAGTTAAGCAATAATACTGTCACCGCAATAGCTTGCACCGAGCACCAGTTAGCTTGTCGCTCCGGTGAAGAGCATCAGCAGCGGATCATTAACTTTAGCGCTGCCATGCACTTGGGATCCTTCCAACCAAGCATTGCATTTCCTGGAAGAAAATTCAGCACGGTGTGATTTGACAGATCCTTTCAATTAGGTTTGTTTGAAAAATGGCAAAAGTTGCATTGTGTTAAGGAAACTGACGGTATTCTTTGATTTATCTGCACAACTACGGTGACAGTTTGTTTGTTAAGGGGGGATTGAGCAACTGGGAAAAGGCAAAAGATAAACGCAGTGGATATTTTGCCGTGAACCAGTTATCCACCTTACTCCCACGTCCCATGATCCCTTGTGCGAATAGTGGGCGTAACTTCCGCTGCATCCTGTCACTGAGCTGTTTACTATGGTAGCGGCTCACGCGAATCCTCTTTTTTTAAGTGATTGGAAAATAATATATGAGGGAACATCACCTTTTAGCCCTCAGACGGGATAAAGTTACGGTACCGCTGCCTTCTACTATCGAAGAATGGGAGAACGACCTGAAGCAGTGGCCACACTAGCGCATTTGGCTACATTAGCGACTCCGTTGCCACAGACTGCGGTTATGAACAATCTACAAAGCTCGAAGCGTATGCAGTACTTCCACTGCAACAAGGTCAGTCGCGTTTTTTGTTAAAGGAGGTAGTATACGACCTTATGTACCTTAAAACAGATATACAAGTACTTTCTGAGAATATTTATGAAGGAAACACTATGTTTCAGCGGTAAATATTGCTCTACATAAGAAACGTAATGGATTGTTATACAGAGTAAATTAAGCCATCCAACAGTACGAGTCAAATTAGCTCTACTCCAGCCAACTATATTATATGGTATTAAGTTGCCAGCTAATCCAATACTATAACATGTAAAACACAGTGAATCCATTTTTCCCATACTTTTAATTTTAGTGAAATGAGGTTTGGAGTGAAGGCTATTGTTTGGAAAAGAGTCGGCTATTTTCAAATTGTAGAAGACTATTGCTACTTCTACAGCCTCATCTTAAACTGTACAGGATGAAACGTTAGTTACACTGACTGGCATTACGGGATTTAATACAACAATTTTCTGTCCTCCCTACACGTGAAATCATACCTTGTGCTCTCCTGGCACTGCTGTCAAAATGCTTCTGAGGACCCGGCGTCTCCTCTGCGGCGGTCTGTCTGTGCCTAGCCATAAAGTAGGAATCGTTGTTTGTTGACATAATGAAATGAGCACCTAATGTTTTCGGGGTCTTTTTCAAATTCGGGTTTTCAGCCAAATTCTGGCTTCCTCTTCTGTAGGTAGGCGATGGAAACCGTTTAAGCTGAACACAAGGACAATCCCCTATGTTCTGGGTGCGTGTTCAAAAACACTATTGATCAAACCATAAATTTAGCTTCCTCTGGTTGTTAGTTCAGCCTCAAACAGCACAATAGGTGCCAGAGCTCTGAAGGACATTTTAAGAAAAGCAAGTTAATTTGTTAAAAAAAAAAGCTGTAATCGCTAAGTTAACTGGAAAAAAACGCCATTGTTCTTGACTAAAACTAATGATAAAAACTACTTCCGCCAGAAGTTGCACCCCCATCATATCTACAGTAGCGCCCTCAGGAATAAGGTGGATACATTTCTACGGCTATTTGGCCGTGACTTCCGGTACACATGCGCAGTTGTATTATTTTTGGACTTGCTCACAGAAATCAATGGATAATAGTGAATAGTTATAACTTGGCCATTTAGTTAACTAGCTCGCATTTACATACATGAAATATTGCTAGCTAAGTCGGCATAAAGGCTCTCTTGCTAGCTAGCTGAAGTAATATTTCATGCATTTAAGTCAATTTAAAATGTGTATAGCCATTATTACGCGAACTAAGCTGGAGTCGCACCACGAGCATTTAGTTCGCTAGCTGGCATTAATATGCACCAAATGTAAAGGTTGCCAGCTAACATTGACGAAGAAACCGACAAACTAGCTTGCACGCTAGGCTAGCAAGCTAGTTCACTTGCTCAGCTATCCATTTGCGGTGCATATAAATCAATAAAAACAGTGAATCGCAATTATTTCTTATTAGCAGCGTAGCTTGGTAGGTGATGCATTGATGAGGCTGAGATGCGTTTCCCGAAATAACTGATGCTAATTTACATAGTTGGACCCATTGACTGTGAATGGACCAACAATGTAAGTTGCTAATGTAGTTCCCAACTGCGTTTTTGGGAAACGCACCCCTGATTAGTTGTTCGCTCGCTACCGAGTTCTTACACTAACGTTGACCAAACATACTCCATTGATTTCTGTGTTTAAAGTCCAAAAATGATACAACTGCGCATGTGTACCGGAGGTCACGGCCAAATAGCCGAAGAAATGTAAAACCGGTTTATGGCAAAATATCCACTGCCAAAGAAAAACCTGGTCAGCATAAGTTGTCAGGCCTGCACTCTGATTCATTACATGTGTTCGCTATGATTTAAGTACCTCTAATCAGCGCTATGCTGTCGGAGTTTGCAGCTAGGAATCAACATACTGCAAGGACAGTGTTGTAATATTTATTCAGATCGTCTGAATTCCTGTGCCATGAAGGAATACCGCTCAGAGGGCACAGTCATCGCGACAAGTACTGTGTCAGCTAATGTTTCAGAGAATGCACTCGTTACCGAATGATTGAGAATGGCTTTCACGTACCCGCAGTAAAAAGATGAAAATAAAATAAAATCGCCGGTTTCGGAGCATTTTAAGAATGCTGGTGATGAGCCCAAAGGGAACGATTATCAGGCTATCATTATTTTACGCCTTTTATGGGATTAGCCTGCTGCCTGGATGTTTATGTTGGCGAAAGAGACAAGTTACATTCATTAAAGATAATTGATTGAATTAAAAAAAGTAAGTCATGTATAATGCGGTGAATCACTTCATTCAAATTTAGGATTTTGGCCGAGGATTATTTGTTTATTTTTGGGACTGCAGACCTATAAACAGCACATGATGGCTAAGCTTATGAAGTCACGTCCTTCTGCGCCGATGTTTCATAGGGTGCGACAGGAAAATGATTCTGTTTTAAATGTAAAAAATGCTGAAATGGAAGATGGGATTCAGAGAAAGGGAAAGAATTGCTATCAAATCTCCACTTTTTTTCGGCTTTTTACTCGCCAGAATGATTTAAGTAACTCTAATCAGCGCTATGCTGTCGGAGTTTGCAGCTAGGAATCAACATACTGCTAGGGCAGTGTTGTAAAATTTATTCAGATTTGCTGAATTCCTGAGCCATGAGGGAATACCACTCAGAGGGCACAGTCATCGCCACAAGTACTGCGTCAGCTAATGTTTGAGAGAATGCACTCGTTACCGAAAGCTTGAGAATGGCTTTAAGGTACCTGCGGTAAAAAGATGAAAATAAAATAAACAAAGTGACTATTCGCACTTATTTAAGTGCGTCCAAGCACAAAATTTGATCGAAATTCACATTAGACACACTTACAAGTGTGGCGAAGATGCACATTGCTCTATTGCCCGCACTAATTTTAAGCAAAGCCAAAATTTTTTCCTGAGCCAAACTTATTTTTTTTATGTGGCCAAGGGAAGATTTCTGCATTGGCCACAGGTATAAGTGCAAAGTGTGGCCAAGAAAAAAATTCAGCACTAGCCACACGTAGGCTATAAGTGCGAATATCATCGGCCTAAAATAAAATCGCCGGTTTTGGAGCATTTTAAGAATGCTGGTGATGAGCCTGAAGGGAACGATTATCAGGCTATCATTATTTTATGCCTTTTATGGGATTAGCCTCCTGCCTGGATGTTTATGTTGGCGAAAGTGACAAGCTGCATTCATGAAAGATAGTATACTGAATTAAAAAGGTAAGTCCTTTATGATGCGATGAATCACTTTATTCAAATTTAGGATTTTGTCCGAGGATTATTTGTTTATTTTTGGGACTGCAGACCTCCAGTAGCTCATAAAACGGCACATGATCGCTAAGCTTACGAAGTCACGTCCTTCTGCGCCAATATTTCATAGGGTGTGACAAAAATAGGTTTCTGTTTCAAATGTAAAAAATGCTGAAATGGGAGATGGGATTCAGAGAAAGGGAAATAATTACGTATCAAACCTCCGCTTTTTTTGGCTTTTTACTCACCAGAATGATTTGAAAAGGGGGCGCCCTTTTAGGAGGTTTAGAAGGGAGGTTTATAATTTCAGATTAATATTTAATATCGTCAATGCGCACCCTTTTCTTGGGCGCACTTTCTCAGACAGCACTTGGCGGCCCAGCCATATACTTGGTTGCACCTAGTCTTGTTACTATTGTGAATATATCACTTCAGATACTCAGTGGTATCCAGCTTTTAGTCAAGCCTGCTCTTGAAAACTTCCAAGGTTTCTGCCTCAACAATATGGTCAGGCAAGCTATTCCACACTGAAAATACTCTTTGGGTGAAGGAAATATTTCCTAATATCCGTGCTAAATTTACCCTTGGTCAACTTCCATTTGTGACCCCAAGTTCTACTAACAAAACTTGGCCAAAGTAATCCTACTTAATTCACTTTGTCAATCCCTTTAACATATTTAAAGACCTCAATCAGATCAGCCCTAAGTCTCCTTTTCCTAAGACTAAAGAGATTAAGGATCTTCAGCCTCTTCTCATAGCTTTCATCTTTTATACCTGGAATTAGCTTAGTGGCTCTTCTCTGAACTTTTTCTAGAGTCTCTATATCTTTCTTAAAGTATGGTCCCCAGAACTGTACACGATACTCCAGATGTGGTTTGATGAATGTGTTGTACAAAAGGAGCATCACCTCCTTAGATTTGTACTCAATACTTTTGGCAATGTATCCCAGCAACCGATTGGCTTTTTTAACTGCTACGGCACAATAGCTAGAACCTGTGAGGGTTTGGTCAACAATCACTCCCAGATCTTTTTCATGTGGAGCACATTCCACTTTTAAACCTCCCATGAAGTAATCCAGTCAAATGTTTTTATTACCTACATGTACAACTTTACACTGCGCTACATTAAATTTCATTTGCCACATTTCTGCCCAATTCTGGATTCTATCCAAATCATCCTGAATCACTTTAGTGGACTCTAAACTATTTTCCAAACCTCCCAATTTAGCATCATCTGCAAATTCAACCCATTTGCTCTCAATATTCCTATTAAGGTCATTAACGTAGATGAAGAACAGCAGGGGTCCCAACACCGATCCCTGAGGGACGCCACTCCCCACCATACCTAGCTCAGATGAGATTCCACTGACCACCACTCTTTTGTGTTCTGCCCTGTAACCAGTTTTGAATCCACTCCAGAATACCTCCTGTAACTCCAATGGAGCTCATTTTAAAAATTAGTCTCTTATGCGGTACTGCATCTAATGCTTTCTGAAAATCCAAGTATATGATGTCATAAGCCCTGCTCTGATTATAGGTCTTGGTGGCTTCTTCAAAAAATTCCAAAAGGTTTGTCAGGCATAACCTTCCTTACAGAAACCGTGTTGGCTATCCCTCAAGATATTATTACGTTCAAGTAATAATTCCAGCTCATCTTTTAAGATAGATTCCAGTCTTTTGCATGCAATGCAAGTTAAACTGACTGGCCTGTAATTTCCTGGCTCAGTAGGGTCCCCTTTGTTATATAGTGGTATTATATTGCCCTGCTTCCAATCATTTGGTATTTCTCCAGTATCTAAAGACCGTCTGAAGATAGCTGAGAGCGGTTTAAAGATGATGTCACTAACTTCCCTGAGCACTCTAGGATATAAGACATCAGGACCCACCGCCTTATCTGCCTTTAGTTTATGCAACTTGTCTAATACTTCATTATCCCTAACCTCAATTTCTGCAAAATAATCTTCAGCATTGGACATGGCCTCTGGCCGAATAAAAACCCCGCTCTGAGGTAAAATTCTCAACAAAGTAACTGTTTAAGGTATCCGCAATGTCGTTGTTATCATATAGCAGCGACCCATCTTTATTCTTTATGCATATTTGTATTTTAATATTTCTTATCTGTTTTTGGATTGTCTTGTATGAATGACTCACTGCAAGCCAAATTTACCTTCTGGTACAAATAAAGTAATCTGATCTGATCTGATCACTTAACCTCCTCTTTGACTTTCCTTTTTCTGCTACAGTACTGAAAGAAGCGCTTAGGGTTAGTTTTTTGCCCCTCTGCAATTTGCCTTTCATACAGTCTTCTAGCATTCCTCAGCTCTTTTTTGACCACAGCCTGCATTTTACAGTATTCAGCCTTAGTATTCTCATTGTTATCCTTTATGTACATCTTATAAAGATTCCTCTTTTCCCTCAAACTCCTACGAATAGCTGCGGTCATCCACTGAGGATTCTGCTTTTTCAGCTTACTTTTGGACACCTTTGGAATGAATTTGCATTGTGAATCAAGTAAAACCCCTTAAATCTTTCCCACATCTGATTTACAGGCTCACAGTCCAGAAGTGTCTCCCATTTTATTTCGCTTAGATATGAGCGATCCCGTCAAAGTTTGCTGGCCTAAAATTAAAAATTTTGGTTTTCAAGACACCTTTTAACTTCCCATGAAACATCAAAATTAACAGCAGAGTGATCACTAGTCCCAAGTGGCTCCAGTACCTCAACATTGCTAATACTATCATTACAGAGCACTAAATCTAAAATTGCCTTCTCTCTTGTAGGTTTATTAACATACTGCCCCAAAAAATTTTCATTGATAACATCTAAAAATTCTTCCTCCCCTTTACCCTGTCATTTCACCATTTTCCAATCGATACCAGGATAATTGAAGTCTCCCATAATAATAGTCCCTCCACCTCTACAAGCTTGCCTAATCCTCTTAAAGAGCATTTCATTGACAGTACTGTCCAAAGCTGGCGGTCGATAGCATACTCCTATGTTTAAACCTGTCTCGTGTTTGCCAGTGAGCCTGACACAGATATCTTCACAGGGCAAGGAATGTTCAATTTGGGAATTTCCTGCACATTTATGTTTTCGTTCATCGAAAGTGCTACACCCCCTCCCTCGCCTATCTATATTATAATAGCCGAGTGGCCTCTGTGTGCGTGTGTGTGTGTGTGTGTGTGTGTGTGTGTATCCGGCCACTCAGCGCCAGATTCCACCGAGCGCGTATCTGCAGCATAGCGTGAGCGACGCTATTATAATATAGACATACGGGGGAATCCCCCGGTATCCCCCCTCTCCTGGGATTCCCTTTGAACCCAAGCCAATTCCTCCACAGGAGTCCCGAATCCCAAAAAACAGATGCCAGGCATAAGAGAAAGTAGCGCGTAATCTACAGCATAATGTGAGCGACGCCATTATGCTCCGTCTTGCAGGCGACTGTTGTTCCACTGAGCGGAATGTCAGCGCAGCCTACTCCCTTGATAGTTACTTAGTTTTAGTTACTATAAAAACATCGGTTAT
This sequence comes from Gymnothorax javanicus, assembly GCA_029692085.1. Classification (NCBI taxonomy): domain Eukaryota; kingdom Metazoa; phylum Chordata; class Actinopteri; order Anguilliformes; family Muraenidae; genus Gymnothorax; species Gymnothorax javanicus. The sequence goes on along the minus strand of CM056198.1, from coordinate 130,752,621 downwards.
GCGGACAGCCACCTTGGTGTTTATGGAAACACCATAGCAACGTGATGACATCATAGAGGTGCATGTGATGACATCATAATGGTGCATTGTTCACTATAATATAAAGACGGTTACATAAAATAGAACCCGTGGATCCCAACGGGCAGAGTGCTAGTTACATCTATCCTTCCTAAAAAGCTTATAACCTTCTATATTATATTCATCTCCATCCTCTTCACTAAGCCATGTCTCTGTAATCCCAACTATGTCATAGCCTTCACTAATCATAACTAATCAAAACTTCATCTTCTTCTGTCATAACATAACATAACATAACATAACATGAATGGCGAGAACAGGCCGTTCAGCCCAACTAGGCTCGCCAGTTTCTTTGTACCATCGTGAATATATCACTTCAGATACTCAATGACTCAATGGTATCTAGCTTTTTAAGTCAAGTCTGCTCTTGAAAACTCCCAAGGTCTCTCTGCCTCAACAATATGGTCAGGCAAGCTGTTCCACACTGAAATTACTCTTTGGGTGAAGAAATATTTCCGAATATCAGTGCTAAATTTACCTTTAGTCAGCTTCCATTTGTGACCCCGAGTTCTGCTAACAACACTTGGTTGAAGGAATCCCACATAATTCACTTTGTTAATCCCTTTAACATATTTAAAGACCTCAATCAAATCACCCCTTAGTCTCCTTTTCCTAAGACTAAAGAGATTAAGGATCTTCAGCCTTTTCATAGCTTTCATCTTTAATACCCGAATTAGCTTCGGGCTCTTCTCTGAACTTTCTCTAAAGCCTCTATGTCTTTTCTTAAAGTATGGTCCCCAGAACTGTACACAATACTCTAGATGTGGTCTGATGAATGTGTTGTACAAAAGAAGCATCACCTCCTTGGATTTGAACTCAATACTTTTTGGCAATGTATCCCAGCATCCGATTGGCTTTTTTAACAGCTACTGCACAATGGCTAGAGCCTGTGAGGGTTTGGTCAACAATCACTCCCAGATCTTTTCTCTTGTGGAGCACATTCCAGTTTAAAACCTCCCATGAAGTAATCCTGTCTAATGTTTTTTTTTACCTACATGTACTACTTTACATTTAAGCTACATTAAATTTCATTTGCCACATTTCTGCCCAATTCTGAATTCTATCCAAATCATCCTGAATCACTTTAGTGGACTCTAAACTATTTGCCAAGCCCCCAATTTAGTATCATCTGCAAATTTCACTAATCTGCTCTCAATATTCCTATCAAGGTCATTAATGTAGATGAGGAACAGCAGGGGTCCCAACACCGATCCCTGGGGGACGCCACTCCCCACCCTACCTAGCTCAGATGATGTACCACTGACCACCACTCTTTGTGTTCTGTCCTGCAACCAGTTATGAATCCACTTCAGAATACCACCTGTAACTCCAATGGAGCTCATTTTAAAAAATTAGTCTCTTATGCGGTACTGTGTCAAATGCTTTCTGAAAATCCAAATATATGATGTCATAAGCCCTGCTCTGGTCATAAGTCTTGGTGGCCTCTTCAAAAAATTCCAGAAGGTTTGTCAGGCATGACCTTCCCTTACGGTGTTCATGTTGGCTATCCTCAAGATATTGTTACGCTCAAGAAATAAGTCCAGCTCATCTTTTTATGATAGATTCCAATATTTTGCACGCAATGCAAGTTAAACTGACTGGCCTGTAATTACCTGGCTCAGCACGGTCCCCTTTTTATATATTGGTATTATATTGCCCTGTTTCCAATCATTTGGTATTTCTCCAGTTTCTAAAGACCGCCTAAAGATGGCAGATAGCGGCTTAAAGATGATCTCACTAACTTCCCTGAGCACTCTAGGATATAAGCCATCAGGACCCGCCGCCTTTATCTGCCTTTTAGTTGATGCAACTTGTCTGTCTGACGTTATCCCTAACCTCAATTTCCGCTAAATAATCTTTGAGCATTGGACAAGCTCTCTGGCGAATAAAGACCAGCTCTAAGGTAAAATTCTCAAATAAAGTAACATTTAAGGTGTCCGCAATATCCTTATTATCATATAGCAGCGATCCATTTTTATTCTTTATGCACTTAACCTGCTCTTTTGACTTTCCTTTTTCTGCTACAGTACTGAAAAAGCGCTTTAGGGTTAGTTTTTTGCCCCTTCTGCAATTTGTCTTTCATACAGTCTTCTAGCATTCCTCAGCTCTTTCTTGACCACAGCCCGTGATTTTACAGAATTAAACCTTAGTAATCTCATTGTTATCCTCTATGTACATCTTATAAAGATTCCTCTTTTCCTCAAACTCCTACGAATAGCTGCTGTCATCCACTGAGGATTCTGCTTTTTCAGCTTACTTTTGGACACCTTTGGAATGAATTTACATTGTGAATCAAGTAAACCCCTTAAATCTTTCCCACATCTCATTTTACAGACTCACAGTCCAGGAGTGTCTCCCATTTTGTTTCACTTAGATATGACCGCATCCTGTCAAAGTTTGTTGTCGCCTAAAATTAAAAATTTTTGTTTTTGGAGACACCTTTTTTAACTTCCCATGAAACCTCAAAATTAATAGTAGAGTGATCACTTGTCCCAAGTGGCTCCAGTACCTCAACATTGCTAATTCTATCTGGGTCATTACAGAGCAGCAAATCTAAATTGCCTTCTCTCTTGTAGGTTTATTAACATACTGCACCAAAAAAAATTATCATTTATGACATCTAGAAATTCTTCCTCCCCCTACCCTGTCCTTTCACAATTTCCCAATCAATACCAGGATAATTTAAGTCTCCCATAATAATAGTCCCTCCTCCTCTACAAGCTTTCATAATCCTCTTAATGAGCATTTCATTGACTGTACTGTCCAAAGCTGGTGGTCGATAGCATACACCTATGTTTAAACCAGTCTCGTGTTTGCCAGTGAGCCTGACCCAGACATCTTCGCAGGGCAAGGAATATTCAATTTCAGGAATTTCCCTGCACATTTATGTTTTCGTTCACATAGAGTGCTACACCCCTCCTCGCCTATTACATCTATCCTTCCTAAAGAGCTTATAACCTTCTACATTATATTCATCTCCATCCTCTTCACTAAGCCATGTCTCTGTAATCCCAATTCATGTCATAGCCTTCACTAATCATAACGGCCTCAAGTTCTTTAAATTTTATTTTTAATGCTTCTTGCATTTAGATAAAAACATTTCAGGTTATCATGAACGCTCTTCCCTTCGATTTCCCATGCACCTGCTGCTCAAAGCCCCTCACCATGCTTTTTTGCTTTAAAAATATATCATCAATAGTGCATGTAACGCTGTCCCCATCAGGGCAGTCTGCATTTCCCTGTGTAACATACTGCAAGGACAGTGTTGTAATATTTATTCAGATCGTCTGGAATTCCTGTGCCATGAAGGAATACCGCTCAGAGGGCACAGTCATCGCGACAAGTACTGTGTCAGCTAATGTTTCAGAGAATGCACTCGTTAATCGAATGATTGAGAATGGCTTTCACGCACCGCAGTAAAAAAGATGAAAATAAAATAAAATCGCTGTTTCGGAGCATTTTAAGAATGCTGGTGATGAGCCCAAAGGAACGATTATCAGGCTATCATTATTTTACGCCTTTTATGGGATTAGCCTGCTGCCTGGATGTTTATGTTGGCGAAAAGAGACAAGTTACATTCATTAAAGATAATTGATTGAATTAAAAAAAGTAAGTCATGTATAATGCGTGTGAATCACTTCATTCAAATTTAGGATTTTGGCCGAGGATTATTTGTTTATTTTTGGGACTGCAGACCTATAAACAGCACATGATGGCTAAGCTTATGAAGTCACGCCCTTCTCTTGATGTTTCATAGGGTGCGACAGGAAAAATGATTCTGTTTTTAAATGTAAAAAATGCTGAAATGGAAGATGGGATTCAGAGAAAGGAAAGAATTGCTATCAAATCTCCACTTTTTTTTCGGCTTTTTACTGTAGAATGATTTAAGTAACTCTAATCAGCGCTTATGCTGTCGGAGTTTGCAGCTAGAATCAACATACTGCTAGGGCAGTGTTGTAAAATTTATTCAGATCTGCTGAATTCCTGAGCCATGAGGGAATACCACTCAGAGGGCACAGTCATCGCCACAAGTACTGCGTCGTCAGCTAATGTTTGAGAGAAATGCACTTCGTTACCTAAAAGCTTGAGAATGGCTTTAAGGTACCTGCGGTAAAAAGATGAAAATAAAATAAACAAAGTGACTATTCGCGACTTATTTAAGTAAAGGCCCAAGCAATAAAATTTGATCGAATTACATTAGACACACTTACAAGTGTGGCGAAGATGCACATTGCTCTATTGCCCGCACTAATTTTAAGTGTGTTCAAAGCCAAAATTTTTTCCTGAGCCAAACTTATTTTTTAAGCTGTGGCCAAGGGAAGATTTCTGCATTGGCCACAGGTATAAGTGCAAAGTGTGGCCAAGAAAAAAATTCAGCACTAGCCACACGTAGGCTATAAGTGCAATATCATCGCCTAAAATAAAATCGCCGGGTTTGGAGCATTTTTAAGAATGCTGGTGATGAGCCTGAAGGAACGATTATCAGGCTATCATTATTTTATGCCTTTTATGGGATTAGCCTCCTGCCTGGATGTTTATGTTGGCAAAAGTGACAAGCTGCATTCATGAAAGATAGTATACTGAATTAAAAAGGTAAGTCCTTTATGATGCGATGAATCACTTTATTCAAATTTAGGATTTTGTCCGAGGATTATTTGTTTATTTTTTGGGACTGCAGACCTCCAGTAGCTCATAAAAACGCACATGATCGCTAAGCTTACGAAGTCACGCCCTTCTCTTAATATTTCATAGGGTGTGACAAAAATAGGTTTCTGTTTCAAATGTAAAAAAATGCTGAAATGGGAGATGGGATTCAGAGAAAGGGAAATAATTACGTATCAAACCTCCGCTTTTTGGCTTTTTTACTCACCAGAATGATTTGAAAAGGGGCCCCTTTAGGAGGTTTAGAAGGAGGTTTATAATTTCAGATTAATATTTAATATCGCCAATGCGACCCTTTCTTGGGCGCACTTTCTCAGACAGCACTTGCTTATGCCCAGCCATATACTTGGTTGCACCTAGTCTTGTTACTATTGTGAATATATCACTTCAGATACTCAGTGGTATCCAGCTTTTAGTCAAGCCTGCTCTTGAAAACTTCCAAGGTTTCTGCCTCAACAATATGGTCAGGCAAGCTATTCCACACTGAAAATACTCTTTGGGTGAAGGAAATATTTCCTAATATCCGTGCTAAATTTACCCTTGGTCAACTTCCATTTGTGACCCCAAGTTCTACTAACAAAACTTGGCCAAAGTAATCCTACTTAATTCACTTTGTCAATCCCTTTAACATATTTAAAGACCTCAATCAGATCAGCCCTAAGTCTCCCTTTTCCTAAGACTAAAGAGATTAAGGATCTTCAGCCTCTTCTCATAGCTTTCATCTTTTATACCTGGAATTAGCTTAGTGGCTCTTCTCTGAACTTTTTCTAGAGTCTCTATATCTTTCTTAAAGTATGGTCCCCAGAACTGTACACGACGATACTCCAGATGTGGTTTGATGAATGTGTTGTACAAAAGGAGCATCACCTCCTTAGATTTGTACTCAATACTTTTGGCAATGTATCCCAGCAACCCATTGGCTTTTTTAACTGCTACGGCACAATAGCTAGAACCTGTGAGGGTTTGGTCAACAATCACTCCCAGATCTTTTTTTCATGTGGAGCACATTCCACTTTTAAACCTCCCATGAAGTAATCCAGTCAAATGTTTTTATTACCTACATGTACAACTTTACACTGCGCTACATTAAATTTCATTTGCCACATTTCTGCCCAATTCTGGATTCTATCCAAATCATCCTGAATCACTTTAGTGGACTCTAAACTATTTTCCAAACCTCCCAATTTAGCATCATCTGCAAATTCAACCCATTTGCTCTCAATATTCCTATTAAGGTCATTAACGTAGATGAAGAACAGCAGGGGTCCCAACACCGATCCCTGAGGGACGCCACTCCCCACCATACCTAGCTCAGATGAGATTCCACTGACCACCACTCTTTGTGTTCTGCCCTGTAACCAGTTTTGAATCCACTCCAGAATACCTCCTGTAACTCCAATGGAGCTCATTTTAAAAATTAGTCTCTTATATTTACTGCATCTAATGCTTTCTGAAAATCCAAGTATATGATGTCATAAGCCCTGCTCTGATTATAGGTCTTGGTGGCTTCTTCAAAAAATTCCAAAAGGTTTGTCAGGCATAACCTTCCCTTACAGAAACCGTGTTGGCTATCCCTCAAGATATTATTACGTTCAAGTAATAATTCCAGCTCATCTTTTAAGATAGATTCCAGTCTTTTGCATGCAATGCAAGTTAAACTGACTGGCCTGTAATTTCCTGGCTCAGTAGGGTCCCCTTTGTTATATAGTGGTATTATATTGCCCTGCTTCCAATCATTTGGTATTTCTCCAGTATCTAAAGACCGTCTGAAGATAGCTGAGAGCGGTTTAAAGATGATGTCACTAACTTCCCTGAGCACTCTAGGATATAAGACATCAGGACCCACCGCCTTATCTGCCTTTAGTTTATGCAACTTGTCTAATACTTCATTATCCCTAACCTCAATTTCTGCAAAATAATCTTCAGCATTGGACATGGCCTCTGGCCGAATAAAAACCCCGCTCTGAGGTAAAATTCTCAACAAAGTAACTGTTTAAGTATCCGCAATGTCGTTGTTATCATATAGCAGCGACCCATCTTTATTCTTTTATGCATATTTGTATTTTAATATTTCTTATCTGTTTTTGGATTGTCTTGTATGAATGACTCACTGCAAGCCAAATTTACCTTCTGGTACAAATAAAGTAATCTGATCTGATCTGATCACTTAACCTCCTCTTTGACTTTCCTTTTTCTGCTACAGTACTGAAAGAAGCGCTTAGGGTTAGTTTTTGCCCCTTCTGCAATTTGCCTTTCATACAGTCTTCTAGCATTCCTCAGCTCTTTTTTGACCACAGCCTGCATTTTACAGTATTCAGCCTTAGTATTCTCATTGTTATCCTTTATGTACATCTTATAAAGATTCCTCTTTTCCCTCAAACTCCTACGAATAGCTGCGGTCATCCACTGAGGATTCTGCTTTTTCAGCTTACTTTTGGACACCTTTGGAATGAATTTGCATTGTGAATCAAGTAAAACCCCCTTAAATCTTTCCCACATCTGATTTACAGGCTCACAGTCCAGAAGTGTCTCCCATTTTATTTCGCTTAGATATGAGCGCATCCCGTCAAAGTTTGCTGGCCTAAAATTAAAAATTTTGGTTTTCGAAGACACCTTTTTAACTTCCCATGAAACATCAAAATTAACAGCAGAGTGATCACTAGTCCCAAGTGGCTCCAGTACCTCCAACATTGCTAATACTATCATTACAGAGCACTAAATCTAAAATTGCCTTCTCTTGTAGGTTTATTAACATACTGCCCCAAAAAATTTTCATTGATAACATCTAAAAATTCTTCCTCCCCTTTACCCTGTCATTTCACCATTTTCCAATCGATACCAGGATAATTGAAGTCTCCCATAATAATAGTCCCTCCACCTCTACAAGCTTGCCTAATCCTCTTAAAGAGCATTTCATTGACAGTACTGTCCAAAGCTGGCGGTCGATAGCATACTCCTATGTTTAAACCTGTCTCGTGTTTGCCAGTGAGCCTGACACAGATATCTTCACAGGGCAAGGAATGTTCAATTTCAGGAATTTCCTGCACATTTATGTTTTCGTTCTCATCGAGTGCTACACCCCCTCCTCGCCTATCTATATTATAATAGCCGAGTGGCCTCTGTGTGCGTGTGTGTGTGTGTGTGTGTGTGTGTGTGTGTGTATCCGGCCACTCAGCGCCAGATTCCACCGAGCGCCAGATCTGCAGCATAGCGTGAGCGACAGCTATTATAATATAGACATACGGGGAATCCCCGGTATCCCCCTCTCCTGGGGATTCCCCTTGAACCCAAGCCAATTCCTCCACAGGAGTCCCGAATCCCAAAAAACAGATGCCAGGCCGCAAGAGAAAGTAGCGCGTAATCTACAGCATAATGTGAGCGACGCCATTATGCTCCGTCTTGCAGGCGACTTCGTGTTCCACTGAGCGCGGAATGTCAGCGCAGCCTACTCCCCTTGATAGTTACTTAGTTTTAGTTACTATAAAAACATCGGTTGCGTGACAGCCACCTTGGTGTTTATGGAAACACCATAGCAACGTGATGACATCATAGAGGTGCATGTGATGACATCATAATGGTGCATTGTTCACTATAATATAAAGACGAAGTTACATAAAATAGAACCCGTGGATCCCAACGGGCAGAGTGCTAGTTACATCTATCCTTCCTAAAAAGCTTATAACCTTCTATATTATATTCATCTCCATCCTCTTCACTAAGCCATGTCTCTGTAATCCCAACTATGTCATAGCCTTCACTAATCATAACTAATCAAAACTTCATCTTCTTCTGTCATAACATAACATAACATAACATAACATGAATGGCGAGAACAGGCCGTTCAGCCCAACTAGGCTCGCCAGTTTCTTTGTACCATCGTGAATATATCACTTCAGATACTCAATGACTCAATGGTATCTAGCTTTAAGTCAAGTCTGCTCTTGAAAACTCCCAAGGTCTCTGCCTCAACAATATGGTCAGGCAAGCTGTTCCACACTGAAATTACTCTTTGGGTGAAGAAATATTTCCGAATATCAGTGCTAAATTTACCTTTAGTCAGCTTCCATTTGTGACCCCGAGTTCTGCTAACAACACTTGGTTGAAGGAATCCCACATAATTCACTTTGTTAATCCCTTTAACATATTTAAAGACCTCAATCAAATCACCCCTTAGTCTCCTTTTCCTAAGACTAAAGAGATTAAGGATCTTCAGCCTTTTTCTCATAGCTTTCATCTTTAATACCCGGAATTAGCCGTGGCTCTTCTCTGAACTTTCTCTAAAGCCTCTATGTCTTTCTTAAAGTATGGTCCCCAGAACTGTACACAATACTCTAGATGTGGTCTGATGAATGTGTTGTACAAAAAGAAGCATCACCTCCTTGGATTTGAACTCAATACTTTTGGCAATGTATCCCAGCATCCGATTGGCTTTTTTTAACAGCTACGGCACAATGGCTAGAGCCTGTGAGGGTTTGGTCAACAATCACTCCCAGATCTTTCTCTTGTGGAGCACATTCCAGTTTAAAACCTCCCATGAAGTAATCCTGTCTAATGTTTTATTACCTACATGTACTACTTTACATTTCGCTACATTAAATTTCATTTGCCACATTTCTGCCCAATTCTGAATTCTATCCAAATCATCCTGAATCACTTTAGTGGACTCTAAACTATTTGCCAAGCCCCCAATTTAGTATCATCTGCAAATTTCACTAATCTGCTCTCAATATTCCTATCAAGGTCATTAATGTAGATGAGGAACAGCAGGGGTCCCAACACCGATCCCTGGGGGACGCCACTCCCCCACCCTACCTAGCTCAGATGATGTACCACTGACCACCACTCTTTGTGTTCTGTCCTGCAACCAGTTATGAATCCACTTCAGAATACCACCTGTAACTCCAATGGAGCTCATTTTAAAAATTAGTCTCTTATGCGGTACTGTGTCAAATGCTTTCTGAAAATCCAAATATATGATGTCATAAGCCCTGCTCTGGTCATAAGTCTTGGTGGCCTCTTCAAAAAAATTCCAGAAGGTTTGTCAGGCATGACCTTCCCTTACGAAAAACCATGTTGGCTATCCTCAAGATATTGTTACGTTCAAGAAATAAGTCCAGCTCATCTTTTATGATAGATTCCAATATTTTGCACGCAATGCAAGTTAAACTGACTGGCCTGTAATTACCTGGCCTCAGCACGGTCCCCTTTTTATATATTGGTATTATATTGCCCTGTTTCCAATCATTTGGTATTTCTCCAGTTTCTAAAGACCGCCTAAAGATGGCAGATAGCGGCTTAAAGATGATCTCACTAACTTCCCTGAGCACTCTAGGATATAAGCCATCAGGACCCGCCGCCTTATCTGCCTTTTAGTTGATGCAACTTGTCTAATACGACGTTATCCCTAACCTCAATTTCCGCTAAATAATCTTGAGCATTGGACAAGCTCTCTGGCGAATAAAGACCCGCTCTAAGGTAAAATTCTCAACAAAGTAACCGTTTAAGGTGTCCGCAATATCCTTATTATCATATAGCAGCGATCCATTTTTATTCTTTTATGCACTTAACCTGCTCTTTGACTTTCCTTTTTCTGCTACAGTACTGAAAGAAGCGCTTAGGGTTAGTTTTTGCCCCTTCTGCAATTTGTCTTTCATACAGTCTTCTAGCATTCCTCAGCTCTTTCTTGACCACAGCCCGCATTTTACAGAATTCGGCCTTAGTAATCTCATTGTTATCCTCTATGTACATCTTATAAAGATTCCTCTTTTCCCTCAAACTCCTCTGAATAGCTGCTGTCATCCACTGAGGATTCTGCTTTTCAGCTTACTTTTTGGACACCTTTGGAATGAATTTACATTGTGAATCAAGTAAAACCCCTTAAATCTTTCCCCACATCTCATTTACAGACTCACAGTCCAGGAGTGTCTCCCATTTTGTTTCACTTAGATATGACCGCATCCTGTCAAAGTTTGCTCGCCTAAAATTAAAAATTTTTTGTTTTTGGAGACACCTTTTAACTTCCCATGAAACCTCAAAATTAATAGTAGAGTGATCACTTGTCCCAAGTGGCTCCAGTACCTCAACATTGCTAATTCTATCTGGGTCATTACAGAGCAGCAAATCTAAAATTGCCTTCTCTCTTGTAGGTTTATTAACATACTGCACCAAAAAATTATCATTTATGACATCTAGAAATTCTTCCTCCCCCCTACCCTGTCCTTTCACAATTTCCCAATCAATACCAGGATAATTTAAGTCTCCCATAATAATAGTCCCTCCTCCTCTACAAGCTTGCGTAATCCTCTTAAGGAGCATTTCATTGACTGTACTGTCCAAAGCTGGTGGTCGATAGCATACACCTATGTTTAAACCAGTCTCGTGTTTGCCAGTGAGCCTGACCCAGACATCTTCGCAGGGCAAGGAATATTCAATTTCAGGAATTTCCTGCACATTTATGTTTTCGTTCACATAGAGTGCTACACCCCCTCCTCGCCTATTACATCTATCCTTCCTAAAGAGCTTATAACCTTCTACATTATATTCATCTCCATCCTCTTCACTAAGCCATGTCTCTGTAATCCCAACTATGTCATAGCCTTCACTAATCATAACGGCCTCAAGTTCTTTAAATTTTATTTTTTTAATGCTTCTTGCATTTAGATAAAAACATTTCAGGTTATCATGAACGCTCTTCCCTTCGATTTCCCATGCACCTGCTGCTCAAAGCCCCTCACCATGCTTTTTTTGCTTTAAAAATATATCATCAATAGTGCATGTAACGCTGTCAGCTTCCATCAGGGCAGTCTGCATTTCCTCTGTGTAACACTCTCTAACCTCCGTGCCCCCAAGTCCCTAGTTTAAATAACTCTCTGCTACCCCTCAACATACGCTGACCCAGTGCAAAGGTACCCCTCCGGTTCAGGTGTAGCCCATCCGGCTTGAACAGGTCACCCCTGTCCCAGAAGTAGTTCCAGTGCCCCATAAACCTATACCCTCTTTCCTACACCAGGTTCAGAGCCACGTGTTAAACCTCCAGATAAAATTCTGCTTCCCTCTGCTTGCACGGGTACCGTAGAATCCCGGAGAACACTACCGTGGAGGATCTGCTCCTAAGCTTTTCAGCTAATTCAACAAATTTGCTTTGCAGAACCTCAAACCTACCCTTACCTATGTCATTAGTCCCAACATGGACCATGACAACTGGATCCCTCCCGCTCTGGCCAGGAGCTTGTCCGCAAGACGCTCCAGGAGGTCTCCTACCTGGGCACCAGGCAGGCAACACACCGTGACGAGACTCCTTGTCGCCGCGAACAGACTAAACTGTCTATTCCTCTAAGTATTGAGTCCCCCACTATCAATAACTCTCTTTTCTGAGGGTAGAGGCCAACAGGGTGCCCTGCTGCTCATCAGTCCCCTCACTCTCAGGGTCAGGGGCTAATTCGAGAGTTCCTGCAAGGGCCGGAATCGGTTGGACACCTCAACCACTGGAGGAGCTGTCGCTGTCACGGTGTGCACGCCCTTTCCTGCGCTGGACGTCCTACCGTCACCCAACTTTCTCTCCCTGCCTGCTCTGGGGTCCCCACACCACCCTGCTTTGGCGTACAGACCACTTCTCTAAACGACATACTACTTAGTTCCTCTAGGAACTCTACTGATTATGAACTATGTCGTGCCGCCAACTGGCCCTGAAGAACAAGGATCTTGCTCTCCAGATGCTCAATTAGCTGGCACCGGTGACAGACAAACCCACCCTGGAAATCTCTTTCCAAAAGTGCGATCATCCTGCAACCGTCACATAGTTTTGGCCACATTTTGAACCCCCTACCTAATGACCTCGCTCACCCTAGATAACAAAGAAAATTACTAATGCGAGACAGAAGCTCAGGAACCACAATTTATTAATTAATTAACCTGAGAAGCCCTAAGCAGCAGTCACAATAGAAACCGTGGGGGAAACTATGTGAATGGATAATAAGCCTCTTTTAACAGGGGCTTAGTTTTAGTGAACAGAAATGAAATACCAAATTGAGAAACTCTATCGATAATAAGCACTCCTAATAAGTCAAACGTACTCAGTGAGTAAACATTTTTCTGAATTTACCATTTCATCACTGTAACACAGTATTAAGAGGGAAACTGCTGATGGAATTATTATTCTAATAATTTGAAAACTAGCAGTTAGTTAATGAGGGACAAACACTGAAAACAGGTCAGAGGGAAAAGGTGTTTTATCGACTCAGATAATTTGCGCCCGGCAGCCACCACTGATCAGTGCAGTCAAGCAAGTCCATACACACACGCATATTCATTACACACACACACACGCACACACACATTGCACACGCATACAAACAGGCACAAACAGAGGCAGGCCCACTGCATACACAAAACCAGTAACACACTCAAGGGCCCAAGGAGGGGTCCTCCCTTACTTCTGTACTGAAACACAGACAGCAAGCAGAAAATCCAGAACAAAGGGCCAATCATTCCGCAGCAAGGCAATACCAGTCATATCAGAGCCACGAGCCTGCTGCTACATCACTATCCTCAGTCAGGGCAAAAAGAAAACACAGACAGAGAGAGATGGAGAGGGAGGGAGGGATGAACAGACTGCTTATAGAGGAGTAATTGTTTGTTACCTGTCTGATATCTGAGAAAGCTGAGCAATTGGGAGATTTCCCTGCCGAAGATCTCTCACTGCCATTCCGACCTCCGTCCTGCTCCTCACACAACACAGCGCAGAGAACAGCATATTTTACACTTCAGACACAAACACACACACACACACACACACACACACACACACATCCTTGTACTTCTATCCATGTGAGGACATGACAGTTACTTTTATTCATTCTTGATATGTCTCTACGGCCTTTCCCTAACCTTAACCTATCCCTGATTCTAACCTTTCCCCAAACCCTTACCCTAACCCTAACCTATCCCTAATTCTAACCTTACCCCAAACCCTTACCCTAACCTTAACCTATCCCTAATTCTAACTTTACCCTAAACCCTTACCCTAACCTATCCCTAATTCTAACTTTACCCTAAACCCTTACCCTAACCTTAACCTATCCCTAATTCTAACCTTACCCCAAACCCTTACCCTAACCTTAACCTATCCCTACTTCTAACCTTACCCCAAACCCTTACCCTAACCTTAACCTATCCCTAATTCTAATGTTACCCCTAACCCTTACCCTAACCTTAACCTACCCCTAATTGACCAATGGCTAAGCCCCGCCCCCTCCACTGACTCAGACAAACAATCAACATTTTAGAACAGGCGCTAATGGCGGGTATCACAGTCGGCCATATTTTTCAGGATGCTATCAATGATTTTTGGCGACAGAAGGCTCAAATATCATCAAGAAGTCAGCAAAAAGGGTTACACTATGCATTGGAGGGATACATTAATGAATTTAGAGTGGAGAAGGTCAACGAAAAGTTTAAATTAGAATCTAAAATTTTCAGGTCTCAGTGTAAACGCGATAAACCGCATCTCGTTTCCGTCACCCTCTCACACAAGATAGAGGATCAGCATTGTTCGTGCCCTGCAGGGAAAGACATCTAATTTACGTATTATTATTGCTACTGAATTTAAGAAATCTAACCTGACGTGGCTGAACTCCTTCTAATTAAGCAAGGTGACATAGTGAACAACGCAGCCAAGAGCTCACGTTAAGCCAGCGTCCGTCAGCACTGAAGTTAGCCACAGAGTTTACTAACTTTAGCTAACATTAGCTAACTTAACAATGTAAAAGATAACTTTACATTAATCTCTAGCAAAGTGACAAGATGCCACCTTAAACGCGATGTTGACTTAGCTTGGAACAAACGTGGACATCCTTGTTGACCTTTGTTAGCTACGTTAAGCTGATAGTGGGGTCTTCCACAAAGCTTTATCCAGAGGAGACACTTCTGTCGGTTATGATGTGGCTTTGGGAAGGGTATAAAATACACCCCATCGCCCAGCCTCTCGGGATACCTCGTATCGGAGTTACATTTACCCCAAACACAGCGTTTGACCATTTTTGAAACCTAGAAACATTTTAAAACCCCTAGAAAAGCGAACGATTCGGAGTTTCCATAACGCATTTCAATGGAAGTTCAGGCTCAGAATGTCTGAGTGTGTGGGGAAAGAATATGCACTGTGATTGGCTCATCACATTTGAGGGCAGGGCTTAGTCATAGGTCAATTCTAACATTACCCAAAACCCCTACCCTAACCTTAACCTATCCCTAATTCTAACCTTCTCCCAAACCCCTACCCTAACCTTAACCTATCCCTAATTCTAACCTTAACCCAAACCCTTAGCCTAATCTGAATCTTTCCCTAATTCTAACTTAAACCCAAACCTTAACTAGCAAGTCACAATTTGCTTTTGTAGCCAGAGGACAAATGAAATTGGACTCAATTCCCAATAAAGTCCCCACTCTGTAGGAAAAAAAAAATCTTGGTTCTCACTTTAAAGCATGTACAAAAACATATTCAAACATACATGCAAACTCTCATATACACATACGTGCTCGCAAAAACACGTTACAGGAAGGTGCAACCCTGCTAGTTTAGGGTTGAGTGTCACAGCAGGGTTAAGGTTGAGTGTGACAGCAGGTTTAGGGTTTAGTGCGACAGCAGTGTTGGGGTTGAGTGTGACAGCAGTGTTGGGGTTGAGCGTGGGTTGAGCATGACAGCAGTGTTGGGGTTGAGTGTGGGTTGGGTGTGACAGCAGTGTTTGGGGTTGAGTGTGACAGCAGTGTTTGGGTTGAATGCGGGTTGAATGTGACAGCAGCGCTGGAATTGAGTGCGACAGCAGTGCTGGGGCTGAGTGTGACAGCAGTGTTGGGGTTGAGTGAGACAGCAGTGTTGGGGTCGAGTGAGACAGCAGTGTTTGGGGTTGAGTGTGACAGCAGTGTTTGGGGTTGAGTGTGACAGCAGCGTTGGGGTTGAGACAGCAGTGTTGGGGATGAGTGCAGGTTGAGTGAGACAGCAGTATTGGGGTTAAGTGTGACAGCAGTGTTGGGGTTGAGTCCGACAACAGTGTTGGGGTTGAGTGCAACAGCAGTGATGGGGTCGAGTGTGATAGCAGTGTTGGGGTTGAGTGCAGGCTGAGTGAGAAAGCAGTGTTGGGGTTGAGTGCGACAGCAGTGCTGGGGTTGAGTGTGACAGCAGTATTAGGGTTGAGTGTGACAGCAGTGTTGGGGTTGAGTGCGACAGCAGTGTTGGGGTTGAGAGCGACAGCAGTGTTTGGGTCGAGTGTGACAGCAGTGTTGGGGTTGAGTGCGGGTTGAGTGTGACAGCAGTGTTGGGGTTTAGTGCAGCAGCAATGTTGGGGTTGAGTGCAACAGCAGTGTTGGGGTCGAGTGTGACAGCAGTGTTGGGGTTGAGTGCAGGCTGAGTGAGACAGCAGTGTTGGGGTTGAGTGCGACAGCAGTGCTGGGGTTGAGTGTGACAGCAGTATTGGGGTTGAGTGTGACAGCAGTGTTGGGGTTGAGTGTGACAGCAGTGTTGGGGTTGAGAGCGACAGCAGTGTTGGGGTCGAGTGTGACAGCAGTGTTGGGGTTGAGTACAGGTGGAGTGTGACAGCAGTGTTGGGGTTGAGTGCAATAGCAGTGTTAGGGTCGAGTGTGACAGCAGTGTTGGGGTTGAGTACAGGTGGAGTGTGACAGCAGTGTTGGGGTTGAGTGCAATAGCAGTGTTAGGGTCGAGTGTGACAGCAGTGTTGGGGTTGAGTCCGGGTTGAGAGTGACAGCGGTGTTGGGGTTGAGAGCGGGTTGAGTGTGATAGCAGTGTTGGGGTTGAGTGAGACAGCAGTGTTAGGGTTGAGTGAGACAGCAGTGTTGGGGTCGAGTGAGAAAGCAGTGTTGGGGTTGAGTATGACAGCAGTGTTGGGGTTGAGTGTGACAGCAGTGTTGGGGTCGAGTGAGAAAGCAGTGTTGGGGTTGAGTGTGACAGCAGTGTTGGGGTTGAGTATGACAGCAGTGTTGGGGTTGAGTGTGACAGCAGTGTTGGGGTTGAGTATGACAGCAGTGTTGGGGTTGAGTGTGACAGCAGTGTTGGGGTTGAGTGTGACAGCAGTGTTGGGGTTGAGTGTGACAGCAGTGTTGGGGTTGAGTGTGACAGCAGTGTTGGGGTTGAGTGTGACAGCAGTGTGGGGTGGGGCAGTGCTGGGTTGTGTGACAGAAGTGTTGGGGTTGAGTGAGACAGCAGTGTTGGAGTTGAGTGTGACAGCAGTGCTGGGTTGAGTATGACAGCAGTGTTGGGGTTGAGTGTGACAGCAGTGCTGGAGTTGAGTGAGACAGCAGTGCTGGGGTTGAGTGTGACAGTTGGAGTGAGACAGGGCTGGTGCTGGGGTTGAGTGAGACAGCAGTGTTGGGGTTGAGTGTGACAGCAGTGTTGGGGTTGAGTGTGACAGCAGTGTTGGGTTGAGTGTGACAGCAGTGTGGGGGGTTGAGTGAGTGTGACAGCAGTGCTGGGGTTGAGTGTGACAGCAGTGTTGGGGTTGAGTGTGACAGCAGTGTTGGGGTTGAGTGAGACAGCAGTGTTGGGGTTGAGTGAGACAGCAGTGTTGGGGTTGAGTGTGACAGCAGTGGGGGTTGAGTGTGGACAGCAGTGCTGGGGTTGGGTTGACAGCAGTGCTGGGGTTGAGGAGACAGCAGTGTTGGGGTTGAGTGTGACAGCAGTGCTGGGGTTGAGTGTGACAGCAGTGCTGGGGTTGAGTGTGACAGCAGTGTTGGGGTTGAGTGTGACAGCAGTGCTGGGGTTGAGTATGACCGCAGTGTTGGGGTTGAGTGTGACAGCAGTGTTGGGGTTGAGTAAGACAGCAGTGCTGGGGTTGAGTGTGACAGCAGTGCTGGGGTTGAGTGTGACAGCAGTGCTGGGGTTGAGTGTGGCAGCAGTGCTGGGGTTGCGTGTGACAGCAGTGCTGGGGTTGAGTGTAACCGCAGTGTTGGGGTTGAGTATGACACCAGTGTTGGGGTTGAGTGTGACAGCAGTGCTGGGGTTGAGTGAGACAGCAGTGTTGGGGTTGAGTGTGACAGCAGTGTTGGGGTTGAGTGTGGCAGCAGTGCTGGGGTTGAGTGTGACAGCAGTGTTGGGGTTGAGTGTGGCAGCAGTGCTGGGGTTGAGTGTGACACCAGTGTTGGGGTTGAGTGTGACACCAGTGTTGGGGTTGAGTGACAGCAGTGTTGGGGTTGAGCATGACAGCAGTGTTGGGGTTGAGTGTGGGTTGGGTGTGACAGCAGTGTTTGGGGTTGAGTGTGACAGCAGTGTTTGGGTTGAATGCGGGTTGAATGTGACAGCAGCGCTGGAATTGAGTGAGACAGCAGTGTTGGGGTTGAGTGTGACAGCAGTGTTGGGGTTGAGTGTGACAGCAGTGTTGGGGTTGAGTGAGACAGCAGTGTTGGGGTTGAGTGTGACAGCAGTGTTGGGGTTGAGTGTGGCAGCAGTGCTGGGGTTGAGTGAGACAGCAGTGCTGGGGTTGAGTGAGACAGCAGTGTTGGGGTTGAGTGTGACAGCAGTGTTGGGGTTGAGTGTGGCAGCAGTGCTGGGGTTGAGTGAGACAGCAGTGTTGGGGTTGAGTGAGACAGCAGTGTTGGGGTTGAGTGTGACAGCAGTGTTGGGGTTGAGTGTGGCAGCAGTGTTGGGGTTGAGTGTGGCAGCAGTGCTGGGGTTGAGTGAGACAGCAGTGTTGGAGTTGAGTGAGACAGCAGTGCTGGGGTTGAGTGAGACAGCAGTGTTGGGGTTGAGTGTGACACCAGTGTTGGGGTTGAGTGTGGCAGCAGTGTTGGGGTTGAGTGTGACACCAGTGTTGGGGTTGAGTGTGGCAGCAGTGTTGGGGTTGAGTGTGGGGTTGAGTGCAGTGCTGGGGTTGGGGTTGAGACAGCAGTGTTGGGGTTGAGTGAGACAGCAGTGCTGGGGGTTGAGTGAGACAGCAGTGTTGGGGTTGAGTGTGACACCAGTGTTGGGGTTGAGTGTGGCAGCAGTGCTGGGGTTGAGTGAGACAGCAGTGTTGGAGTTGAGTGAGACAGCAGTGTTGGGGTTGAGTGAGACAGCAGTGTTGGGGTTGAGTGTGACAGCAGTGTTGGGGTTGAGTGTGGCAGCAGTGCTGGGGTTGAGTATGACACCAGTGTTGGGGTTGAGTGCGGGTTGACTGTTACCAGGCTCCTCCTCAGACTCTCCACAGCCTGCCTGTGCTGCTCAGCCTCGTCCTGCACTGTGCTCATGTCATGCTGCACACTCGTCAGGGTGCTGCCCATCGTCGCCACGCTCTGCAACGGCACAATGCAAAGGGTTAATACACACACACACAAACACACACACGTGCCCACACACACGTGTGCTTAGACACACAACCACAGACACACACACACTCTCTCTTCCTCTTTCTCAACAGTGTGTGAAACAGTGTGCAGGGTCAATGCAAACACACACAGACCCATACACTCACCCAATCACAACTGCCAAAAACACTCACCAGCAACACAACACACAGGTGTCTATTCCTTAAACAAGATCAGTAAAAGTAACATTAAAAAAAAATTACAGTGAGAAGATTCCAGTAACTTTGGAGAAAGTCTGACAAGTGTGTGTGTGTGTGTGTGCATGAGTGAGAGTGATTGTGAGAGGGAGTGTGTGTATGTGTATTTGTGTGTGTATATGTGTGTGTGCGTGCGTGCGTGCGAGAGAGTGTGTGAGAGTGATTGTGAGAGGGAGAGTGTGTGTGTGTGTGTGTGTGTGTGTGTGTGGGCGTGCGTGCGTGCGTGCGAGAGAGTGTATGAGAGCAATTGTGAGAGGGAGAGTGAGTGTGTGTGTGTTTGTGTGTGTGTGTGCGTGCGTGCGTGCGAGAGTGTGTGAGAGTGATTGTGAGAGGGAGAGTGAGTGTGTGTGTGTGTTTGTGTGTGTGCGTGCGTGCGTGCGAGAGTGTGTGAGAGTGATTGTGAGAGGGAGAGTGTGTGTGTGTGTGTGTGTGTGTGTGGGCGTGCGTGCGAGAGTGTGTGAGAGTGATTGTGAGAGGGAGAGTGTGTGTGTGTGTGTGTGTGTGTGCGTGCGTGCGAGAGAGTGTGAGAGTGATTGTGAGAGTGAGAGTGTGTGTGTTTGGTACCTTCTGCAGCTCCTCCACAGTGCTGGGCAGGGTGATGAGGTCAGAGGCAGATTTAATGTTGGCCTTCAGGTGACTGACAGCAGAGTCCAGAGCGCTAATCTAGAGAGAGAAAAACATACACATTACACACACACTCACACACTCTCACACACACACACACACACACACACACACACACACACACACTCACACTCACACACAAACACAAACACACGACCTTGTATTTTATCCTTGTGAGGACATTACATTGACTTCCATTCATTCTTCCTGTGTCTCTACAGCCTTTCCCTAATCTTAACAATAAGCAATGTATGCCCAACCCAAACCCTTAACCTATCCCTAATTCTAACCTTACCCCAAACCCTTACCCTAACCTTAACCTATCCCTAATTCTAACCTTACCCCAAACCCTGACCCTAACCTTAACCTATCCCTAATTCTAACCTTACCCCAAACCCTTACCCTAACCTTAACCTATCCCTAATTCTAACCTTACCCTAACCTTAACCTATCCCAAATTCTAACCTTACCCCAAACCCTTACCCTAACCTTAACCTATCCCTAATTCTAACCTTACCCTAATCTTAACCTATACCTAATTCTAACCTTATCCTAATCTTAACCTATCCCTAATTCTAACCTTACCCTAACCTTAACCTATCCCTAATTCTAACCTTACCCCAAACCCTTACCCTAACCTTAACCTATCCCTAATTCTAACCTTACCCCAAACCCTTACCCTAACCTTACCCTATCCCTAATTCTAACCTTACCCCAAACCCTTACCCTAACCTTAACCTATCCCTAATTCTAACCTTACCCCAAAACCTTACCCTAACCTTAACCTATCCCTAATTCTAACCTTACCCCAAACCCTTACCCTAACCTTAACCTATCCCTAATTCTAACCTTACCCCAAACCCTGACCCTACCTTAAAGGGAAAGTTCGCCCAAAAATGAAAATTTACTCATCATATACTCACCCCAAGGCTAATGGAAGGGTCGGTTAATTTCTTTTGTCCTCAAAATAGTTTTGGAGTTTCAGGAAAAACAGCATTGAAGAGAAATCCAAATGAATGAAATCCTATGGTGGCCACTTTTCAAGCTTTAAAAAGCAACGTTATAAAACATAAAATGCCTCCATACTGCTCGTGTGACATTTTCGAAGTGTCTGCAAGCCCCGACATTATGATTTGAATCGAAAAGACGTAATTTTAACTATGTTTTTCGCCTAAATGTCCAATGTAGCCACTTAGCCAGGAGCCATGTTTTTTTTCCTCAGGAAGAGTGAAGTTCCCTTACTTGGAGGACTCAAAATACGAAGAATAAGAAGAAGAGGACCTGGAAACACCCGCCATAAAACTAGAAGAAGAAGAGGAGTCATATCATAATGTCGGGGCTTGCAGACACTTCGAAAATTCCACACGAGCAGTATGGAGGCATTTTATGTTTTTTAACGTTGCTTTATTAAGCTTGAAACAGTGGCCACCATAGGATTCCATTCATTTGGATTTCTTTTCAATGCCATTGAAAAGGACAAAAGAAATTAACCGACCCTTCAATTAGCCTTGGGGTGAGTATATGATGAGTGAATTTTCATTTTTGGGTGAACTTTCCCTTTAACCTATCCCTAATTCTAACCATACCCCAATCCCTTAACCTCATCTTAACCTATCCCTAAATCTAACCTAAACCAAAAGTCTTTCCCTAACGTTAACCTATCCCCAGTTCTAACTTTAACCTTAACCCTTACCCTAACCTTAACCTTTCCCTAATTCTAACATTAACCAAAACCATTATCCTGACCTAAGACCAAACCTGCTACCTCTTTCATGCTAACCAGCTAAGCGCTACTCATCAGTGTTACATTAAGCTGCTATGTGTAAAACAATCCATTACCCTCACCTGCTCAAGACCAATCACTATGGTTATCGTAGCCTGCTAAGCATTAATCGCTCCTGTTACCCTAGCTTGCAAAGAATCAATGGATACTGTTACCCTAGCCTGCCTACGCATCACTCACAACAGTCACCCTACCCTGCTAAGCATCAATCACTACTGTTACCCTAGCCTGCTAAGCATTAATCACAACTGTTACCCTAGCCTGCTAAGCATCAATCACTACTGTTACCCTAGCCTGCGAAGCATTAATCACAACTGTTACCCTAGCCTGCTAAGCATCAATCACTACTCTTACCGTAGCCTGCGAAGCATTAATCACAACTGTTACCCTAGCCTGCTAAGCATCAATCACTACTCTTACCGTAGCCTGCGAAGCATTAATCACAACTGTTACCCTAGCCTGCTAAGATTCAATCACTACTCTTACCCTAGCCTGCTAAGCATTAATCACAACTGTTACCCTAGCCTGCTAAGCATCAATCACTACTGTTACCCTAGCCTGCGAAGCATTAATCACAACTGTTACCCTAGCCTGCTAAGCATCAATCACTACTCTTACCGTAGCCTGCGAAGCATAAATCACAACTGTTACCCTAGCCTGATAAGCATCAATCACTACTGTCACCCTAGCCTGCAAAGCATAAATCACAACTGTTACCCTAGCCTGATAAGCATCAATAACTACTGTTACCCTAGCCTGCTAAGCGACAACCACTACTGTTACCCTTGCCTGCTATGCATCAATCACTACTGTTATCCTAGCCAGCTAAGCATCATTCACTACTGTTACCCTAGCCTCCTAAGCATCATTCACTACTGTTACCCTAGCCTGCTATGCATCATTCACTACTGTTACCCTAGCCTGCGAAGCACTAATCACTACTGTTACCCTAGCCTGCGAAGCACTAATCACTACTGTTACCCTAGCCTGCTATGCATCAATCACTACTGTTACCCTAGCCTGCTAAGCATCATTCACTACTGTTACCCTAGCCTGCGAAGCACTAATCACTACTGTTACCCTAGCCTGCTATGCATCAATCACTACTGTTACCCTAGCCTGCTAAGCATCATTCACTACTGTTACCCTCGCCTGCTATGCATCAATCACTACTGTTACCCTAGCCTGCTAAGCGACAACCACTACTGTTACCCTTGCCTGCTATGCATCAATCACTACTGTTATCCTAGCCAGCTAAGCATCATTCACTACTGATACCCTAGCCTGCTAAGCATCATTCACTACTGTTACCCTAGCCTGCTAAGCATCATTCACTACTGTTACCCTAGCCTGCGAAGCACTAATCACTACTGTTACCCTCGCCTGCTATGCATCAATCACTACTGTTACCCTAGCCTGCTAAGCATCATTCACTGCTGTTACCCTAGCCTGCGAGGCACCAATCACTATTGTAACCCTAGCCTGCTAAGCATCAATCACTACTCTTACCGTAGCCTGCTAAGCACCAATCACTATTGTTACCCTCGCCTGCTCAGCATAAATCACTGCAGTTACCCTAGCCAGCTAAGCACCAATCACTGTCACCCTAGCCTGCCAAGCATCAATCGCTACTCTTACCCAAGCCTGCTAAGCACCAATCACTATTGTTACCTAGCCTGCTAAGCATCAATCGCTACTCTTACCCTAGCCTGCTAAGCATCAATCACACTGTTACTCGAGCCTGCTAAGTACAACCCCAATTCCGAAATAGTTGGGACAAAGTGTAAATTGCAAATAAATCAAAAAGGCAATGACTTTCAAATCACACCAGCCAGTATTTTATTCACAATAGAACAGATATAACAAAGTAAATGTTGAAACTGAGAAATTTTATAATTTTATCCACAAAATGAGCTCATTTCAAATTTGATGGCTGCTACAGGTGTCAAAAAAGTTGGGACAGGGACCTGTTTACCATGGTGTAGCATCCCCTCTTCTTTTTAACACAGAGTGGAGGCGTCTGGGCATTGAGGAGACAAATTTCTTGAGTTTAGCCATTGGAATTTGATCCCACTCTTGTTTATTACAAGCTTCCAGCTGCTGGAAAGTTTTGGGTCTCCTTTGACGAACTTTTCGTTAATTACGCACCAAATGTTCTCAATCGGTGAAAGATCAGGACTGCAGGCAGGCCAGTTCAGCACACAGACTCTTCTACTACGAAGCCATGCTGTTGTAATAGCTGTAGTATGTGGTTTTGAATTGTCCTGAGGAAATACACAAGGCCTTCCCTGGAATAGATGTCGTCTGGAGGGGAGCATATGTTGCTCTAAAACCTTTATATACCTTTCAGCATTCATGGTGCTTCTTAAGACATGCAAGTGTCCCACACCATATGCACTAATGCATCCCCATACCATCAGAGATTCTGGCTTTTGAACTGAACGCTGATAACAGGAGGGGTGGTCTTTCTCCTCTTTAGCCCAGAGGACACGACGCCCATGATTTCCAACAAGAATGTCAAATTTGGACTCGTCGGCCCACAGGACACTTTGCGACTTTGCTACAGTCCATTTTAAATGAGCCTTGGCCCACAGAACACAGCGACGCTTCTGGATCATGCTCAACAATGGCTTTCTTTTTGCATGATAGAGTTTTAGGTGGCATCTGTGGATGGCACGGCGTACTGTGTTTACAGACAGTGTTTTCTTGAAGTATTCCTGGGCCCATTTAGTAATGTCAATGACAGAATCATGCTGGTGAGTGATGCAATGGTGTCTGAGGGCCTGAAGATCACGAGCATCCAGTAAAGGTCCTTGGCCTTGTCCCTTACGCAGAGATTCTTCCAGTTTCTCTGAATCTTTTGATGATGTTATGCACTGTCGATGATGAGGCCTTCAAAGCCTTTGCAATTTCACGTTGAGGAACATTGTTTTTAAAGTATTCCCCAATTTTTTTACGCAAACCTTCAAGGGTTGGAGAGCCTCTGGCCATCTTTACTTCTGAGAGACTCAGCCTCTCTAAGACATCCCTTTTATAGCCAACCATGTTACACACCTGATGCCAGTTAACTTAATTACTTGCTAAATATTCTTTCAGCTGATTCTCTTATATATTAGTTGCTTTTTCAGCCCTTTTTTGCCTGTGTCCCAACTTTTTTGAGACCTGTTGCAGCCAGAAAATTTGAGATAAGCTCATTTTGTGGATAAAAATGTAAAATGTCTCAGTTTCAACATTTTAAATGTTATCTATGTTCTATTGCAAATAACATATTGACTCAAGCGATCTGAAAGTCATTGCATTTTGATTTTATTCACAATTTACACTTTGTCCCAACTATTTCGGAATTGGGGTTGTACAAATACCTACCCTTACACTCGACTGCTAAATGTTAACCTACCTGTGACGCTGCCCTATCCCACCAGATACATTGCCCACCTAAATGCTAATAATTCCCATTTAGCTAGTTTGCTCACAGCTCATCGCCTATGTTATGCAAGCATGACAAGTGCCAGCCACCCCATTCCTCTGGCCTGGTAAGAGCAGGTCACAGTCAGAGCGTTAAGGAATGAGCGGCTGTGGAGTGTTAGCGGAGGCCTGCGTCGCACACCTTCTTGCTGATCTCGGTCAGGTTCGCCCAGAGCTGGTTGAGGCCTCGATCTCCGCTCACGATGTCCTCCAGAACACGCTCTTTATCCTTCAGCTGTTCCCCCAGCCGCGGGAGCTCCAGAGCTGAGGCCTTCTGCCCTGAATCCACTGCAGAAATCGAAAGCACCGATTTAACAAACACATGCACACATGCGCACAATGTCTCAAATAAACAAACAATCAGGCCAATTTAATATAGACAAACATATATAGGCACCATTTTAATATAAACATAAACTCTGATTTACTGGAAAAGTACACACTTATTTCCTGTAAGCATACACAAAAATGCAAAAACACACACACGTGTGCACACGCGCTCTCACACACACACACCCCAACAACACAGTTAAGCTTCATCCGAGAACATCATCACAAACATCACCTACAGCATAACCAAGTTTCAGCCATGTACATCATCACTACATCACCAAGAACCCATGTACATCATCCATAGGGCTGCGTGGGTGGACAGCGCCCGCAACCACGAGCCCCCGCGGGCCACCCGCCAAAAAAGTATGCGGGCGTGGGGCGGGTGCGGGGGCAAGAATAAATTTACTGCGGTTGCGGGTGCAGGTACAAAAAAAATTTGCGGGTTAAGTGCGAGTTTAAAAAAAAAAATTTGCGGGCCCACGGCAAATTTGCAACCCGGGAGATGCACGTTCATTATATCTCAAGCTCAAGTATGTCACATTCACAACAATAAATGTCATTCTATTCAATAAGTGAGCACAACAAAATAACCACTGAGAAGTATATTAGCCCATATTGTGTGTTTAACTATTTTGTTGTCTTACCCACACAAATTAGGAAGGTACACAACAAAATATGGCTTCTTCTTCTAATAGCCAGTATGGCTTCTTTTCAGAATAGATGTCATAAATGAGTGCTAAATGCTACT
The DNA here is from genome assembly GCA_029692085.1 of Gymnothorax javanicus. Taxonomy (NCBI): domain Eukaryota; kingdom Metazoa; phylum Chordata; class Actinopteri; order Anguilliformes; family Muraenidae; genus Gymnothorax; species Gymnothorax javanicus. The sequence continues at coordinate 130,726,385 of CM056198.1, read as the reverse complement.
TACATGTATTGTCAATTGCAATCAGAATTGCAATTAGCCACCCGATTGCTGTCAGCTGTAACTCCTTTCCATTTGTAATCAATTATGTCAATTGCAATTCTCTCTTGGTTGCATCTTGGTTGAATATCAGTTTTCTTTCTTGATCTTGATGTGACTATTTGTATGTAATGTAAAATGTAGCCAAAAGAATATGAATTTACAATCTACCAATCATGAATGTTGATGCTTGATTTATTTATGGAGATATCAGAGTACTTGATATATGTAAATACTATGTAAGTAAATAGGAGATGACTCCTATTTTATGTATCAGAAAGAAGTATCAAAGCGCACTGCTTCCAATGTACATATCATTAGTTATTTATGAATAAACAATTCAAATGAATCTTATTGTTGTCCATTTAAAAAAACTCATTTACAGGCAATCCTGGCATTCCATTAACTAGGTAATGCATATGCGCGGGTTTAAGTGGGTAAGATTTTGAAACTGCGGGTAACTGCGGGTACAAGAGTCATGGTACATGCGGATGTGGGGCGGGTGTGGGCTCAAGTCTTGAAAAAATGTGGGTGCGGGTGTGGGTGTAGGCCGAAAACCAGCGGGTGTGGGGCGGGGTGGGGGTAGAGAAGTTGGCCTGCGCAGCCCTATGACATCATCACATACTTCAACAACATAACAAAGTTTCGGTCTACATCATCACTAACATCGTATACAGTGTTCTCCATAAAGGCCGGCAGCCAGCAGGTACAGCTGTTTTCCATTGCACTGCCGGGTGTTTTTGTCAGTCTCAAGCAAAAGACAAATAAAAAAAAAAAAAAAAAAAAGAACTGGGCTCTTTTTCAAACAAATCAGAGCTAACGGTAGTGTAATGTCAAGTGAAGCACAGGGGCTTATTACGCATGATCGTGGACTGATGGAATAACTTCAAAAGCAGATTGCTTATAAGCGCTGAGCCTCCATTAGTAACAATGTTTCTTACAATGGCTTTCGATGCACACTAGCTACATACCGTTGATTACAGAGAATAGACAACGTAGCTACTAGTCGTCTGAAATGATGGATAAAACGAATCATTTAATTTTCTGCAAAATTCTGTTACTAAGCCAGTTGGATAACGCTCGTTAACGCTTCCGAGATCATCGTGGACTTCAGTGGGAGCATCATGAACCTTTTGCAATATGTGAATTTACCAAAAATCGCACAAAATGAGTTACCGTTAGAATATGTAACCAGCTGGCCAACGTGATGTAGCTAGCTACCTATTTAGCTACTCTTTCCATAAGCTTCAAATAACTGAAACAGTGCAACAAACTCAGCTTCACCGCTGCAGGTCAACAAGCAGTACATTAATTCCAACATAACGTTATAAGGTCAGAATAAAACTATAAAGTCCGGCCGCCCACGACCGCACGGGTGTAGCCCCTGCAAGCCCACTTCTCCAGCCTGTACTGCGTCCACAAGGAAATATATATGTTTCAGCAAATATGTGCGCATGATTCTGCAAATACTGTCGCTATGGAAGGAAGCCAAAATCCATTGGTGTCATATGTGAAATATAACACATGTCCATAACAAATATGAAAGTAATTGGTCAAAAATTACAGCCTGTACAGCATTCACAATGAAGTGTCCATGTTTCAGCAGAAATGAGCGTATTATTCGACCAATACGGTCGCCATGGCACAACAAAAATCGAGAGGCGACATAAGTGAAGCATAACACATTTCTATACCAAATATGAAAGTAATCGCTCAAAAAAATTGCAGCATGTACTGCGTTCACAAGGAAATCTCTATGTGTTCGCACAAATTTGAGCACTATTCGGCCAATACTGTAGCCATGGCAACCAAAATCGATAGGTGTCATAACTTAAGTACAACATGTCCATAATAAATATGAAAGTAATCGGTAAAAAATTACAGCCTGTACAGCATCCACAAGGGAGTGTCTACGGACGCGGCGGTGGAGACGACAAGCATGAATCCATAGTAGCTGCCCGAATTTGTAAAATTACTTGTAAAAAAATAGCCAACAGTGGTAATGTCTTCACTTGTCTCAGTTTGCATAAAGCATTGACGTTAGCGAGCTAGCTTTAACAAGATCTTGTTTCCTCACGGTGGCAATTCTGTCTTTAAAGAGCTTAGAGGAAGAACACATACCTGATTTTTTTGATAGCAGACGGTAGTAGACAAATTTATTATGAACTCAAAGACAGAGTTTCCTGGTGTTGATAATGCATGGTCAATGTTGCTGGCACGCAAAGGCTTCCTAACCACATTCCTGTTGTTTATGTTTTCATGTGTCTCTGATCCACGTCTATGACTGACCGTACGGCCATGTAGACCTCTCGCCCTCAATGAATGCAGTGATAGAAAACGCACCTTTCAAAACTTTATTCATGACTGACAACTCCTACGAACACTAAGTGTAAATGTCAATGATGATGGGATTACTTTGCTTGTATTCTGTAAGTGGTTAAGAGCCAGTTTTTCCAAGAATCTGGCACTTGACCATAAGGGCGTGATATATGATGGTCTCAGATTTGCCTAAAATTTTTGTTGGTGAAAGATGGTGGTTCAATGGAAAAACTGCAAATTTTTAGATGCCAATACCCTTCGGTTTCTTTCCTAGGGGCACCAGAAGGGCCAAAGATTCCGAGATGAGAAATGAGAACTGAAAAAAATTCATTTTTGAAATGCAGTTATATCGTATATAGTTGTTTCTCAGGTACTGGTGGTGAAATAACCCACCAACATGGACTGGTAGTCAATTCTGCTGGCGTCTTACCTGGGTTTTCCTGAATAGAAAAGTGATGGTTGAGATAATTGGAGATTTGTATCGTGTAATTTGCATCGCAATGAACTATACAATTGCTGACATGCCAAAGGACCACTGCTGCCACCCACCTCAGGTTTCTGTTGGGTGACATCGCTCAGTAAAGTGAGTAACTGAAGAGGAGTATTAACAATCAAAGACAATTTTGCGGAAGACAAATTACATTTTCCAAAGTGCAGTTGACATAAATTAGTAGTGGCAGTCTTTTCCATTTTTGCAAAAGGTGCTTTAGAAGTGATGGTAGGAAAGGGTTAATGCAGCAGAAACCCAGAGTAATCTTCACATCAGTTAGTAGACATATAGAGCTCCCCAACAGTGAAGGTTTCATCAAAATCGGATGAGGGCGCATGGAGACCTTTGACCTTCCAAAATGCCAAATTTCACTTTTTCCCTGACTGAAGCGCCACCTATACTCCTGCGCCCTGAACATCCCGCGCTTAATTTGTGTTGTTTATGTAAAGGACTTCCCCTGGGATCATATTATGAACTAGATGCATGTCAATGGTGCGCCATCGCAAATCTCCGCGCTCCGCAACGAATGTTATGGGAGTAGTAGTAATGTGTCAGAGCGCAATTCACTGAACTGGCATTCTGCTGTACAAATGACAATCTGCTTGCTGCAGTGACAAAGCACTGATACTGATCAGAGTTATAGCAATGTGATATAATTGGTTAGTTGGATAGAGTACTTTTTGAGTGTCTGTTGAGGGCACAAACATTTTGAAATGAGAGTATTATGAAAGGAAAGGACGAACAGTACAGCGATTGGCACACCTAACGCCATTTGACCTAGAAAACAGTCAAAATTAGATCAAATCAAAAACCCGTCTGATATGTGATGAAGGTTCTTCCAATGCACCTCCCATAAAAATTTGAGCGTCCCAGCTCAATGCACAAGGTAGATATATCCATTTTTCTTTTTTTACAAAAAGCCCCCTAGTGGTCAAAATATAAATCACAGGACGGCAATTTTTGGCATGCAGGTTGCTATCACCAAGATAAATATCCATACCAATCTGCAGCCTTCTACGTTGAGTAATAACAAAACATGCCATCCTTTTCAACGATTGGCACACCTGACGCCATTTGACCTAGAAAATGGTCAATATGGGGTCAAATCAAAAACCGGTCTGATATGTGATGGAGGGTCATCCCATGCACCTCCCATAAAAATTTGAGCATTCTAGCGCAATGCATAAGGAACTTATGGCCATTTTTCAATTTTCACAAAAAGGCCCCTGGTGGCCAGAAGACGAAATGAATTAAAATTCTAAACGCGTGCACCCCTCTGGGTCACTACCTTAGACACATCAAAGTTTCAGGTTGATTGGTCTAACAGCCTAGGAGGAGTTACTGTTTCGGACGGACAGACGGACAGATGGACAGACGCCAAGCTGTATTACAAGATCTCCTCGCTTTTTCGGAAGCGCGGAGATAATAATAATAAAAATAATAAACCATCATGACCTGTTGAGGGGACAGTCTGGAAATGCCACTGATATTACTGCTCAAATGGCCAAAAGTAGCATCTCTCAGCGCCCCCTATAGGACGCGCCCTTGACAGCCCACAAAAATTTTCAGATTACTGCAAGCCCAACTCAGAGTAGATTGACATAGGTGAAAATGAATGCGGGCTGTTGTTGGCACAATGATATAATCGCATTTCAAAACTGAATTTATTTTCAGAGCCCATTTCTCATTTCGGAATCTTTGGCCCTTCTGGTACCCCTAAAAAGAAACTGAAGGATATTGGCACCTGAAAATTGGCAGTTTTTCTACTGAACCAACCATCTTTCAACAACAAAAATTTTAGGCAAATATGAGACCATTATACATCACCCTCTGCCTGATTCTTAGAAAAATTGGCTTTTAAAATCTCTGAGAATACATTTCCACGTATCTTGAGATGCTGACATCCTGACAGCTGGAAGCCACAGGCCCCCAGACCCCGAGCTAATTTTTGGCAGAAGTGCGCTCAGCAGAGACCTATAAGTCACAGTACAGACAGGTGCTTTCAAAAGTGTGAAGGACCCTGCCTAGTGCCTACAGCATAATCAAGCTTCAATTGTGTACATCATTATTAACATCATGAACAGCATAATCAAGCATCAGCCATGTGCATCATCACTAATATCACCTACAACTTTATCAAGCATCAGCCATGTACATCATCACTAACATCACCTACAGCTTTATCAAGCATCAGCCATGTACATCATCACTAACATCACCTACAGCTTTATCAAGCATCAGCCATGTACATCATCACTAACATCACCTACAGCTTTATCAAGCATCAGCCATTTACATCATCACTAACATCACCTACAGCTTTATCAAGCATCAGCCATGTACATCATCACTAACATCACCTACAGCTTTATCAAGCATCAGCCATTTACATCATCACTAACATCACTTACAGCTTTATCAAGCATCAGCCATTTACATCATCACTAACATCACTTATAGCTTTATCAAGTATCAGCCATGTACATCATCACTAACATCACTTGCAGCTTTATCAAGCATCAGCCATTTACACCATCACAACATCATCACTTATCAGCCATTTACATCATCACTAACATCACCTACAGCTTTATCAAGCATCAGCCATGTACATCATCACTAACATCACCTACAGCTTTATCAAGCATCAGCCATGTACATCATCACTAACATCACCTACAGCTTTATCAAGTTTCAGCCATGTACATCATCACTAACATCACCTACAGCTTTATCAAGTTTCAGCCATGTACATCATCACTAACATCACCTACAGCTTTATCAAGTTTCAGCCATGTACATCATCACTAACATCACCTACAGCTTTATCAAGTTTCAGCCATGTACATCATCACTAACATCACCAGCCATGTACATCATTAACATCACCTGCAGCTTTCAAGTTTCAGCCATGTACATCATCACTAACATCACCTACAGCTTTATCAAGTTTCAGCCATGTACATCATCACTAACATCACCTACAGCTTTATCAAGTATCAGCCATGTACATCATCACTAACATCACCTGCAGCTTTATCAAGTTTCAGCCATGTACATCATCACTAACATCACCTACAGCTTTATCAAGTTTCAGCCATGTACATCATCACTAACATCACCTACAGCTTTATCAAGTTTCAGCCATGTCACATCATCACTAACATCACCTCAGCATGCTTTAACATCAAGTTTATCAATTCAGCCATGTACATCATCACTAACATCACCTGCAGCTTTATCAAGTTTCAGCCATGTACATCATCACTAACATCACCTACAGCTTTATCAAGTTTCAGCCATGTACATCATCACTAACATCACCTACAGCTTTATCAAGTTTCAGCCATGTACATCATCACTAACATCACCTACAGCTTTATCAAGTAATCAGCCATGTACATCATCACTAACATCACCTACAGCTTTATCAAGTTTCAGCCATGTACATCATCACTAACATCACCTACAGCTTTATCAAGTTTCAGCTTTATGTTTCAGCCATGTACATCATCACTAACATCACCTACAGCTTTATCAAGTTTCAGCCATGTACATCATCACTTTCAGCCATGTAGCCATGTACATCATCACAAAATCACCTACAGCTTTATCAAGTTTCAGCCATGTACATCATCACTAAAATCACCTACAGCTTTATCAAGTTTCAGCCATGTACATCATCACTAACATCACCTACAGCTTTATCAAGTTTCAGCCATGTACATCATCACTAACATCACCTACAGCTTTATCAAGTTTCAGCCATGTACATCATCACAAACATCGCCAACAGCTTTATCAAGTTTCAGCCATGTACATCATCACTAAAATCACCTACAGCTTTATCAAGTAATCAGCCATGTACATCATCACTAAAATCACCTACAGCTTTATCAAGTTTCAGCCATGTACATCATCACTAACATCACCTACAGCTTTATCAAGTTTCAGCCATGTTCTTCATCACTAACATCACCTACAGCTTTATCAACTAATCAGCCATGTACATCATCCCTAACATCACCTACAGCTTTATCAAGTGTCAGCCATGTACATCATCCCTAACATCACCTACAGCTTTATCAAGTTTCAGCCATGTTCTTCATCACTAACATCACCTACAGCTTTATCAAGTAATCAGCCATGTACATCATCCCTAACATCACCTACAGCTTTATCAAGTTTCAGCCATGTTCTTCATCACTAACATCACCTACAGCTTTATCAACTTTCAGCCATGTTCTTCATCACTAACATCACCTACAGCTTTATCAAGTAATCAGCCATGTACATCATCACTAACATCACCTACAGCTTTATCAAGTTTCAGCCATGTTCATCATCCCTAACATCACCTGCAGCTTTATCAAGTGTCAGCCATGTACATCATCCCTAACATCACCTACAGCTTTATCAAGTTTCAGCCATGTTCTTCATCACTAAAATCACCTACAGCTTTATCAAGTAATCAGCCATGTACATCATCCCTAACATCACCTGCAGCTTTATCAAGTGTCAGCCATGTTCTTCATCACTAACATCACCTACAGCTTTATCAAGTAATCAGCCATGTACATCATCCCTAACATCACCTGCAGCTTTATCAAGTGACAGCCATGTACATCATCACTAACATCACCTACAGCTTTATCAAGTTTCAGCCATGTTCTTCATCACTAACATCACCTACAGCTTTATCAAGTAATCAGCCATGTACATCATCCCTAACATCACCTGCAGCTTTATCAAGTTTCAGCCATGTACATCATCACTAACATCACCTACAGCTTTATCAAGTAATCAGCCATGTACATCATCCCTAACATCACCTGCAGCTTTATCAAGTGTCAGCCATGTACATCATCCCTAACATCACCTACAGCTTTATCAAGTTTCAGCCATGTTCTTCATCACTAACATCACCTACAGCTTTATCAAGTTTCAGCCATGTACATCATCACTAACATCACCTACAGCTTTATCAAGTTTCAGCCATGTACATCATCACTAACAGCACCTACAGCTTTATCAAGTTTCAGCCATGTACATCATCACTAACATCACCTACAGCTTTATCAAGTTTCAGCCATGTACATCATCACTAACATCACCTACAGCTTTATCAAGTTTCAGCCATGTACATCATCGTTAACGTCATCCCCAGTACACCAGCTTCAGCCGCAAAATCATCGCAGCCAAAGCCTGACTCACTGCTATGAAGTTTCTCCTTGAGGGAGTCCAGATCTTCCTTCAGCGCGACCTGCATCCACACCAGTCCCGCGCAGGCCATGACGCACGCCGCCAGGATGATGAAGGCGCACAGCGGGTAGCACACGCGACAGCACTGCGCGTAACCCCTCCTGCGCGCACAAGAACAAGCAACAGGCCGAGTTCGAAAATTCCTTTTAAAATTATACAATACACTTAAGTAATGCTCAGTGGTTATACTTCAACAAGAATATCATGTCCCATATTGAAAAGAAGCACTAACACTGGTGAAACAGACCTGTATATAAAGCGCAAAAAAAAAACATTGCGCAGTAATTCGTGATTACTGCGGCAACACTTCGTATTCAATTGTCTTTAAGATACCATTCTGAGAATTTACAGTAACATTTAAGTGACATATTCTGACGTCTCGTTCATCTTTTAGCTGTACCCCCAGAACTTGATGGCTGCACCACATGGATGGTGCCATTGGGCCCACTATAACCCTATACTGTTACCACTACACCTCAAACACTGAATCGGACGTCGATACACCCGGCTCACCAACAGCTGGAACTATGTCCGTCTGCATCAGTATTCAGTGCCACAGGAACACACACCTCTCGTGAACTGCACCTCGACTAGTGCTCTGAAGCTATTCCCTCACCGTCAACACATGCACTTATTCGTCTCTTTGGATAAAATCGGCCACCAAATAAAGGTGATATAATGAAATGGCACCCAAAACCTACATGGTTGACGTTAACTCTCCTACACAAACACAGCACAGCAAACGTGACAGGAGTTCAGTACACAGAGACTCCATTTTACGACGCATCACCGACTTACTGGCAGTTCTGTCGGCCAGAAATTGGCAAAAGCTTAACGCAAGAATGAATACTTGCGACCAGTGTTGCGCTGCTTAACATACCTTTCAATATGTTCCCAGGTGAAATATCTAAACAATAGTATTAAGTTAGCTACTAAAAGAAACGAATAAACGTATAATAAACAATAATATAGCTTTCTTCAATTCAGCTTTTTAGTTGTAGGGAAACTAACAATCATCCTGGGCTCAGCGCAATGTTACTCGTCAGATAACTTAGACCATAATTTTATCTGACAGTATTTTCAGCAAACTGGCAGCGAGAAGGTACTAAAGCCGCTTTCACACCGGACGCGAAACGAATTTTTCGCACGACAGATTACATTCAAAGTCAATGCAAAGACGCGCGTCTTTGCGTTGACTTTGAATGTAATCTGTCGCGCGAAAAATTCGCTTCGCGTCCGGTGTGAAAGCAGCGTTAAGAGTCAGGACGGTGTGCACTCACTTCCCGAATGCGGCGACACTACTGAAGCCGCTGCCGAACTCGTCCTCTTCCGAGCTGGACTCGGTGTCGGAGTCTGGAGGCTCGGTCCGCAGCAGGCGGTGTCCCGAGCCTTTCTTCGGCTTCTTCCTCTTGCTGTCTCCTCCGATGCCGATTAAGGCGTTCAGCTCCTTCCGTTTCTTCATCTTCTTTTGAGGGGTCAAAGCCCCGGCAGAACCGGGCTTGTATCCGACAAGATCCAACGTTTTTTCCAGTTTGAGCGTTTCTGGAGGAGCATGCACTGTACGGGAATCAGGTCAAAACAAGGCCGTAGACCCACTAGCTTCGTAGCGAGCCAGCTACAGCGAGCGGGACAGGCGCTGGGGAGCCACCTGGCTTACTGCTCGCGTAAAGTAACTAACGCAAAATGTTCATCAATACCTATGATTCAGAACAAACAAGCAACGGGCGGTCAACAGAAAATATGTAATTAACGTGGACGAAGCCGAGTTGGGTTCATGCAAACATTAGCTCGCTAACCCCACCAGCTAAACATTAGCTCGCTAACCCCACCAACTAAACTTTAGCTCGCTCACCCCACCAGCTAAACATTAGCTCGCTAACCCCACCAGCGAAACATTAGCTCGCTAACCCCACCAGCGAGCCAGTTGTTAGCTAGCTAGCATTCTATTAGCTAGTTGGCTAACAGCAGAGAAACTCCAACGGCGCACTAAAAATTTCGGTGCTGGCAGTGTATGTCGCCACACTATTCCTATGAATTCACGGAGGTTTTCTAAAAGTTTATATTTATTTTGACACTGATTAAACGTTTGATGAGACTTTAAAATAAAATATTGGAGGAAAAAATCGACCGAAGTTGGTAGCTTGGATAATCTAACTTCCCTCACAGCTGACCGGCTCACCCTGTACAAACACACCATCTGATTGGACATAGATTAGAGTCTTCCTGTACTAAGAACCAACGACAGATGAGCTTCATGACACGCCCAACTGTTTTCATCCTATCAGAGTTTTGGTTCATCGTTCTCAGTAAACTATGAACATATTCGAGCCTGAGGGATTTTTAGTCTACATCGGGTCTTGACTTTTGCATGATAATTCAATGATAATTCTAAAAAAAATATATATATATTCCGGCTTAGTCACGCCAGGGCAGATGAGTGAAACCGCTTTCAGTGCGCTATACTGACGGGGACAGCTGATGATTCTGAGCCAGGGTTGGGATAAGGGAGGCTGTTGTCTCAACACTGGGGCCAGAAATGCCTGTTCTATGAAAGATGCCTGAAAGGGTCATGAGTGGGACATGAACATGTCCAGTCATGCCAGTTTTAGTTGATGAGGGAGTTGAGGCCGTAGATACAGTGGCTGAGGCAAACATGCATGTGAGGAGATGATGGGAGATGCTGGCTATAAAGGGGCATTAGCTGAATGCAAATGCAGATGATATTGCAGAAATAAAAGCAGAGCAGAACACAGCACCAGATAGGGTTCTTCTTCGATGATTATTGGCAAATGGAAAACCAATTTACGCTCTTCATATGCTGAGGATAAAGCACCAAAAAACAAAAACAAACAAACAAAAAAACCCGCAAAATGCCCGAGTAACTAACATATGTAAATACACTGCAAAACGATGGCAGATTTTCAAAAATGAAAATAGGTTTTTACTTGAAGTCGAGTGGATTCACTAAGTTCAAAATTGTGAGCATGCACAGTAATTGTGACACCGCTCCTTTAAGCATGTTAACTTCTGCAGACCAGAGCGGAGATACTGGCATTGATAAATACAGGGCGAGATGCCTGATGCCTGTCTTCAAGTCATTAAGGGAGTCTTCGAACTTTGGACTCCCATTTGTTATCTCATTTTTGCAAGTCATAAAGACACTATAGTTGCAACATGAACTTTAGATTTTTTAAAATTTTTTATTTTATGTGCGTCGTACAGAACTATTTTTGGCATATGTGGATTAAATAATTAAATCATCCCGAGAAACATGATTTTAATAACGCTTTTCTTTTTCCATATTCAGAGATTACAATCATGATTTTAACACAAAATAGCATAGACAAGGGTTCTCCAGGTCTGAGTTTGACAGCCATTGCTAATGGGGATGGCCCAGTGAACATGGAGTCATCTGAGCCACATGAGCGCAGCACAGAAACTGCCTATAGAACATGGTGAGTCTGTTCTGAGTGGATGCAGGGTCGAAACTGTCAGGCAGCAGAGTTTTTATTTTTGAAAATAACTGACTTATTTAAAAATAAACAAGTACTGCCTCGAGTACAGGCATGTGCACTGCTGTGGGAGATCATGAAATGCTTTTGGCGCCCTCCGGTGGTGGATTGTGGGATGCCTCTGGCACTGGGCCGATGGCGGGGTGTTGATGGAAGGGTTTTTCTCAGGATGTGGTGGAGAGAACCGACCTGAGGGTTCAGTGATGCAGTTGATTTTCCTGGACTGCGTAGCAGGCAGGTTGTTCTCTGCTGGTGCTGGCGCTCGTATGGCTGATCGGTCTCTTCCACCTGGCTGCCTCTCCTTCAGGCAGTCGTGACTGGAGACAATAGGGGGGTGATCCTCACTGCACAGTCCCTGTTCCTAATGACACACTAGTTAGGGAGAGCAGTCTTTGTGACTGCGATGGTGTCACTTTAGTCCCTGTTCCTAATGACACACTAGTTAGGGGGAGCAGTCTTTGTGGCTGCGATGGTGTCACTTTAATCCCTGTTCTTAATGACACACTGCTTAGGGAAAGCAAACTTTGTGACTGCGATGGTCTCACTTTAGTCCCTGTTCCTAATGACACACTAGTTACGGAGAGCAGTCTTTGTGACTGCGATGGTGTCACTTTAGTCACTGTTCCCAATGACACACTAGTGAGGGAGAACAGTCTTTGTGACTGCGATGGTGTCACTTTAATGACTGTTCCTAATGAAGCACTAGTGAGGGAGAGCAGTCTTTGTGACTGCGATGGTGTCACTTTACTCACTGTTCCTAATGATACACTAGTTAGGGAGAGCAGTCTTTGTGACTGTGATGGTTTCACTTTAGTCCCTGTTCCTAATGACACACTAGTTAGGGAGAGCAGTCTTTGTGACTGCGATGGTGTTTCACTTTATGCCTGTTCCTAATGACACACTAGTTAGGAGAGCAGTCTTTGTGGCTGCGATGGTTTCACTTTAGTCCCTGTTCCTAATGACACACTAGTTAGGGAGAGCAGTCTTTGTGACTGCGATGGTTTAACTTTAGACCCTGTTCCTAATGACACACTAGTTAGGGAAAGCAGTCTTTGTGACTGCGATGGTGTCACTTTAATGCCTGTTCCTAATGACACACTAGTTAGGGAGAGCAGTCTTTGTGACTGCGATGGTGTCACTTTAGTCCCTGTTCCTAATGACACACTAGTTAAGGAGAGCAGTCTTTGTGACTGCGATGATGTCACTTTAGTCCCTGTTCCTAATGACACACTAGTTAGGGAGAGCAGTCTTTGTGACTGCGATGGTGTCACTTTAGTCCCTGTTCCTAATGACACACTAGTTAGGGAGAGCAGTCTTTGTGACTGCGATAGTGTCACTTTATTCCCTGTTCTTAATGACACACTAGTTAGGGAGGGCAGTCTGTGTGACTGCGATGGTGTCACTTTAGTCCTGGTTCCAAATAATACACAAGTTAGGGAGAGCATTCTTTGTGACTGCGATGGTGTCACTTTAATCCCTGTTCTTATTGACACACTAGTTAGGGAGAGCAGTCTTTGTGACTGCGATGGCGTCACTTTAGTCCCTGTTCCAAATGATACACTAGTCAGGGAGAGCAGTCTTTGTGGCTGCGATGGTGTCACTTTAATGCCTTTTACTAATGACACACTAGTTAAAGAGAGCAGTCTTTGTGACTGTGATGGTGTCACTTTAGTCCCTGTTCCTAATGAAACACTAGTTAGGAAGAGCAGTCTTTGTGACTGCGATGGTTTCACTTTAGTCCCTGTTCCAAATAAGTCACTAGTTAGGGAGAGCAGTCTTTGTGACTGCGATGGTGTCACTTTAGTCCCTGTTCCTAATGACACACTAGTTAGGGAGAGCAGTCTTTGTGACTGCGATGGTGTCACTTTTTTAGTCCCTGTTCCTAATGACAAACTAGTTAGGAGAGCAGTCTTTGTGGCTGCGATGGTGTCACTTTCATCCCTGTTCCTAACGACACACTAGTTAGGGAGAGCAGTCTTTGTGACTGCGATGGTGTCACTTTAATCCATGTTCTTAATGACATACTAGTTAGGGAGAGCAGTCTTTGTGACTGCGATAGTTTCACTATTAGTCCCTGTTCCTAATAATACACTAGTTAGGGAGAGCCCCTTTGTGACTCGATGGTGTCACTTTAGTTCCTGTTCCTAATGACACACTAGTTAGGGAGAGCAGTCTTTGTGACTGCGATGGTGTCACTTTAGTTCCTGTTCCTAATGACACACTAGTTAGGGAGAGCAGTCTTTGTGACTGCGATGGTGTCACTTTAGTCCCTGTTCCTAATGACACACTAGTTAGGGAGAGCAGTCTTTGTGACTGCGATGGTGTCACTTTAGTCCCTGTTCCTAATGACACACTAGTTAGGGAGAGCAGTCTTTGTGACTGCGATGGTGTCACTTTAGTCCCTGTTCCTAATGACACACTAGTTAGGGAGAGCAGTCTTTGTGACTGTGTCACTTTAATGCCTGTTCCTAATGACACACTAGTTAGGGAGAGCAGTCTTTGTGACTGTGATGGTGTCACTTTAATCCCTGTTCTAATGACACACTAGTTAGTTAGGAGAGCAGTCTTTGTGACTGCGATGGTGTCACTTTAGTCCCTGTTCCTAATGACACACTAGTTAGGGAGAGCAGTCTTTGTGACTGAGATGGTTTCACTTTAGTCACTGTTCCTAATGACACACTAGTTAGGGAGAGCAGTCTTTGTGACTGCGATGGTGTCACTTTAGTCCCTGTTCCTAATGACACACTAGTTAGGGAGAGCAGTCTTTGTGACTGCGATGGTGTCACTTTAGTCCCTGTTCCTAATGACAAACTAGTTAGGGAGAGCAGTCTTTGTGACTGCGATGGTGTCACTTTAGTCCCTGTTCCTAATGACACACTAGTTAGGAGAGCAGTCTTTGTGACTGCGATGGTGTCACTTTAATCCCTGTTCCTAATGACATAGTAGTTAGGGAGAGCAGTCTTTGTGACTGATGGTGTCACTTTAGTCCCTTTAGGGACTGCAGTCTTTGTGACTGCGATGGTCACTTTAGTCCCTGTTCTAATGACACACTAGTTAGGGAGAGTCCTGTTTAGTCCTATCTTTAGTGGGAGAGCTGCGATGGTGGTGTCACTTTTAATCCCTGTTCCTAATGACACACTAGTTAGGGAGAGCAGTCTTTGTGACTGCGATGGTGTCACTTTTAGTCCCTGTTCCTAATGACACACTAGTTAGGGAGAGCAGTCTTTGTGACTGCGATGGTGTCACTTTAATCCCTGTTCCTAATGACACACTAGTTAGGAGAGCAGTCTTTGTGACTGAGATGGTTTCACTTTAGTCCCTGTTCCTAATGACACACTAGTTAGGGAGAGCAGTCTTTGTGACTGCGATGGTGTCACTTTAATTCCTGTTCCTAATGACACACTAGTTAGGGAGAGCAGTCTTTGTGACTGTGATGGTGTCACTTTAATCCCTGTTCCTAATGACACACTAGTTAGGGAGAGCAGTCTTTGAGATGGTGTCACTTTAGTCCCTTTCCTGACTAGTTGATGGTGTCACTTAGTCCCTGTTCCTAATGACACACTAGTTAGGAGAGCAGTCTTTGTGACTGCGATGGTGTCACTTTAATCCCTGTTCCTAATGACACACTAGTTAGGGAGAGCAGTCTTTGTGACTGCGATGGTGTCACTTTTAATCCCTGTTCCTAATGACACACTAGTTAGGGAGAGCAGTCTTTGTGACTGCGATGGTGTCACTTTAATCCCTGTTCCTAATGACACACTAGTTAGGGAGAGCAGTCTTTGTGACTGCGATGGTGTCACTTTAATCCCTGTTCCTAATGACACACTAGTTAGGGAGAGCAGTCTTTGTGACTGCGATGGTGTCACTTTAGTCCCTGTTCCTAATGACACACTAGTTAGGGAGAGCAGTCTTTGTGACTGCGATGGTGTCACTTTAATGCCTGTTCCTAATGACACACTAGTTAGGGAGAGCAGTCTTTGTGACTGCGATGGTTTCACTTTAGTCCCTGTTCCTAATGACACACTAGTTAGGAGAGCAGTCTTTGTGACTGCGATGGTGTCACTTTAGTCCCTGTTCCAAATGACACACTAGTTAGGGAGAGCAGTCTTTGTGACTGCGATGGTGTCACTTTAATGCCTGTTCCTAATGACACACTAGTTAGGGAGAGCAGTCTTTGTCCCTGTTCCTAATGACTGTTAGGGAGAGCAGATGGTGTCACTTTTAATCCCTGTTCCTAATGACACACTAGTTAGGGAGAGCAGTCTTTGTGACTGCGATGGTGTCACTTTAGTCCCTGTTCCTAATGACACACTAGTTAGGGAGAGCAGTCTTTGTGACTGCGATGGTGTCACTTTAATGTGTTCCTAATGACACACTAGTTAGGGAGAGCAGTCTTTGTGACTGCGATGGTGTCACTTTAGTCCCTGTTCCTAATGACACACTAGTTAGGAGAGCAGTCTTTGTGACTGCGATGGTGGTGTCACTTTAGTCCCTGTTCCTAATGACACACTAGTTAGGGAGAGCAGTCTTTGTGACTGGTGATGTGTCACTTTATAATGCCTGTTCCTAATGACACACTAGTTAGGGAGAGCAGTCTTTGTGACTGCGATGGTGTCACTTTTAATCCCTGTTCCTAATGACACACTAGTTAGGGAGAGCAGTCTTTGGGAGAGTCACTTTTTAGTCCTTGTGACTGCATGACACACTATTAGGGGTGTCACTTTTTAGTCCCTGTTCCTAATGACACACTAGTTAGTTTGGGAGAGGTGTCTTTAGTGACTGCGACTGGGTGTCACTTTAGTCCCTGTTCCTAATGACACACTAGTTCCTTGAATGACTAGTTGTGCAGTCTTTGTGGAGTGGTCCCTGTTCCTAATGACACACTAGTTAGGGAGAGCAGTCTTTGTGACTGCGATGGTGTCACTTTAATCCCTGTTCCTAATGACACACTAGTTAGGGAGAGCAGTCTTTGTGACTGCGATGGTGTCACTTTAGTCCCTGTTCCTAATGACACACTAGTTAGGAGAGCAGTCTTTGTTTATGCCTGTTCTGCACTAGTTATGGTGTCACTTTTATCCCTGTTCCTAATGACACACTAGTTAGGGAGAGCAGTCTTTGTGACTGCGATGGTGTCACTTTAGTCCCTGTTCCTAATGACACACTAGTTAGGGAGAGCAGTCTTTGTGACTGCGATGGTGTCACTTTAATCCCTGTTCCTAATGACACACTAGTTAGGGAGAGCAGTCTTTGTGACTGCGATGGTGTCACATTTAATCCCTGTTCCTAATGACACACTAGTTAGGAGAGTCCTGTGACTGCCTAACTTTTTAGTCCCTGTTCCTAATGACACACTAGTTAGGAGAGCAGTCTTTGTGACTGTTCGATGGTGTCACTTTAGTCCCTGTTCCTAATGACACACTAGTTAGGGAGAGCAGTCTTTGTGACTGCGATGGTGTCACTTTTTAGTCCCTGTTCCTAATGACACACTAGTTAGGGAGAGCAGTCTTTGTGACTGCGATGGTGTCACTTTAGTCCCTGTTCCTAATGACACACTAGTTAGGGAGAGCAGTCTTTGTGACTGCGATG
Source organism: Gymnothorax javanicus (assembly GCA_029692085.1). Classification (NCBI taxonomy): domain Eukaryota; kingdom Metazoa; phylum Chordata; class Actinopteri; order Anguilliformes; family Muraenidae; genus Gymnothorax; species Gymnothorax javanicus. The sequence goes on along the minus strand of CM056198.1, from coordinate 130,709,180 downwards.
GTGTCACTTTCCCTGTTCCTAATGACACACTAGTTAGGGAGAGCAGTCTTTGTGACTGCGATGGTGTCACTTTTTAATGCCTGTTCCTAATGACACACTAGTTAGGAGAGCAGTCTTTGTGACTGCGATGGTGTCACTTTAATCCCTGTTCCTAATGACACACTAGTTAGGAGAGCAGTCTTTGTGACTGTGGTGTCACCTGTTCCTAATGACACACTAGTTAGGGAGAGCAGTCTTTGTGACTGCGATGGTGTCACTTTAGTCCCTGTTCCTAATGACACACTAGTTAGGGAGAGCAGTCTTTGTGACTGCGATGGTGTCACTTTTAGTCCCTGTTCCTAATGACACACTAGTTAGGGAGAGCAGTCTTTGTGACTGATGGTGTCACTTTAATCACACTGTTCCTTTGTGATGATGGTGTCACTAGTTTAGGAGAGCAGTCTTTGTGACTGCGATGGTGTCACTTTAATCCCTGTTCCTAATGACACACTAGTTAGGGAGAGCAGTCTTTGTGACTGAATGGTGTCACTTTAGTCCCTGTTCCTAATGACACACTAGTTAGGGAGAGCAGTCTTTGTGACTGTTATGGTGTCACTTTAATCCCTGTTCCTAATGACACACTAGTTAGGGAGAGCAGTCTTTGTGACTGCGATGGTGGTGTCACTTTAGTCACTGTTCCCAATGACACACTAGTTAGGGAGAACAGTCTTTGTGACTGCGATGGTGTCACTTTAATGCCTGTTCCTAATGACACACTAGTTAGGAGAGCAGTCTTTGTGGCTGCACTTTAATCCCTGTTCCTAATGACACACTGGTGACTGCGAAGGTCTCACTTTAGTCCCTATTCCCAATGACACACTAGTTAGGGACAGCAGTCTTTGTGACTGCGATGGTGTCACTTTAGTCACTGTTCCCAATGACACACTAGTTAGGGAGAGCAGTCTTTGTGACTGCGATGGTGTCACTTTAATGCCTGTTCCTAATGACACACTAGTTAGGGAGAGCAGTCTTTGTGACTGCGATGGTTTCACTTTAGTCCCTGTTCCTAATGACACACTAGTTAGGGAGAGCAGTCTTTGTGACTGCGATGGTGTCACTTTAGTCCCTGTTCCTAATGACACACTAGTTAGGGAGAGCAGTTTTTGTGACTGATGGTAACAGTCCCTGTTCCTAATGACACACTAGTTAGGGAGAGCAGTCTTTGTGACTGCGATGGTTACACTTTAGTCCCTGTTCCTAATGACACACTAGTTAGGGGGAGCAGTCTTTGTGGCTGCGATGGTGTCACTTTAATCCCTGTTCTTAATGACACACTGCTTAGGAGAGCAGTCTTTGTGACTGCGATGGTCTCACTTTAGTCCCTGTTCCTAATGACACACTAGTTAGGAGAGCAGTCTTTGTGACTGCGATGGTGTCACTTTTATGACTGTTCCTAATGACACACTAGTTAGGGAGAGCAGTCTTTGTGACTGCGATGGTGTCACTTTAGTCCCTGTTCCTAATGACACACTAGTTAGGGAGAGCAGTCTTTGTGACTGTGATGGTTTCACTTTAGTCCCTGTTCCTAATGACACACTAGTTAGGGAGAGCAGTCTTTGTGACTGCGATGGTGTCACTTTAATGCCTGTTCCTAATGACACACTAGTTAGGGAGAGCAGTCTTTGTGACTGCGATGGTTTCACTTTAGTCCCTGTTCCTAATGACACACTAGTTAGGGAGAGCAGTCTTTGTGACTGCGATGGTTTCACTTTAGTCCCTGTTCCTAATGACACACTAGTTAGGGAGAGCAGTCTTTGTGACTGCGATGGTGTCACTTTTAATGCCTGTTCCTAATGACACACTAGTTAGGGAGAGCAGTCTTTGACTGCGATGGTGTCACTTTAGTCCTGTTCCTAATGACACACTAGTTAGGGAGAGCAGTCTTTGTGACTGCGATGGTGTCACTTTAATGCCTGTTCCTAATGACACACTAGTTAGGGAGAGCAGTCTTTGTGACTGCGATGGTGTCACTTTAGTCCCTGTTCCTAATGACACACTAGTTAGGGAGAGCAGTCTTTGTGACTGCGATGGTGTCACTTTAATGCCTTTTCCTAATGACACACAAGTTACGGAGAGCAGTCTTTGTGACTGCGATGATGTCACTTTAGTCCCTGTTCCTAATGACACACTAGTTAGGGAGAGCAGTCTTTGTGACTGCGATGGTGTCACTTTAGTCCCTGATCCTAATGACACACTAGTTAGGGAGAGCAGTCTTTGTGACTGCGATAGTGTCACTTTATTCCCTGTTCTTAAATTACACACTAGTTAGGGAGGGCAGTCTTTGTGACTGCGATGGTGTCACTTTAGTCCTGGTTCCTAATAATACACTAGTTAGGGAGAGCATTCTTTGTGACTGCGATGGTGTCACTTTAATCCCTGTTCTTAATGACACACTAGTTAGGGAGAGCAGTCTTTGTGACTGCGATGGTGTCACATTTAGTCCCTGTTTCCTAATGATACACTAGTCAGGAGAGCAGTCTTTGTGGCTGCGATGGTGTCACTTAATGCCTTTTACTAATGACACACTAGTTAAAGAGAGCAGTCTTTGTGACTGTGATGGTGTCACTTTAGTCCCTGTTCCTAATGACACACTAGTTAGGGAGAGCAGTCTTTGTGACTGCGATGGTTTCACTTTAGTCACTGTTCCAAATAAGTCACTAGTTAGGGAGAGCAGTCTTTGTGACTGGGATGGTGTCAGTTTAGTCCCTGTTCCTAATGACACACTAGTTAGGGAGAGCAGTCTTTGTGACTGCGATGGTGTCACGTTAGTCCCTGTTCCTAATGACAAACTAGTTTGGGAGAGCAGTCTTTGTGGCTGCGATGGTGTCACTTTAATCCCTGTTCCTAACGACACACTAGTTAGGGAGAGCAGTCTTTGTGACTGCGATGGTGTCACTTTTAATCCTGTTCCCAATGACACACTAGTTAGGGAGAGCAGTCTTTGTGACTGCGATGGTGTCACATTAGTCCCTGTTCCTAATCCCTAGTTAGGAGAGCAGTCTTTGTGACTGCGATGGTGTCACTTAGTCCCTGTTCCTAATGACACACTAGTTAGGGAGAGCAGTCTTTGTGACTGCGATGGTGTCACTTTAGTCCCTGTTCCTAATGACACACTAGTTAGGGAGAGCAGTCTTTGTGACCTGCGATTAGGAGAGCAGTCTTTGTCTGCGACACTTTAGTCCCTGTTCCTAATGACACACTAGTTAGGGAGACTGCGATGGTGTCACTTTGTTCCTAATGACTCTTTGTGATGGATGGTGTCACTTTAGTCCCTGTTCCCTAATGACACACTAGTTCAGTCTTTGTGGCTGAGATGGTTTCACAATCCCAGTTTCTAATGAGTTAGTTAGGAGAGCAGTCTTTGTGACTGTGATGGTGTCACTTTAATCCCTGTTCCTAATGAGTCACTAGTTAGGGAGAGCAGTCTTTGTGACTGCGATGGTGTCACTTTAGTGACCCTAGTTCCTTTGTGACTAATGACACACCCTGTTCCTAATGTAGTTAGGGAGAGCAGTCTTTGTGACTGCGATGGTGTCACTTTAGTCCCTGTTCCTAATGACACACTAGTTAGGGAGAGCAGTCTTTGTGACTGCGATGGTGTCACTTTTAGTCCCTGTTCCTAATGACACACTAGTTAGGGAGAGCAGTCTTTGTGACTGCGATGGTTTCACACTAGTCCCTGTTCCTAAGTCCCTGTTCCTAATACACTAGTTAGGGAGAGCAGTCTTTGTGACTGCGATGGTGTCACTTTAATCCCTGTTCCTAATGACACACTAGTTAGGGAGAGCAGTCTTTGTGACTGCGATGGTGTCACTTTTCCCTGTTCCTAATGACACACTAGTTAGGAGAGCAGTCTTTGTGACTGTTGGTGTCACTTTAATCCCTGTTCTAATGACCTAATGATACACTAGTTAGGGAGAGCAGTCTTTGTGACTGCGATGGTGTCACTTTAGTCCCTGTTCCCAATGACACACTAGTTTTGAGAGCTAGTTCCTAATGACACACTAGTTAGGGAGAGCAGTCTTTGTGACTGTGATGGTGTCACTTTTAGTCCCTGTTCCTAATGACACACTAGTTAGGGAGAGCAGTCTTTGTGACTGCGATGGTGTCACTTTAATCCCTGTTCCTAATGACACACTAGTTAGGGAGAGCAGTCTTTGTGACTGCGATGGTGTCACTTTAGTCCCTGTTCCTAATGACACACTAGTTAGGAGAGCAGTCTTTGTGACTGCGATGGTGTTAGGGAGAGCAGTCACTTTTTTCCCTGTTCCTAATGACACACTAGTTAGGAGAGCAGTCTTTGTGTTTCCTAATGACACACTAGTTAGGGAGAGCAGTCTTTGTGACTGCGATGGTGTCACTTTAATCCCTGTTCCTAATGACACACTAGTTAGGGAGAGCAGTCTTTGTGACTGTTAGGGAGAGCATGGTGTCACTTTAGTCCCTGTTCCTAATGACACACTAGTTAGGAGAGCAGTCTTTGTGACTGTGATGGTGTCACTTTTCCTAGTCCCTTTCCTAATGACAACTAGTTAGGAGAGTCACAGCCTGTTCTTTAGTTAGGAGAGTTAGGGAGAGCAGTCTTTGTGACTGCGATGGTGTCACTTTAATCCCTGTTCCTAATGACACACTAGTTAGGGAGAGCAGTCTTTGTGACTGCGATGGTGTCACTTTAGTCCCTGTTCCTAATGACACACTAGTTAGGGAGAGCAGTCTTTGTGACTGCGATGGTGTCACTTTAGTCCCTGTTCCTAATGACACACTAGTTAGGAGAGTGACTGTGTCACTTTTAATGACTGCAGTCTTTGTGACTGATGGTGTCACTTTAGTCCCTGTTCCTAATGACACACTAGTTAGGGAGAGCAGTCTTTGTGACTGTGGTGTCCCCCTGTTCCTAATGACACACTAGTTAGGAGAGCAGTCTTTGTGACTGCGATGGTGTCACTTTAGTCCCTGTTCCCTAATGACACACTAGTTAGGGAGAGCAGTCTTTGTGACTGCGATGGTCACTTATTCCCTGTTCTTTAATGACACACTAGTTAGGGAGAGCAGTCTTTGTGACTGCGATGGTGTCACTTTAGTCCCTGGTTCCTAATGACACACTAGTTAGGGAGAGCAGTCTTTGTGACTGTGATGGTGTCACTTTAATCCCTAATGACACACTAGTTCCAAATGACACATGGTGTCTAGTCCCTTTCCAAATGATACACTAGTTAGGAGAGCAGTCTTTGTGACTGCGATGGTGTCACTTTAATCCCTGTTCCTAATGACACACTAGTTAGGGAGAGCAGTCTTTGTGACTGTGATGGTGTCACTTTAGTCCCTGTTCCTAATGACACACTAGTTAGGGAGCAGTCAGTGACTTTTTAGTCCCTGTTCCATGGTGTTAGGGAGAGCAGTCTTTGTGACTGTCCCCTGTTCCTAATGACACACTAGTTAGGGAGAGCAGTCTTTGTGACTGCGATGGTGTCACTTTTAGTCCCTGTTCCTAATGACAAACTAGTTAGGGAGAGCAGTCTTTGTGACTGCGATGGTGTCACTTTAATCCTGTTCCTAATGACACACTAGTTAGGGAGAGCAGTCTTTGTGACTGCGATGGTGTCACTTTAGTCCCTGTTCCTAATGACACACTAGTTAGGAGAGTCAGTCTTTGTGACTGAGATGGTGTCACTTTAGTCCCTGTTCCTAATGACACACTAGTTAGGGAGAGCAGTCTTTGTGACTGCGATGGTGTCACTTTAGTCCCAGTTCCTAATGAATACACTAGTTAGGAGAGCATTCTTTGTGACTGCGATGGTGTCACTTTTTTTAGTCCCTGTTCCTAATGACACACTAGTTAGGGAGAGCAGTCTTTGTGACTGCGATGGTGTCACTTTAATCCCTGTTCCTAATGAGTCACTAGTTAGGGAGAGCAGTCTTTGTGACTGTGATGGTGTCACTTTAGTCCCTGTTCCTAATGACACACTAGTTAGGGAGAGCAGTCTTTGTGACTGTGATGGTGTCACTTTAATCCCTTTCCTAATGACACACACTGTTAGGGAGAGCAGTCTTTGTGACTGCGATGGTTTCACTTTAGTCCCTGTTCCTAATGACACACTAGTTAGGGAGAGCAGTCTTTGTGACTGCGATGGCGTCACTTTAGTCCCTGTTCCTAATGACACACTAGTATGGGAAAGCATTCTTTGTGGCTGCGATGGTGTCACTTTAATCCCTGTTCCAAATAAAACACTAGTTAGGGAGAGCAGTCTTTGTGACTGCGATGGTGTCACTTTAGTCCCTGTTCCTAATGACACACTAGTTAGGGAGAGCAGTCTTTGTGACTGCGATGGTGTCACTTTAATCCCTGTTCCTAATGACACACTAGTTAGGGAGAGCAGTCTTGTGACTTTGGTGTCACTTTAAACCCTGTTCTTAATGACACACTAGTTAGGAGAGCAGTCTTTGTGACTGCAATGGTGTCACATTAAACCCTGTTCTTAATGACACACTAGTTAGGGAGAGCAGTCTTTGTGGCTGCGATGGTGTCACTTTAATGCCTTTTACTAATGACACACTAGTTGAAGAGAGCAGTCTTTGTGACTGTGATGGTGTCACTTTAGTCCCTGTTCCTAATGACACACTAGTTAGGGAGAGCAGTCTTTGTGACTGCGATGGTGTCACTTTAATCCCTGTTCCTAAATGACACACTAGTTAGGGAGAGCAGTCTTTGTGACTGTGATGGTGTCACTTTAATCCCTGTTCCCAATGACACACTAGTTAGGGAGAGCAGTCTTTGTGACTGCGATGGTGTCACTTTAATCCCTGTTCCTAATGACACACTAGTTAGGGAGAGCAGTCTTTGTGACTGCGATGGTGTCACTTTAGTCACTGTTCCCAATGACACACTAGTTAGGGAGAGCAGTCTTTGTGACTGCGATGGTGTCACTTTAGTCCCTGTTCCTAATGACACACTAGTTAGGGAGAGCAGTCTTTGTGACTGCGATGGTGTCACTTTAATCCCTGTTCCTAATGACACACTAGTTAGGGAGAGCAGTCTTTGTGACTGCGATGGTGTCACTTTAGTCCCTGTTCCCAATGACACACTAGTTAGGGAGAGCAGTCTTTGTGACTGCGATGGTGTCACTTTAGTCCCTGTTCCTAATGACACACTAGTTAGGGAGAGCAGTCTTTGTGACTGCGATGGTGTCACTTTAATGCCTGTTCCTAATGACACACTAGTTAGGGAGAGCAGTCTTTGTGACTGCGATGGTGTCACTTTAGTCCCTGTTCCTAATGACACACTAGTTAGGGAGAGCAGTCTTTGTGACTGCCATGGTGTCACTTTTAGTCCCTGTTCCCAATGACACACTAGTTAGGAGAGCAGTCTTTGTGACTGTGGTGTCACTTTAGTCCCTGTTCCTAATGACACACTAGTTAGGGAGAGCAGTCTTTGTGACTGCGATGGTGTCACTTTAGTCCCTGTTCCTAATGACACACTAGTTAGGGAGAGCAGTCTTTGTGACTGCGATGGTGTCACTTTAATCCCTGTTCCTAATGACACACTGCTTAGGGAAAGCAGTCTTTGTGACTGCGATGGTCTCACTTTAGTCCCTGTTCCTAATGACACACTAGTTAGGGAGAGCAGTCTTTGTGACTGCGATGGTGTCACTTTAATGACTGTTCCTAATGACACACTAGTTAGGAGAGCAGTCTTTGTGACTGCGATGGTGTCACTTTAGTCCCTGTTCCTAATGACACACTAGTTAGGGAGAGCAGTCTTTGTGACTGTGATGGTGTCACTTTAGTCCCTGTTCCTAATGACACACTAGTTAGGGAGAGCAGTCTTTGTGACTGCGATGGTGTCACTTTAATGCCTGTTCCTAATGACACACTAGTTAGGAGAGCAGTCTTTGTGACTGCGATGGTGTCACTTTAGTCCCTGTTCCTAATGACACACTAGTTAGGAGAGCAGTCTTTGTGACTGCGATGGTGTCACTTTAGTCCCTGTTCCTAATGACACACTAGTTAGGGAGAGCAGTCTTTGTGACTGCGATGGTGTCACTTTAGTCCCTGTTCCTAATGACACACTAGTTAGGAGAGCAGTCTTTGTGACTGCGATGGTGTCACTTTTAGTCCCTGTTCCTAATGACACACTAGTTAGGGAGAGCAGTCTTTGTGACTGCGATGGTGTCACTTTAATGCCTGTTCCTAATGACACACTAGTTAGGGAGAGCAGTCTTTGTGACTGCGATGGTGTCACTTTAGTCCCTGTTCCTAATGACACACTAGTTAGGGAGAGCAGTCTTTGTGACTGCGATGGTGTCACTTTAATCCCTGTTCCTAATGACACACTAGTTAGGAGAGCAGTCTTTGTGACTGCGATGATGGTGTCACTTTAGTCCCTTTTCCTAATGACACACTAGTTAGGGAGAGCAGTCTTTGTGGCTGATGGTGTCACTTTTATGCCCTTTTCCTAATGACACACTAGTTAAAGAGAGCAGTCTTTGTGACTGTGATGGTGTCACTTTAGTCCCTGTTCCTAATGACACACTAGTTAGGGAGAGCAGTCTTTGTGACTGCGATGGTTTCACTTTAGTCACTGTTCCAAATAAGTCGCTAGTTAGGGAGAGCAGTCTTTGTGACTGGGATGGTGTCAGTTTAGTCCCTGTTCCTAATGACACACTAGTTAGGGAGAGCAGTCTTTGTGACTGCGATGGTGTCACGTTAGTCCCTGTTCCTAATGACAAACTAGTTTGGGAGAGCAGTCTTTGTGGCTGCGATGGTGTCACTTTAATCCCTGTTCCTAATGACACACTAGTTAGGGAGAGCAGTCTTTGTGACTGCGATGGTGTCACTTTAATCCCTGTTCTTAATGACACACTAGTTAGGGAGAGCAGTCTTTGTGACTGCGATAGTGTCACATTAGTCCCTGTTCCTAATAATACACTAGTTAGGGAGAGTACCCTTTGTGACTGCGATGGTGTCACTTAAGTTCCTGTTCCTAATGACACACTAGTTAGGGAGAGCATTCTTTGTGACTGCGATGGTGTCACTTTAGTCCCAGTTCCTAATAATACACTAGTTAGGGAGAGCATTCTTTGTGACTGCGATGGTGTCACTTTAGTCCCTGTGCCTAATGACACACTAGTTAGGGAGAGCAGTCTTTGTGGCTGAGATGGTTTCACTTGAATCCCAGTTTCTAATGAGTCACTAGTTAGGGAGAGCAGTCTTTGTGACTGTGATGATGTCACTTTAATCCCTGTTTCTAATGAGTCACTAGTTAGGGAGAGCAGTCTTAGTGACTGTGATGGTGTCACTTTAATCCCTGTTCCTAATGACACACTAGTTAGGGAGAGCAGTCTTTGTGACTGCGATGGTTTCACTTTAGTCCCTGTTCCTAATGACACACTAGTTAGGGAGAGCAGTCTTTGTGACTGCGACAGTGTCACTTTATTCCCTGTTCTTAATGACACACTAGTTAGGGAGGGCAGTCTTTGTGACTGCAATGGTGTCACTTTAGTCCCTGTTCCTAATGACACACTAGTTAGGGAGAGCAGTCTTTGTGACTGCGATGGTTTCACTTTAGTCACTGTTCCAAATAAGTCGCTAGTTAGGGAGAGCAGTCTTTGTGACTGCGATGGTGTCACTTTAGTCCCTGTTCCTAATGACACACTAGTTAGGGAGAGCAGTCTTTGTGACTGCGATGGTGTCACGTTAGTCCCTGTTCCTAATGACAAACTAGTTAGGGAGAGCAGTCATTGTGGCTGCGATGGTGTCACTTTAATCCCTGTTCCTAACGACACACTAGTTAGGGAGAGCAGTCTATGTGACTGCGATGGTGTCACTTTAATCCCTGTTCTTAATGACATACTAGTTAGGGAGAGCAGTCTTTGTGACTGCGATAGTGTCACATTAGTCCCTGTTCCTAATAATACACTAGGTAGGGAGAGTACCCTTTGTGACTGCGATGGTGTCACTTAAGTTCCTGTTCCTAATGACACACTTGTTAGGGAGAGCATTCTTTGTGACTGCGATGGTGTCACTTTAGTTCCTGTTCCTAATGACACACTAGTTAGGGAGAGCAGTCTTTGTGACTGCGATGGTGTCACTTTAGTCCCAGTTCCTAATAATACACTAGTTAGGGAGAGCAGTCTTTGTGACTGCGATGGTGTCACTTTAGTCCCTGTTCCTAATGACACACTAGTTAGGGAGAGCAGTCTTTGTGGCTGAGATGGTTTCACTTGAATCCCTGTTTCTAATGAGTCACTAGTTAGGGAGAGCAGTCTTTGTGACTGTGATGATGTCACTTTAATCCCTGTTTCTAATGAGTCACTAGTTAGGGAGAGCAGTCTTTGTGACTGCGATGGTGTCACTTTACTCACTGTTCCTAATGATACACTAGTTAGGGAGAGCAGTCTTTGTGATTGCGATGGTGTCACTTTAGTCACTGTTCCCAATGACACACTAGTTAGGGAGAACAGTCTTTGTGACTGCGATGGTGTCACTTTAATGACTGTTCCTAATGAAGCACTATTTAGGGAGAGCAGTCTTTGTGGCTGCGATGGTGTCACTTTAATCCCTGTTCCTAACGACACACTGCTTAGGGAAAGCAATCTTTGTGACTGCGAAGGTCTCACTTTAGTCTCTATTCCCAATGACACACTAGTTAGGGACAGCAGTCTTTGTGACTGCGATGGTGTCACTTTAGTCACTGTTCCCAATGACACACTAGTTAGGGAGAGCAGTCTTTGTGACTGCGATGGTGTCACTTTAATGCCTGTTCCTAATGACACACTAGTTAGGGAGAGCAGTCTTTGTGACTGCGATGGTTTCACTTTAGTCCCTATTCCTAATGACACACTAGTTAGGGAGAGCAGTCTTTGTGACTGCCATGGTGTCACTTTAGTCCCTGTTCCCAATGACACACTAGTTAGGGAGAGCAGTTTTTCTGACTGCGATGGTAACACTTTAGTCCCTGTTCCTAATGACACACTAGTTAGGGAGAGCAGTCTTTGTGACTGCGATGGTGTCACTTTAATGCCTGTTCCTAATGACACACTAGTTAGGGGGAGCAGTCTTTGTGGCTGCGATGGTGTCACTTTAATCCCTGTTCTTAATGACACAGTGCTTAGGGAAAGCAATCTTTGTGACTGCGATGGTCTCACTTTAGTCCCTGTTCCTAATGACACACTAGTTAGGGAGAGCAGTCTTTGTGACTGCGATGGTGTCACTTTAATGACTGTTCCTAATGAAGCACTAGTTAGGGAGAGCAGTCTTTGTGACTGCGATGGTGTCACTTTACTCACTGTTCCTAATGATACACTAGTTAGGGAGAGCAGTCTTTGTGACTGTGATGGTTTCACTTTAGTCCCTGTTCCTAATGACACACTAGTTAGGGAGAGCAGTCTTTGTGACTGCGATAGTGTCACTTTAATGCCTGTTCCTAATGACACACTAGTGAGGGAGAGCAGTCTTTGTGACTGCGATGGTTTCACTTTAGTCCCTGTTCCTAATGACACAATAGTTAGGGAGAGCAGTCTTTGTGACTGCGATGGTTTCACTTTAGTCCCTGTTCCTAATGACACACTAGTTAGGGAGAGCAGTCTTTGTGACTGCGATGGTGTCACTTTAATGCCTGTTCCTAATGACACACTAGTTAGGGAGAGCAGTCTTTGTGACTGCGATGGTGTCACTTTAGTCCCTGTTCCTAATGACACACTAGTTAGGGAGAGCAGTCTTTGTGACTGCGATGGTGTCACTTTAATGCCTGTTCCTAATGACACACTAGTTAGGGAGAGCAATCTTTGTAACTGCGATGGTGTCACTTTAGTCCCTGTTCCTAATGACACACTAGTTAGGGAGAGCAGTCTTTGTGACTGCGATGGTGTCACTTTAATGCCTTTTCCTAATGACACACAAGTTACGGAGAGCAGTCTTTGTGACTGCGATGATGCCACTTAAGTCCCTGTTCCTAATGACACACTAGTTATGGAGAGCAGTCTTTGTGACTGCGATGGTGTCACTTTAGTTCCTGATCCTAATGACACACTAGTTAGGGAGAGCAGTCTTTGTGACTGCGATAGTGTCACTTTATTCCCTGTTCTTTAATTACACACTAGTTAGGGAGGGCAGTCTTTGTGACTGCGATGGTGTCACTTTAGTCCTGGTTCCTAATAATACACTAGTTAGGGAGAGCATTCTTTGTGACTGCGATGGTGTCACTTTAATCCCTGTTCTTATTGACACACTAGTTAGGGAGAGCAGTCTTTGTGACTGCGATGGCGTCACTTTAGTCCCTTTTCCAAATGATACACAAGTCAGGGAGACCAGTCTTTGTGGCTGCGATGGTGTCACTTAAATGCCTTTTACTAATGACACACTAGTTAAAGAGAGCAGTCTTTGTGACTGTGATGGTGTCACTTTAGTCCCTGTTCCGAATGACACACTAGTTAGGGAGAGCAGTCTTTGTGACTGCGATGGTTTCACTTTAGTCACTGTTCCAAATAAGTCGCTAGTTAGGGAGAGCAGTCTTTGTGACTGGGATGGTGTCAGTTTAGTCCCTGTTCCTAATGACACACTAGTTAGGGAGAGCAGTCTTTGTGACTGCGATGGTGTCACGTTAGTCCCTGTTCCTAATGACAAACTAGTTTGGGAGAGCAGTCTTTGTGGCTGCGATGGTGTCACTTTAATCCCTGTTCCTAACGACACACTAGTTAGGGAGAGCAGTCTTTGTGACTGCGATGGTGTCACTTTAATCCCTGTTCTTAATGACACACTAGTTAGGGAGAGCAGTCTTTGTGACTGCGATAGTGTCACATTAGTCCCTGTTCCTAATGATACACTAGTTAGGGAGAGCAGTCTTTGTGACTGCGATGGTGTCACTTTAGTTCCTGTTCCTAATGACACACTAGTTAGGGAGAGCAGTCTTTGTGACTGCGATGGTGTCACTTTAGTCCCAGTTCCTAATAATACACTAGTTAGGGAGAGCATTCTTTGTGACTGCGATGGTGTCACTTTAGTCCCTGTGCCTAATGACACACTAGTTAGGGAGAGCAGTCTTTGTGGCTGAGATGGTTTCACTTGAATCCCAGTTTCTAATGAGTCACTAGTTAGGGAGAGCAGTCTTTGTGACTGTGATGATGTCACTTTAATCCCTGTTTCTAATGAGTCACTAGTTAGGGAGAGCAGTCTTAGTGACTGTGATGGTGTCACTTTAATCCCTTTTCGTAATGACACACTAGTTAGGGAGAGCAGTCTATGTGACTGCGATGGTTTCACTTTAGTCCCTGTTCCTAATGACACACTAGTTAGGGAGAGCAGTCTTTGTGACTGTGATGGCGTCACTTTAGTCCCTGTTCCTAATGACACACTAGTATGGGAAAGCATTCTTTGTGGCTGCGATGGTGTCACTTTAATCCCTGTTCCAAATAAAACACTAGTTAGGGAGAGCAGTCTTTGTGACTGCGATGGTGTCACTTTAGTCCCAGTTCCTAATGACACACTAGTCAGGGAGAGCAGTCTTTGTGGCTGTGATGGTGTCACCTTAATCCCTGTTCTTAATGATACACTAGTTAGGGAGAGCAGTCTCTGTGACTGCGATGGTGTCACATTAAACCCAGTTCTTAATGACACGCTAGTTAGGGAGAGCAGTCTTTGTGACTGCAATGGTGTCACATTAAACCATGTTCTTAATGACACACTAGTCAGGGAGAGCAGTCTTTGTGGCTGCGATGGTGTCACTTAAATGCCTTTTACTAATGACACACTAGTTGAAGAGAGCAGTCTTTGTGACTGTGATGGTGTCACTTTAGTCCCTGTTCCTAATGGCAAACTAGTAAGGGAGAGCAGTGTTTGTGGCTGCGATGGTGTCACTTTAATCCCTGTTCCTAACGACACACTAGTTAGGGAGAGCAGTCTTTGTGACTGCGATGGTGTCACTTTAGTCCCTGTTCTTAATGACACACTGCTTAGGGAGAGCAGTCTTTGTGACTGCGATGGTTTCACTTTAGTCCCTGTTCCTAATGACACACTAGTTAGGGAGACTGCAATGTCTTTGTCCCTGACCTAATGACACATGGTTAGGGAGAGCAGTCTTTAATCCCTGTTCCTAATGACACACTAGTTAGGGAGAGCAGTCTTTGTGACTGCGATGGTGTCACTTTAGTCCCTGTTCCTAATGACACACTAGTTAGGGAGAGCAGTCTTTGTGACTGCGATGGTGTCACTTTAGTCCCTGTTCCTAATGACACACTAGTTAGGGAGAGCAGTCTTTGTGACTGCGATGGTGTCACTTTAATCCCTGTTCCTAATGACACACTAGTTAGGGAGAGCAGTCTTTGTGACTGCGATGGTGTCACTTTATTCCCTGTTCTTAATGACACACTAGTTAGGGAGAGCAGTCCTTGTGACTGCGATGGTGTCACTTTAATCCCTGTTCTTAATGACACACTAGTCAGGGAGAGCAGTCTTTGTGACTGCGATGGTGTCACTTTAGTCCCTGTTCCAAATGAGTCACTAGTTAGGGAGAGCAGTCTTTGTGACTGCGATGGTGTCACTTTAGTCCCTGTTCCTAATGACACACTAGTTAGGGAGAGCAGTCTTTGTGACTGCGATGGTGTCACTTTAGTCCCTGTTCCTAATGACAAACTAGTTAGGGAGAGCAGTCTTTGTGGCTGCGATGGTGTCACTTTAATCCCTGTTCCTAACGACACACTAGTTAGGGAGAGCAGTCTTTGTGACTGCGATGGTGTCACTTTCATCCCTGTTCCCAATGACACACTAGTTAGGGAGAGCAGTCTTTGTGACAGCGATAGTGTCACTTTAGTCCCTGTTCCTAATAATACACTAGTTAGGGAGAGTACTCTTTGTGACTGCGATGGTGTCACTTTAGTTCCTGTTCCTAATGACACACTAGTTAGGGAGAGCAGTCTTTGTGACTGCGATGGTGTCACTTTAGTCCCAGTTCCTAATAATACACTAGTTAGGGAGAGCATTCTTTGTGACTGCAATGGTGTCACTTTAGTCCCTGTGCCTAATGACACACTGGTTAGGGAGAGCAGTCTTTGTGGCTGAGATGGTTTCACTTGAATCCCAGTTTCTAATGAGTCACTAGTTAAGGAGAGCAGTCTTTGTGGCTGAGATGGTTTCACTTGAATCGCAGTTCCTAATGACACACTAGTTAGGGAGAGCAGTCTTTGTGACTGCGATGGTGTCACTTTAGTCCCTATTCCTAATGACACACTAGTTAGGGAGAGCAGTCTTTGTGACTGCGATGGTGTCACTTTAATCCCTTTTCTTAATGACACACTAGTTAGGGAGAGCAGTCTTTGTGACTGCGATGGTTTCACTTTAGTCCCTGTTCCTAATGACACACTAGTTAGGGAGAGCAGTCTTTGTGACTGCGATGGCGTCACTTTAGTCCCTGTTCCTAATGACACACTAGTATGGGAAAGCAGTCTTTGTGGCTGCGATGGTGTCACTTTAATCCCTGTTCCAAATAAAACACTAGTTAGGGAGAGCAGTCTTTGTGGCTGCGATGGTGTCACTTTAATCCCTGTTCTTAATGACACACTAGTTAGGGAGAGCTGTCTCTGTGACTGCGATGGTGTCACATTAAACCCTGTTCTTAATGACACGCTAGTTAGGGAGAGCAGTCTTTGTGACTGCGATGGTGTCACTTTAATCCCTGTTCTTAATGACACACTAGTTAATGAGCAGTCTTTGTGACTGCGATGGTGTCACTTTGTGACTGCGATGTCCCTGTTCCTAATGACAAGTCTTTGTGACTAGTTAGGAGAGCAGTCTTTGTGGTGTCACTTTAGTCCCTGCGATGGTGTCACTTTAATCCCTGTTCCTAATGACACACTAGTTAGGGAGAGCAGTCTTTGTGACTGCGATGGTGTCACTTAGTCCCTGTTCCTAATGACCACTAATGTGACTGCACACTTTAGTCCCTGTTCCTAATGACACACTAGTTAGGGAGAGCAGTCTTTGTGACTGCGATGGTGTCACTTTAATCCCTGTTCCCAATGACACACTAGTTAGGGAGAGCAGTCTTTGTGCCTGCGATGGTGTCACTTTAATCCATGTTCTTAATGACACACTAGTTAGGGAGGGCAGTCTTTGTGACTGCGATGGTGTCACTTTAGTCCCTGTTCCTATTGACACACTAGCTAGGGAGAGCAGTCTTTGTGACTGCGATGGTGTTACTTTAGTCCCTGTTTCCAATGACACACTAGTTAGGGAGAGCAGTCTTTGTGCCTGCGATGGTGTCACTTTAGTCCCTTTTCCTAATGATACACTAGTTAGGGAGAGCAGTCTTTGTGACTGCGATGGTGTCACTTTAGTCCCTGTTCCTAATGACACACTAGTTAGGGAGAGCAGTCTTTGTGACTGCGATCGTGTCACTTTAATCCCTGTTCCTAATGACACACTTGTTAGGGAGAACAGTCCTTGTCACTGCGATGGTGTCACTTTAGTCCCTGTTCCTAATGACACACTAGTTAGGGAGAGCAGTCTTTGTGACTGCGATGGTGTCACTTTAGTCCCTGTTCCTAATGACACACTAGTTAGGGAGAGCAGTCTTTGTGACTGCGATGGTGTCACTTTAGTCCCTATTCCTAATGACACACTAGTTAGGGAGAGCAGTCTTTGTGACTGCAATGGTGTCACTTTAGTCACTATTCCTAATGACACACTAGTTAGGGAGAGCAGTCTTTGTGACTGCGATGGTGTCACTTTAATCCCTGTTCCCAATGACACACTAATTGGGGAGAGCAGTCTTTGTGACTGCGATGGTGGCACTTTAATCCCTGTTCCTCATGAGACACTAGTAAGGGAGAGCAGTCTTTGTGACTGCGATAGTGTCACTTTAGTCCCTATTCCTAATGACACACTAGTTAGGGAGAGCAGTCTTTGTGACTGCAATGGTGTCACTTTAGTCACTATTCCTAATGACACACTAGTTAGGGAGAGCAGTCTTTGTGACTGCGATGGTGTCACTTTAATCCCTGTTCCCAATGACACACTAGTTAGGGAGAGCAGTCTTTGTGACTGTGATAGAAGCACTTTAATCCCTGTTCCTCATGACACACTAGTTAGGGACAGCATTCTTTGAGACTGCGATGGTGCCACTTTATTCCCTGTTCCTAATAATACACTAGTTATGGAGAGCATTCTTTGTGACTGCGATAGTGTCACTTTAGTTCCTGTTCCTAATGACACACTAGTTAGGGAGAGCAGTCTTTGTGACTGCGATGGTGTCACTTTAGTCCCCGTTCCTAATAATACACTAGTTAGGGAGAGCATTCATTGTGACTGCGATGGTGTCACTTTAGTCCCTGTGCCTAATGAGTCACTAGTTAGGGAGAGCAGTCTTTGTGACTGCGATGGTGTCACTTTAGTCCCTGTTCCTAATGACACACTAGTTAGGGAGAGCAGTCTTTGTGACTGCGATGGTGTCAGTTTAATGCCTGTTCCTAATGACACACTAGTTAGGGAGAGCAGTCGTTGTCACTGCGATGGTGTCACTTTAGTCCCTATTCCTAATGACACACTAGTTATGGAGAGCAGTCTTTGTGACTGTGATGGTGTCACTTTAGTCCCTGTTCCTAATGACACACTAGTTAGGCTGAGCAGTCTTTGTGACTGCGATGGTGTCACTTTAGTCCCTGTTCCTAATGACACACTAGTTAGGGAGAGCAGTCTTTGTGACTGCGATGGTGTCACTTTAATCCCTGTTCCTAATGACACACTAGTTAGGGAGAGCAGTCTTTGTGACTGCGATGGTGTCACTTTAATCCCTGTTCCTAATGACACACTAGTTAGGGAGAGCAGTCTTTGTGGCTGCGATGGTGTCACTTTAGTCCCTGTTCCTAATGACACACTAGTTAGGGAGAGCAGTCTTTGTGACTGCGATGGTGTCACTTTAATCCCTGTTCCTAATGACACACTAGATAGGGAGAGCAGTCTTTGTGACTGTGATGGTGTCACTTTAGTCCTTGTTCCTAATGACACACTAGCTAGGGAGAGCAGTCTTTGTGGCTGCGATGGTGTCACTTTAATCCCTGTTCCTAATGACACACTAGATAGGGAGAGCAGTCTTTGTGACTGTGATGGTGTCACTTTAGACCCTGTTCCGAATGACACACTAGTTAGGGAGAGCATTCTTTGTGGCTGCGATGGTGTCACTTTCGTCCCTGTTCCTCATGACACACTAGTCGGCAGAGCAGTCTTTGTGACTACGATGTCTCCCATTTCTGCCACAGTGGTGAACCCTGCTCCAAAATCATACTCCAATTTCCATATTCCTCTCCTCCAAAGTCACTACAATCTCCATTTTCCTCTCACTATCTTGATTTGAATTTGATGTCACCAAACCCAGCTCAGCATTTAGTTTTATCACACAGTGCACCTGCATGGAGCCCTCTGCATCGGTCATACATATTTCTCTCATTTATCTTGGTTTGTCCTTTAATTTGTCCCCCAACAATGTACCAGCAATCAACATGTTAAGATATACAGTATTGAACCCCGTGGCGGGTTTTTTTTCTTCTGCATTTATCCCATCTCATAGTTAGGAGCAGTTAGGCTAAGCTTGGTTATAACATGGGCTAAAAGATGGAATCAAAGCTTCTAAAATGGATTGATCGGACCAACAGATAAGAGCAGGCACTGGAGCCTTCTGGACTGAACCCTTTCAGGACTTGTCTAGACTCCAGAGAGATACATTACGGTTCTAGATCAGGGTCTGTTCCACTTAACTATTGGTTTTCCAAACTCACTAAGTACAGTTTCACAACACGCCAGCAGGGGTCAGTGTTGAAACATGGTAATGCTGACAACTATTATTTTTTATTTATTTATTTGTCAGACGGACAATGAAAAACGGTTGCCTTCGCAAACCCAAGCGGCCACAGAGCACAGTGTTCCATTTTCCGCAAAATTGTCTCTCTGATCACAAACACTCACAGCATGTGGTTCGGGCACAACAACAGGCTGCAGAACTGTTGCATTGATCGGTTTAAAAAGCTTCTGGATAACTTGCAGTAATTTCAAATTAAGGAGACAACTGACCTCCAAGCTCTGAGGGATTTCATATTATCAACATCTCTAGACTATAGGCTATGTAGTCCGCTCCCACTTACCCAAATAATGCGAATGAAACAATCGTGTGTTTATTCTCTGTGGTTTATACCCAGCAAAAGTCTAAAGAAAAGGCCGAACCGACTTTGCGGTATTAAGAGGTGCCAGATAAACATTTGGCTCACTGGTCCTATTCAGCTGATCGTGCCATCCCTCAGAGGTCATCCAGATATTGGACACGAGGTCATCAACCAGGTTTTCCTTCCCTCTTCCCCGCGACCTTCGCTCTGACATGTCGCTATACCGACTGCTGGTGAGTAAAAATCTATGGCACATGAAAGCGCGCATGAACTGGCCGCGAGAGCTGCCACCGTACATCCATCCAAACACACTTCGCAAGGCCAAAGAGATTCAGCAGGGCTCTTCGGAAGCACAAAAACGGAGTGACAAGGCGCAATCTCTCGTTAAACCGATATGGTTCATCTCACAATATGAAATGGTTTCGATTGTTTCAGATTAAAAAAAAAAAAAATCGTTTTCAAAATCATACCAGTCAATAATATGATAGCTCACAGAGATCACACATTTGTCTCTTGGCCTGAGCAAATGGAAGTTCTCTTCTTGATTTACATTAAGTAAAACACTTTTTCTGATACATTATGAGATTGAATGCACGTAAAGACATCAGTTTTAATGAAAGTAAGAGAACATCATCCCCCAAATCGAGACTCACATTTTCGCTCCAAGTGTTAAAAAGTGAAGAGGTTCCATCTTATGTCCAGTGTAAAACAGAACAACTGAGATCAAACCAGGTCCATCACTTTCAGACTAAAGTCAAGGTTTATTTCAATGATCAAGAACAGAGATCCCCTTCACTCAGGGCAAGAAACAAAGTGGACTATGTGTTTTCTATAGGCTCTTAATATATTGTAAAATATTATTGATAGGTATGATTTTTAAAATAATGTTTTTTTTATTTTTTTTTTTAATCTGAAGTAATCAAGACCATTTCATGTCATGAGATGTAACACAATGGATCAGTATATCCGGTGACAATCTTAACTGATGAATTTCAGCTGAATGTTCGTGAGAAAAGTTACAAGAGGTGACTGCTGAGCGCAGTTTGACTTTTGAAAATGGTTCATGGTAGGATACAAATACAGATGAGTATACAGTATATTTACTAAAGTAAAATTGATAAGGCTTTTTTGTGGGACCCCACCTGAGCATCGAGTCTGAGGAGGAGGAAGCTCTCGAGTGTTTTTCTGAATGCGGACAGCAGGTCCAAGTCATGCTAAACACTGTCTGTCCATGTTTACCATTCTAAACCCTGTCTGTTAATGTTTACCATGCTAAACCCTGTCTGTCCATGTTTACCATTCTAAACCCTGTCTGTCCATGTTTACCATTCTAAACCCTGTCTGTCCATATTTACCATTCTAAACCCTGTCTGTCCATGTTTACCATTCTAAACCCTGTCTGTTAATGTTTACCATGCTAAACCCTGTCTGTTAATGTTTACCATGCTAAAAACTGTCTGTCCATGTTTACCATTCTAAACCCTGTCTGTCCATATTTACCATTCTAAACCCTGTCTGTCCATGTCTACCATTCTAAACCCTGTCTGTCAATGTTTACCATGCTAAACCCTGTCTGTGAATGTTTACCATGCTAAACCCTGTCTGTCCATGTTTACCATTCTAAACCCTGTCTGTCCATGTTTACCATGCTAAACCCTGTCTGTCCATGTTTACCATGCTAAACCCTGTCTGTCCATATTTACCATTCTAAACCCAGTCTGTCCATGTTTACCATGCTAAACCCTGTCTGTCCATGTTTACCATGCTAAACCCTGTCTGTCCATGTTTACCATGCTAACCCCTGTCTGTCCATGTTTACCATGCTAAACCCTGTCTGTCCATGTTTACCATGCTAAACCCTGTCTGTCCATGTTTACCATGCTAACCCCTGTCTGTCCGTGTTTACCATTCTAAACCCTGTCTGTCCATGTTTGCCATGCTAAACCCTGTCTGTCCATGTTTACCATGCTAAACCCTGTCTGCCCATATTTACCATTCTAAACCCTGTCTGTCCATGTTTACCATTCTAAACCCTGTCTGTCCATGTTTACCACGCTAAACCCTGTCTGTCCATGTTTACCATTCTAAACCCTGTCTGTGAATATTTACCATTCTAAACCCAGTCTGTCCATGTTTACCATGCTAAACCCTGTCTGTCCATGTTTACCATGCTAAACCCTGTCTGTCCATGTTTACCATACTAACCCTGTCTGTCCATGTTTACCATGCTAAACCCTGTCTGTCCATGTTTACCATGCTAACCCCTGTCTGTCCATGTTTACCATTCTAAACCCTGTCTGTCCATGTTTGCCATGCCCTAAACCCTGTCTGTCCATGTTTACCATTCTAAACCCTGTCTGTCCATATTTACCATTCTCTGTCCATGTTTACCATTCTACCCTGTCTGTCCATGTTTACCATTCTAAACCCTGTCTGTGAATAAACCCTGTCTGTCCATGTTTACCATTAACCCCTGTCTGTCCATGTTTACCATTCTAAACCCTGTCTGTCCATGTTTACCCATGTCTGTCCATTTTACCATTTAAACCCTGTCTGTCCATGTTTACCATGCTAACCCCTGTCTGTCCATGTTTACCATGCTAAACCCTGTCTGTCCATGTTTACCATTCTAAACCCTGTCTGTCCATGTTTACCATGCAAACCCCTGTCTGTCCGTGTTTACCATTCTAAACCCTGTCTGTCCATGTTTACCATGCTAAACCCTGTCTGTCCATGTTTACCATTCTAAACCCTGTCTGTGAATATTTACCATTCTAAACCCTGTCTGTCCATGTTTACCATGCTAAACCCTGTCTGTGAATATTTACCATGCTAAACCCTGTCTGTCCGTGTTTACCATGCTAAACCCTGTCTGTCCATGTTTACCATTCTAACCCCTGTCTGTCTATGTTTACCATGCTAAACCCTGTCTGTCCATGTTGACCATGCTAAACCCCGTCTGCCCATGTTTACCATTCTAAACCCTGTCTGTCCATGTTTACCATGCTAAACCCTGTCTGTCCATGTTTACCATGCAAAACCCTGTCTGTTCATGTTTACCATGCTAAACCCTGCCTGTCCGTGTTTATCATTCTAAACCCTGTTTGTCCATGTTTACCATGCTAAACCCTGTCTGTCCATGTTTACCATTCTAAACCCTGTCTGTCCATGTTTACCATGCTAAACCCTGTCTGTCCATGTTGACCATGCTAAACCCTGTCTGTCCATGTTTACCATTCTAAACCCTGTCTGTCCATGTTTACCATGCTAAACCCTGTCTGTCCATGTTTACCATGCTAAACCTTGTCTGTGCATGTTTACCATGCTAAACCCTGTCTGTCCATGTTTACCATTTAGCTGTGGGCACGTGGTCCATTCCATGCAGTCCATCTACATTACTCTCACGGTGGATGGAAATCACAATTTGACTGATGTCATCAACATGCAAGTGCCTTTATACTTGAAGAGATATTAAAATAAAGTTTGTTCAGTACTTTATTGAAAAAAAAAGTTTCCTAAAATAATTTATTTTTCAATTGAAGTTTATTGTTCCATTAGTTTTAAATTAGCATTCTTTTATTTAAATTTACAGATGGGGCATTATAAGTTGCTGGCTACTCACAATAAATAAATAAATGTCACCATCAGAATGGTTTTGGTTCTTACATATAGATTTAAGCATTTTCTTTTTCTTTAACCTTTATGGAACTGTTTTGGTGGGAACAAATATCATTTTTCCTACATCATGCTTTTTACTTGGAGCTGTATTTGCTCCGGTACTTTATGTCCAAAGGTTGACTGTGAACACAGATGATTTTGCTCACCCAGGACAGCTTGCTCCAAGAGGCCAGCCACAGGAAGCCATGCTTTGGGGAAGGGACTGCGAACACTAGCCTTTTCATTTGAAGATTAGAGTTTTCGTTGACGCTGCAATCTCAGACTCAGATTGACACAGACACCTGAGGGGCACAGGGGGCTTTGCGGTCCGACTCTATCTTGAGCGTCATCGTTTTTACTCCTGGATAAGTGAAGCTTAGGAAGGAGTGTTGTGATGAGACTCGAGCGTCACTCACTCAATCAATCAATCCATCAATCTATCAATCAATCAATTTGCCGTCAGCATGACCAGGGGCAGTCAGATAAATATGATCTTGGCATGGATGACTGGTCCCTAATTCACAAACAGCTGATCCAGGAGTTAACGATGATGCCACTTTCATTATCATCATCGCTAACGAGGGAGCTCCGCCAATTAGGCTCCACCATGGATGTTTCCTTCTCTGGCAAAACAGTGCTAGCTTTGTTTATTAATTTATTCACCCTGCTGCCCAATGATATTCGCTTAAGTAGAATCTCTGTAGCGTAATATGTATTTCATTAAAATTTGAAATTAATTGGACATGAACAGCCATTAAAATGCAGATTTTCAGAAAAATATTTTGAATATCTCTTTTCTTGCTGTCGATGAAATCAGAACTAAAGATAGGTGACTTCAAATTGATCGCAAAATACAAATGGAGCGTCAATGGCTGCATTTACATGGGTCCAAAAATCCTACTTATAATCAGATTGACAGCTTAGTCAGATTCAAAATGTCTCATGTAACCACCTTAGCTGATCCGATTCACCCAGATTGGTTTAAATTTTCGATCGGATTGAAAGAGGTAGTCTACGCCAATTGATAATCAGCTTGATGCCGCATATAAACGGCTGAACAGAATGGATTCGGTTGATGGATTGGATTATTCGTTCTCTTGCATATGCTCCCTTAGTACGTAGTAGTCATGTAATGACGTAATGACGTTCGCGTTCAGGTAGTGGGACCTTTTGCGCATGTCAAAGAAGCTGTAATTGGTCTCAGCTGGGGCCATGTTCACGCGGATTGAACGTGGATCGCTTTCCTTAGCGTTCATGTATACAGATCGAATCAGATTCATTTAATCAGTTTGATTTCAATCAGATTGAGGAAAACAATCCATGTAAACGCAGCCAGTGTTAGTTCAGACAGGCACAGAAGTCAGTCTTGGCTCCACCCCTTGTCCAATCGCATTGGACTTCAGCGTCAGGTATCTAATTTGCGCGTCTTTTTAAATAAGGCGGCACTCTCCATCTCAACTAACCAAGCACTACCATTCCCACCAAGACCCATTACAGATCTGCGCAAACATCCCCTCCACCTCCCCAGCCTCCTCCTTTCCAACGGCAAGGTCTTTGGCAGTACTTGTTGTGTCATACTCTTGTCTTTATATGGTATTGGCATTGTTTTGTATGGTATTGGCATTGTTTGTAAACTGTATTGTCATTCATTTCATTTTGAACATGGTGAACAAGGCTCTGCCGGGGGGGTTGTGATCTCCTGGAATGTCTGTGTCATGCGTGCTCAGATTGTTCCAGAGTATCACTTGAGCAGAGTCACCACCAAATTCAAATGTATGTCCTTCCAAATAAATGGTTAAATCTGACGTGAGTGTCCTGTCTGAACTTGTATTCAAAAATGTAATTTAGAGTTTATTAAAGCAATTCTTACCTTTCTGGCATGCGGCACAGCACTTAGTAAAAATTTGAACATGAACAACTCCGCCTCCCTCCAAAGTCCCACCCTCTTCCCCCTGCCTGACCTCTGAGGCTCCCTCCTCCCCTGACGCGTGTGGTGAGAAAGTGAGCAGCGCGATGAAGCTGCTTTCACACCGGGACCTTGAAAGCATTTTTTTCGCAGACGACAGATTACATTCAAAGACAATGCAAAGACGCGAATCTCACGCGTATTCGCGTCTTTGCATTGACTTTGAATGTAATCTGTCTTACGAAAAATTCGTTTCGCGTCCGGTGTGAAAGCATCTTGAAACGGGGCAATGGAGTCAGATTCAGAGGCACCGGTTAATGAAAACTAACCAACAGTAATTACATAATATTCAATTCTATATGTGGTATAAAATAAAATGTCCTCGTAACGTCTGACGAACTACCATTAACGTTATTATAGTAATTATAGCATTTCAGCGCCTGTTTGTTTACAGTCAGATGCGTCGTTTTTCAGCAGAATTCATACATATTTTCTTGCAAAACTGCTGTCATAACGTCTTACCTCACCAGAATTGTCCCGATAACGTTAGTCATGAAATTAGGAGCAGTTGCAGCTGTTTTATTTGCAGGCTAACTTTGTTGAGTACCTGTTCGTCTCTACCGCTCTGCTGCTCTGCCAGAGAGGCGCGCGATTCGCAAGCGGTGACAGCGGTGGGCAACTGGAAGGGACGCGGCGACGGTTGACAGGCAGGAAGCTCGGCAAATCATTTTATTCGAACCGAAGAAAATGATTGGTCAGACTATTATCAGAAATATATGAGAATTGAATATTGATGAGTTTCAACACCTGGTGGATTTCTTTTACATTTTAGTGTGCCATACGCTTATTAGGAGCATTTTAAGATTACAAAAGAAAAGTGTAAAAAGAAAGGTAAGAATTGCTTTAAACAAAGAATGAAGTTCTACAAAGTTGGAGTTGTACACACAGGCATGTTTCTGCATGTATGTGCTAATGGAAAAATGTCAATACAATTTGATGACCATTATGCTGCCATCTGGTCATGAAAATGACGTGCCAATAGATCTAATGATGTCAAAATGGGCTGAGTCCACTGCTGATGACATCACTCTGTCACTTGTGTTGTGCTTATACGACTGCCGGATCTTTAACCTGTATTTGATTGGTTCATTCAAGTTCTGTCTCTGTTATGATCCAGACCATCAGTCAAGTGCGGAGGCAGAGTAAAATCCAATAGTAGGATTTATTGCGAGTAAAACAGTAATGAAGGGCCGGAGCCC
Source organism: Gymnothorax javanicus (assembly GCA_029692085.1). Taxonomy (NCBI): domain Eukaryota; kingdom Metazoa; phylum Chordata; class Actinopteri; order Anguilliformes; family Muraenidae; genus Gymnothorax; species Gymnothorax javanicus. Next base: position 130,683,177 of record CM056198.1, on the reverse strand, counting down.
AGAAGAGAATCGCACAGTTCAGTTCAGATGTTGTGGGCGAAGCCGGGTGAAGCCAATCTCTCGCCATGAGCGTTCCGGGATGACTGCCAGGCACACTTCGCCAGAGCCAATCTGTCCGAGGGCAGGATGGAGTTGCTTACGAGGAACGCGGTTCCAACCCATATGACCATAGAAGGATTGGGAGTTTGTTCTTAATTAACTGGACAGATGAACAGACTGGGAAGGGATTAACAGGAATGTGGTCATACTCCTGGAGACACTGCGAAAGGCTTGGAAGCTTCTTTCGAATAACTAGGCATGTTACAAAAATTTCTATCATTAAAGATTATTCTTTACTTTCCAAAGATGAAAAGTTTTAGCGGTAACTCTCGGCTGGCTTGAAGCACAGATAGCAAATTACAGTCCAGGAACTTGCGACTCAAAAGAGGGGATATAAACTTGTACAAGCGGTGGGGTAACTGAACACAGCTGGGGATTGGGGAGCTGGCAAGATTCAGTACAATCAAAGGAGACATTTCTTCTCATAGACACGCAAGTTGCTGAATTTGAGGAGACAGAAGGCTCTCACACTAGGGTTGTGACAGTGTCAATAAACTGCAAAATCATCGGAATGTGCTTGGAAATTTCGGTACAATTCTACATCTGGGAACATATTCAGCTCAAAGTCCATGACAGGATCCTCCTTAGTTTAGGGCAGTAGTGTAGCCAACAATTCTAGGTCCCCTACAGTGCTCTCGGGCGTCTCTGGAATTCCTACTAGAACTTCCTAATGGCCTTCAATACTCTGGCACTGTTATGAGTAAAGGCACCCAAATGTACTCATGATGAATGGTAGAACATGAGGATTGGTCAGTATAAGAACCAGTGACAGACAGCAAATTATTAGGACTGCTATGTGATACAAATCAACAAATGAGATACCAGCACACGAGGATGGTGCTGCACATCTGTCAGGGTCAGGGGAGGGGGTGTAGAAGGACAGAATTGGTTTTTCTTAAGAAGCTCATAGTAATTCCGGATGCTGAAGCTGGAACATTGTGCTGCAGCCTGAATTATGACATCACTTCCTCTGGACAGTGAGCTCTCCTGAGGGACAGAACCTGAAGTTCTTGTTTGTTCCAGAACAGTGACCAGTAAGACTTTTTTTTAACACATTTTATAAGCAGCTTTGGTGTTAATGTTTTAAGGCTCACTAATGAGATGTTGCTCTCTTATCTGGCTGTTGGAGTTTGGTCTGCAAAGCAGCACATTAAGTGTTAGTGACCCTAATCTGACTCACAGAAGCCGTGTCTTGCGGACTGGGTCCCCCATGGGACCATCTTCTGAAATAAGGTGCAGCGCTGAAGTGAGTCTTATCCTTCATCGGGCCAGGACAAAACTAACAGTAGCCCAGTACCTGAGTTTGGGACAGAACTAACTGCAGCCCTGTACCTGAGTTTCAGACAGAACCCACTCCAGCCCTGTATCTGAGTTTAGGACAGAACTAACTGTAGCCCTATATCTGAGTTTGGGACATAACTAACTGTAGCCCTGTACCTGAGTTTCAGACAGAACTAACTGTAGCCCTGTATCTGAGTTTGGGACAGAACTAACTGTAGCCCTGTACCTGAGTTTCAGACAGAACTAACTGTAGCCCTGTATCTGAGTTTGGGACAGAACTAACTGTAGCCCTGTATCTGAGTTTGAGACAGAACTAACTGTTGCCCTGTATCTGAGTTTGGGACAGAACTAACTGTAGCCCTGTATCTGAGTTTGGGACAGAACTAAATGTAGCCCTATATCTGAGTTTGGGACATAATTAACTGAAGCCCTGTATCTGAGTTTGGGACAGAACTAACTGTAGCCCTATATCTGAGTTTGGGACAGAACTAACTGTAGCCCTGTATCTGAGTTTGGGACAGAACTAACTGTAGCCCTGTATCTGAGTTTGGGACAGAACTAACTGTAGCCCTGTATCTGAGTTTGGGACAGAACTAACTGTAGCCCTATATCTGAGTTTGGGACAGAACTAACTGTAGCCCTATATCTGAGTTTGGGACAGAACTAACTGTAGCCCTATATCTGAGTTTGAGACAGAACTAACTGTAGCCCTGTATCTGAGTTTGGGACATAACTAACTGTAGCCCTGTATCTGAGTTTGAGACAGAACTAACTGTAGCCCTGTATCTGAGTTTGGGACATAACTAACTGTAGCCCTGTATCTGAGTTTGGGACAGAACTAACTGTAGCCCTGTATCTGAGTTTGGGGACATAACTAACTGTAGCCCTGTATCTGAGTTTGGGACAGAACTAACTGTAGCCCTGTTTCTAACAGGTTTGGGACAGAACTAACTGTAGCCCTGTACCTGAGTTTGGGACAGAACCAACTGTAGCCCTGTATCTGAGTTTGGGACAGAACTAACTGTAGCCCTATATCTGAGTTTGGGACAGAACTAACTGTAGCCCTATAACTGTAGCCCTGTATCTGAGTTTGGACATAACTAACTTAGCCCTGTATCTGAGTTTGGGACATAACTGTAGCCCTGTATCTGAGTTTGGGACAGAACTAACTGTAGCCCTGTATCTGAGTTTGGGACAGAACTAACTGTAGCCCTGTATCTGAGTTTGGGACAGAACTAACTGTAGCCCTGTATCTGAGTTTGGGACAGAACTAACTGTAGCCCTGTATCTGAGTTTGGGACAGAACTAACTGTAGCCCTGTATCTGAGTTTGGGACAGAACTAACTGTAGCCCTGTATCTGAGTTTGGGACAGAACTAACTGTAGCCCTGTATCTGAGTTTGGGACAGAACTAACTGTAGCCCTATATCTGAGTTGGAGACAGAACCCTGTATCTGAGTTTTGGGACATAACTAACTGTAGCCCTGTATCTGAGTTTGGGACAGAACTAACTGTAGCCCTGTATCTGAGTTTGGGACAGAACTAACTGTAGCCCTGTATCTGAGTTTGGGACAGAACTAACTGTAGCCCTGTATCTGAGTTTGGGACATAACTAACTGTAGCCCTGTATCTGAGTTTGGGACAGAACTAACTGTAGCCCTGTATCTGAGTTTGAGACAGAACTAACTGTAGCCCTGTATCTGAGTTTGGGACATAACTAACTGTAGCCCTGTATCTGAGTTTGGGACAGAACCACTGTAGCCCTATATCTGAGTTTGAGACAGAACTAACTGTAGCCCTGTATCTGAGTTTGGGACATAACTAACTGTAGCCCTGTATCTGAGTTTGGGACATAACTAACTGAGCCCTGTATCTGAGTTTGAGACAGAACTAACTGTAGCCCTGTATCTGAGTTTGGACATAACAACTGTAACTGTATCTGAGTTTGGCCCAGAACTAACTGTAGCCCTGTATCTGAGTTTGGGACATAACTAACTGTAGCCCTGTATCTGAGTTTGGGACAAAACTAACTGTAGCCCTGTATCTGAGTTTGGGACATAACTAACTGTAGCCCTGTATCTGAGTTTGGGACAGAACTAACTGTAGCCCTATATCTGAGTTTGAGACAGAACTAACTGTAGCCCTGTATCTGAGTTTGGGACATAACTAACTGTAGCCCTGTATCTGAGTTTGGGACAGAACTAACTGTAGCCCTGTATCTGAGTTTGGGACAGAACTAACTGTAGCCCTATATCTGAGTTTGGGACAGAACCCTGTATCTGAGTTTGGGACAAACTAACTGTAGCCCTGTATCTGAGTTTGGGACAGAACTAACTGTAGCCCTGTATCTGAGTTTGGGACAGAACTAACTGTAGCCCTATATCTGAGTTTGGGACAGAACTAACTGTAGCCCTGTATCTGAGTTTGGGACAGAACTAACTGTAGCCCTTTCTGAGTTTGACAGAACTAACTGTAGCCCTGTATCTGAGTTTGGGACAGAACTAACTGTAGCCCTGTATCTGAGTTTGGGACAGAACTAACTGTAGCCCCTGTATCTGAGTTTGGGACAGAACTAACTGTAGCCCTGTATCTGAGTTTGGGACAGAACTAACTGTAGCCCTGTATCTGAGTTTGGGACAGAACTAACTGTAGCCCTGTATCTGAGTTTGGGGACAGAACTAACTGTAGCCCTGTATCTGAGTTTGGGACAGAACTAACTGTAGGCCTGTATCTGAGTTTGGGACATAACTAACTGTAGCCCTGTATCTGAGTTTGGGACAGAACTAACTGTAGCCCTATATCTGAGTTTGGGACAGAACTAACTGTAGCCCTGTATCTGAGTTTGGGACAGAACTAACTGTAGACAGAACTAACTGTAGCCCTGTATCTGAGTTTGGGACAGAACTAACTGTAGCCCTGTATCTGAGTTTGGGACAGAACTAACTGTAGCCCTGTATCTGAGTTTGGGACAGAACTAACTGTAGCCCTGTACCTGAGTTTGGGACAGAACTAACTGTAGCCCTGTATCTGAGTTTGGGACATAACTAACTGTAGCCCTGTATCTGAGTTTGGGACAGAACTAACTGTAGCCCTGTATCTGAGTTTGGGACAGAACTAACTGTAGCCCTGTATCTGAGTTTGGGACAGAACTAACTGTAGCCCTGTATCTGAGTTTGGGACAGAACTAACTGTAGCCCTGTATCTGAGTTTGGGACAGAACTAACTGTAGCCCTGTATCTGAGTTTGGGACAGAACTAACTGTAGCCCTGTATCTGAGTTTGGGACAGAACTAACTGTACATAACCCCTGTATCTGAGTTTGGGACAGAACTAACTGTAGCCCTGTATCTGAGTTTGGGACAGAACTAACTGTAGCCCTGTATCTGAGTTTGGGACAGAACTAACTGTAGCCCTGTATCTGAGTTTGGGACAGAACTAACTGTAGCCCTGTATCTGAGTTTGGGACAGAACTAACTGTAGCCCTGTATCTGAGTTTGGGACAGAACTAACTGTAGCCCTGTATCTGAGTTTGGGACAAACTAACTGTAGCCCTGTATCTGAGTTTGGGACAGAACCAACTGTAGCCCTGTATCTGAGTTTGGGACAGAACTAACTGTAGCCCTGTATCTGAGTTTGGGACAGAACTAACTGTAGCCCTGTATCTGAGTTTGGGACATAACTAACTGTAGCCCTGTATCTGAGTTTGGGACAGAACTAACTGTAGCCCTGTATCTGAGTTTGGGACAGAACTAACTGTAGCCCTGTATCTGAGTTTGGGACAGAACTAACTGTAGCCCTGTATCTGAGTTTGGGACATAACTAACTGTAGCCCCTGTATCTGAGTTTGGGACAGAACTAACTGTAGCCCTGTATCTGAGTTTGGGACAGAACTAACTGTAGCCCTGTATCTGAGTTTGGGACAGAACTAACTGTAGCCCTGTATCTGAGTTTGGGACAGAACTAACTGTAGCCCTGTATCTGAGTTTGGGACAGAACTAACTGTAGCCCTGTATCTGAGTTTGGGACAGAACTAACTGTAGCCCTATATCTGAGTTTGGGACAGAACTAACTGTAGCCCTGTATCTGAGTTTGGGACATAACTGTAGCCCTGTATCTGAGTTTGAGACAGAACTAACTGTAGCCCTGTATCTGAGTTTGGGACATAACTAACTGTAGCCCTGTATCTGAGTTTGGGACAGAACTAACTGTAGCCCTGTATCTGAGTTTGGGACAGAACTAACTAACTGAGTTTGGGACCCTGTAGCCCTGTATCTGAGTTTGGGACATAACTAACTGTAGCCCTGTATCTGAGTTTGGGACATAACTAACTGTAGCCCTGTATCTGAGTTTGGGACAGAACTAACTGTAGCCCTGTATCTGAGTTTGGGACATAACTAACTGTAGCCCTGTATCTGAGTTTGGGACAAAACTAACTGTAGCCCTGTATCTGAGTTTGGGACATAACTAACTGTAGCCCTGTATCTGAGTTTGGGACAGAACTAACTGTAGCCCTGTATCTGAGTTTGGGACAGAACTAACTGTAGCCCTGTATCTGAGTTTGGGACAGAACTAACTGTAGCCCTGTATCTGAGTTTGGGACATAACTAACTGTAGCCCTGTATCTGAGTTTGGGACAGAACTAACTGTAGCCCTGTATCTGAGTTTGGGACAGAACTAACTGTAGCCCTGTATCTGAGTTTGGGACAGAACTAACTGTAGCCCTGAACCTAAGTTTAGGACAGAACTAACTGTAGCCCTATATCTGAGTTTGGGACAGAACTAACTGTAGCCCTATATCTGAGTTTGGGACAGAACTAACTGTAGCCCTGTATCTGAGTTTGGGACAGAACTAACTGTAGCCCTGTATCTGAGTTTGGGACAGAACTAACTGTAGCCCTGTATCTGAGTTTGGGACAGAACTAACTGTAGCCCTGTATCTGAGTTTGGGACATAACTAACTGTAGCCCTGTATCTGAGTTTGGGACAGAACTAACTGTAGCCCTGTATCTGAGTTTGGGACAGAACTAACTGTAGCCCTCTGAGTTTGGGACATAACTAACTGTAGCCCTGTATCTGAGTTTGGGACAGAACTAACTGTAGCCCTGTATCTGAGTTTGGGACAGAACTAACTGTAGCCCTGTATCTGAGTTTGGGACATAACTAACTGTAGCCCTGTATCTGAGTTTGGGACAGAACTAACTGTAGCCCTGTATCTGAGTTTGGGACAGAACTAACTGTAGCCCTGTATCTGGTTTGGGACAGAACCCTGTAGCCCTGTATCTGAGTTTGGGACAGAACTAACTGTAGCCCTGTATCTGAGTTTGGGACAGAACAACTGTACCCTAACTGTTTAGCCCTGTATCTGAGTTTGGGACAGAACTAACTGTAGCCCTGTATCTGAGTTTGGGGACAGAAACTAACTGTAGCCCTGAATCTGAGTTTGGGACAGAACTAACTGTAGCCCTGTATCTGAGTTTGGACAGAACCCTGTAGCCCTGTATCTGAGTTTGGGACAGAACTAACTGTAGCCCTGTATCTGAGTTTGGGACATAATTAACTGTAGCCCTGTATCTGAGTTTGGGACAGAACTAACTGTAGCCCTGTATCTAAGTTTAGGACAGAACTAACTGTAGCCCTATATCTGAGTTTGGGACAGAACTAACTGTAGCCCTGTATCTGAGTTTGGGACAGAACTAACTGTAGCCCTATGTCTCAGTTTGGGACAGAACTAACTGTAGCCCTGTATCTGAGTTTGGGACATAACTAACTGTAGCCCTGTATCTGAGTTTGGGACAGAACTAACTGTAGCCCTGTATCTGAGTTTGGGACAGAATTAACTGTAGCCCTGTATCTGAGTTTGGGACAGAACTAACTGTAGCCCTGTATCTGAGTTTAGGACAGAACTAACTGTAGCCCTGTACCTGAGTTTAGGACAGAACTAACTGTAGCCCTGTATCTGAGTTTGGGACAGAACTAACTGTAGCCCTGTACCTAAGTTTAGGACAGAACTAACTGTAGCCCTATATCTGAGTTTCAGACAGAACCCACTCCAGCCCTGTATCTGAGTTTAGGACAGAACTAACTGTAGCCCTGTATCTGAGTTTGGGACAGAACTAACTGTAGCCCTGTATCTGAGTTTGGGACAGAACTAACTGTAGCCCTGTATCTGAGTTTCAGACAGAACCCACTCCAGCCCTGTATCTGAGTTTAGGACAGAACTAACTGTAGCCCTGTACCTGAGTTTGGGACAGAACTAACTGTAGCCCTGTTTCTGAGTTTGGGACATAACTAACTGTAGCCCTGTATCTGAGTTTCAGACAGAACCCACTCCAGCCCTGTATCTGAGTTTGGGACAGAACTAACTGTGGCTGTATCTGAGTTTGGGACAAAACTGTGTCCCTGTAGTTTAGGACAGAACTAACTAACTGAGTTTAGCCCTGTAGCCCTGTATCTGAGTTTGGGACAGAACTAACCCTGTAGAGTTTGGGACAGAACTAACTGTATCCCTGAGTTTCAGACAGAACCCACTCCAGCCCTGTGTCTGAGTTTAGGACAGAACTAACTGTAGCCCTGTAGCTAAGTTTGGACAGAACTAACTGTAGCCCTGGGACAGAACAGAACCCACTCCAGCCCTGTATCTGAGTTTGGGACAGAACTAACTGTAGCCCTGTATCTGAGTTTGGGACAGAACAACTGTAATCTGAGTTTGGGACATAACTAACCCTGTATCTGAGTTTGGGACAGAAACTAATGTAGCCCTGTATCTGAGTTTGGGACAGAACTAACTGTAGCCCTGTATCTGAGTTTGGGACATAACTAACTGTAGCCCTGTACCTGAGTTTAGGACAGAACTAATCATAGCCCTGTACCTGAGTTTGGGACAGAACTAACTGTAGCCTTGTATCTGAGTTTGGGACAGAACTAACTGTAGCCCTGTACCTGAGTTTGGGACAGAACTAACTGTAGCCCTGTATCTGAGTTTGAGACAGAACTAACTGTAGCCCTGTACCTAAGTTTCAGACAGAGCCCACAACAGCCCATTATCTGAGTTTGGGACAGAAACTCAAAGCTCATATTTCCATTTCTCCCTGCGGTTTGTATGAGACAGAAGCTACTTAACATACTTTGGTAACCATATATCCAGCTCCAAGTATATGAGCATGGATTGTCTGCACGGAACAAAAATGCAACCTTTGTCAGTGCATCTGTAGCATGTTCTAAATGCTCAAATGTGAGTGGTCATGCTTCATATTGTATCAGAGATCACATCTTAGCATCATTGCGGTACGATGTCACTCTGTGCTTCATGCAAATGGGTCACATCTGCTGTCCTCTGGGCTCCAGGCGCAAAACTTCAAACACATAAAAATAATGTAGGACAGGCATATGACATCATCTGGCCCATTTACACTCACATTTATTCATTTAGTAGATGTTTTATTCAGCACAACATAATGCATCCAGTGGAGACAAATTTGAAACAGGCTACAATTCATGTGACGCATGGAAACAAACCAAAACAAAACAAAGAGCAGAACTGAATCAAACACTCAAAAAGTTGTTAGTTGAGATACAGCAGCAGTAAATCAACACTTCTCTCCTCCATGTGATATAAACATAATTCCTCTGGTAAAAAAGTGTGTAACCAATTAGAAAAGACATGGAGAGCTATATAATTACTGTAATCTGCTCAGGCCTGTGTTTAGTGTATAAGAGAGGCTTGGTAAGGTTTGGCTCAGGCCTGTGTTTAGTGTATAAGTGAGGCTTGGTAAGGTTTGGTTCAGGCCTGTGTTTAGTGTATAAGAGAGGCTTGGTAAGGTTTGGCTCAGGCCTGTGTTTAGTGTATAAGAGAGGCTTGGTAAGGTTTGGTTCAGTCTGTGTTTAGTGTATAAGAGAGGCTTGGTAAGGTTTGGTTCAGGCCTGTGTTTGGTGTATAAGAGAGGCTTGGTAAGGTTTGGCTCAGTCCTGTGTTTAGTGTTTAAGTGAGGCTTGGTAAGGTTTGGTTCAGGCCTGTGTTTATTGTATAAGAGAGGCTTGGTAAGGTTTGGTTCAGGCCGATGTTTAGTGTATAAGAGAGGCTTGGTAAGATTTGGTTCAGGCCTGTTGGTAATTTTGGCTCAGTGTATAAGAGAGGCTTGGTAAGGTTTGGTTCAGGCCTGTGTTTAGTGTATAAGAGAGGCTTGGTAAGGTTTGGCTCAGGCCTGTGTTTAGTGTATAAGAGAGGCTTGGTAAGGTTTGGTTCAGGCCTGTGTTTAGTGTATAAGAGAGGCTTGGTAAGGTTTGGTTCAGGCCTGTGTTTAGTGTATAAGAGAGGCTTGGTAAGGTTTGGTTCAGGCCTGTGTTTAGTGTATAAGAGAGGCTTGGTAAGGTTTGGTTCAGGCCTGTGTTTAGTGTATAAGAGAGGCTTGGTAAGGTTTGGTTCAGGCCTGTGTTTAGTGTATAAGAGAGGCTTGGTAAGGTTTGGTTCAGGCCTGTGTTTAGTGTATAAGTGAGGCTTGGTAAGGTTTGGTTCAGGCCTGTGTTTAGTATATAAGAGAGGCTTGGTAAGGTTTGGTTCAGGCCTGTGTTTAGTGAATAAGAGAGGCTTGGTAAGGTTTGGTTCAGGCCTGTGTTTAGTGTTTAAGAGAGGCTTGTGTTTAAAGGAGGCTTTTGGTTCAGGCCTGTGTTTAGTGAATAAGAGAGGGTTTGGTAAGGTTTGGTTCAGTTCAGGCCTGTGTTTAGTGAATAAGAGAGGCTTGGTAAGGTTTGGTTCAGGCCTGTATTAAGAGAGGCTTGGTAGGTTTGGTTCAGGCCTGTGTTTAGTAAAGAGAGGCTTGGTAAGGTTTGGTTCAGGCCTGTGTTTAGTGTATAAGAGAGGCTTGGTAAGGTTTGGTTCAGGCCTGTGTTTAGTGTATAAGAGAGGCTTGGTAAGGTTTGGTTCAGGCCTGTGTTTAGTGTATAAGAGAGGCTTGGTAAGGTTTGGTTCAGGCCTGTGTTTAGTGTATAAGAGAGGCTTGGTAAGGTTTGGTTCAGGCCTGTGTTTAGTGTATAAGAGAGGCTTGGTAAGGTTTGGTTCAGGCCTGTGTTTAGTGTATAAGAGAGGCTTGGTAAGGTTTGGTTCAGGCCTGTGTTTAGTGTATAAGAGAGGCTTGGTAAGGTTTGGTTCAGGCCTGTGTTTACTGAATAAGAGAGACTTTAGTGTATAAGAGAGGCTTGGTAAGGTTTGGTTCAGGTTTGGTTCAGGCCTTAGTGTTTAGTGTATAAGAGAGGGCTTGGTAAGGTTTGGTTCAGGCCTGTGTTTAATGTATAAGTGAGGCTTGGTAAGGTTTGGTTCAGGCCTGTGTTTAATGTATAAGAGAGGCTTGGTAAGGTTTGGTTCAGGCCTGTGTTTAGTGTATAAGAGAGGCTTGGTAAGGTTTGGTTTTTAGCTCCCTGTGTTTAGTGTATAAGGTTTGGTTCAGGCCTGTGTTTAGTGTAAAGGTTTGGTAAGGTTTGGTTCAGGCCTGTGTTTAGTGTATAAGAGAGGCTTGGTAAGGTTTGGTTCAGGCCTGTGTTTAGTGTATAAGTTGGTAAGGTTTGGTTCTTGGTAAGGTTTAAGAGAGGCTTGGTAGGCCTCAGGCCTGTTTAGTGTATAAGAGAGGCTTGGTAAGGTTTGGTTCAGGCCTGTGTTTAGTGTATAAGAGAGGCTTGGTAAGGTTTGGCTCAGGCCTGTGTTTAGTGTATAAGAGAGGCTTGGTAAGGTTTGGTTCAGGCCTGTGTTTAGTGTATAAGTGAGGCTTGGTAAGGTTTGGTTCAGGCCGATGTTTATTGTATAAGTGAGCCTTGGTAAGGTTTGGCTCAGGCCTGTGTTTAGTATTTAAGTGAGGCTTGGTAAGGTTTGGTTCAGTCCTGTGTTTAGTGTATAAGTGAGGCTTGGTAAGGTTTAGCTCAGGCCTGTGTTTACTGAATAAGAGAGGCTTGGTAAGGTTTGGTTCAGGCCTGTGTTTAGTGTTTAAGTGAGGCTTGGTAAGGTTTAGCTCAGGCCTGTGTTTAGTGAATAAGAGAGGCTTGGTAAGGTTTGGTTCAGGCCGATGTTTAGTATATAAGAGAGGCTTGGTAAGGTTTGGCTCAGGCCTGTGTTTAGTGTGTAAGAGAGGCTTGGTAAGGTTTGGTTCAGGCCTGTGTTTAGTGTATAAGAGAGGCTTGGTAAGGTTTGGTTCAGGCCTGTGTTTAGTGTATAAGAGAGACTTCGTAAGGTTTGGTTCAGGCCTGTGTTTAGTGTATAAGTGAGGCTTGGTAAGGTTTGGTTCAGGCCTGTGTTTAGTGTATAAGAGAGACTTGGTAAAGTTTCAGGCCTCTGTTTAGTGTAGGCCTGTGTTTAGTGTGTTTAGTGTAAAGAGAGGCTTGGTAAAGTTTGGTTCAGGCCTGTGTTTAGTGTATAAGAGAGGGCTTGTTTAGTGTATAAGAAGGTTTGGTTCAGGCCTGTGTTTAGTGTATAAGAGAGACTTGGTAAGGTTTCGTTCAGGCCTGTGTTTAGTGTATAAGAGAGGCTTGGTAAGGTTTGGTTCAGGCCGATTTTTAGTATATAAGTGAGGCTTGGTAAGGTTTGGTTCAGGCCTGTGTTTAATGTATAAGTGAGGCTTGGTAAGGTTTGGTTCAGGCCTGTGTTTAATGTATAAGAGAGGCTTGGTAAGGTTTGGTTCAGGCCTATGTTTAGTGTATAAGTGAGGCTTGGTAAGGTTTGGTTCAGTCTTGTGTTTAATGTATAAGAGAGGCTTGGTATAATTCTGGGAACATCAGAAACAGGGGCCTCCAGGTTTTGGCAGGAGTTTCTGTTATTATGTTGCCTAACACTCACCTGTTCAATCAATCTGAGCATTTAAATGGATTTGTGATCACTTTCTCATCTGTCCATCTGCATATCTATGACTATATCATGGCTAACTGTGCGTGTTTAGTGTATAAGAGAGACTTGGTAAGGTTTGGTTCAGGCCTGTGTTTAGTGTATAAGAGAGGCCTGGTAAGGTTTGGTTCAGGCCTGTGTTTAGTGTATAAGAGAGGCTTGGTAAGGTTTGGTTCAGGCCTGTGTTTAGTGTATAAGAGAGGCTTGGTAAGGTTTGGTTCAGGCCTGTGTTTAGTGTATAAGAGAGACTTGGTAAGGTTTCGTTCAGGCCTGTGTTTAGTGTATAAGAGAGGCTTGGTAAGGTTTGGTTCAGGCCTGTTTTTAGTGTATAAGTGAGGCTTGGTAAGGTTTGGTTCAGGCCTGTGTTTAATGTATAAGTGAGGCTTGGTAAGGTTTGGTTCAGGCCTGTGTTTAGTGTATAAGAGAGGCTTGGTAAGGTTTGGTTCAGGCCTATGTTTAGTGTATAAGTGAGGCTTGGTAAGGTTTGGTTCAGTCTTGTGTTTAGTGTATAAGAGAGGCTTGGTATAATTCTGGGAACATCAGAAACAGGGGCCTCCAGGTTTTGGCAGGAGTTTCTGTTATTATGTTGCCTAACACTCACCTGTTCAATCAATCTGAGCATTTAAATGGATTTGTGATCACTTTCTCATCTGTCCATCTGCATATCTATGACTCCATCATGGCTAACTGTGCGTGGGATTCCCCATATATCCAGGCTCCACCTGAGACTTCTCTCCTCTGCTTCAACATTTTTATTCTTTTTTTTAACCATTATTTGAGGGTTTTTCACCCCTGCCCGGGAGTCCTTTTTCACTTTCTGCTGAGTGTTTTCCCCTCTGGTTATCTTTAAAGCGCTTCAAGGGAGTCTCTCTGAACTAAAAGTTTGATGCAAGTCAAATGGTTGTGAAGTGAGCCAGAGTCAGGGGTCAGTCAGAATCTCATCTCACTGCGAGGACCCTGGAGGGCACACTGGGCCAACACTTATTGCCAAACCTCCAGCTGCCCGACAGGGATCCTGACGGTGGGCAGCCACACCTCCTGTGTGAGGAACGGGGTTTGAGCCCCGAGACACATGCAGGCACTGCTGACAGAGCCAGCAGTATACGGGTTATTTATAATAACAATTTTGTAGGCAAAAATGTGCAAAAATATGCAGCCAAAATATGTGGTCTGCAAAAACACTTTCTTCAGAAGATACCTGGGTTACCATGGTAACAGTTGTCCTCTCCAAAGTAGAATCTGTTCTCCTGTTCTATGATTTCAGGACATCATGGAAATGTGTCTGAAGTGTCTGATCGCAGCATTTTTATTCAATTCAGTGAAGTTAAAGTTCCATTTAAAATGGCTTTCATTAAACTACATCTGCATTTTTGTTTAATTGCTCAACTTGATCGAACATAAAATGGTTCAGTAAATATCTGTGTTTAAATGTTTGTTGCTACCTGTTGGGGTGTAACGGTAATGTAATCTAATGTAATGTAAAAGTAATGTAATGGAATGTAACAAAAATGTTATGTAATGTTAACGTAACATGTGGAGGCTCATCCGGGGTTTTTTCGGGATAGTTTTTTCCCTTTGTAGGCTATTGGTTTCATCTGTGGGTAAGTGCATTTGTTATGTAGACATTGCATATTTCATTTTATAAAAGATTGTTCCATTCTGAAACCAGTAAAATTCATCTGTGCCTTTGGGTTGGGTTCTGAGCGGCACCTCTGTAAGATCTGCAAACGCTGATGCGTGGGGGAGCCCAGCGACTGTATGCGACAAATGGCTGATAAGCTCAGTCCAGAGCCATGCCAGATAGCAATAAAGCTTTTGTGGACTTCCTCCCCAAGATGCTTACTAAGGTGTTAATGGTCTTACTGTTACTTTGTACGGGGGTGTAGTTGCAAGGCTCTGGCTGGCACAATGCCCCTGTGGGAGTCATATTACTATCCTTATTCTTAAGTTGAAGTCCAGTTATATTAATTTGTTTAAGATAATCTAAATCTCTAGGAATTTCATAATATGTTTATATGTTCAATATCCTGTTAAGAAATCACTTATATACTTATAACCCAATTAAACTATATATTAATTCATCTTAAGACTTTTTCATGACAACTGCATCATATTTGTACATATTCATAGCATGTTTGGTCTTGTTATTCTCGGGGAAATCCAAGGAGTTGAATGGAGTATGTTTCATTCCCATTGAAATTATGGTTCATTCCCTTTTGGAAACTCCTGAGAATTTGGTCAGAATCCTCTCTGGTAATCACCCCATTCTCCTCTCTTTGCTGAAGTGTTTTATTACATCCTCTTAATGGTGGAAACCCAAAAACCAGATTCGACCCCCCTTCCAGGTGTTTATGGCCAAGCCGCCTGGATCAAAGGCGTGGTTTGGCTTAAAGGAAAGAGACACAAGCCATTCGGGGAAGATTGTATCCGATCTCTCCCCGCGCACGTTAACGTTAGTGCGTGAGTAGCCTTTTCAATGATGTAACATCGTATTTCGAACTTCCCGCGCACGTTAGTGCGTGTATCCTTTTTCCTCCAGGTATGACTTTATTCCCTCTTCTAAATTATGCGTAACTTGTAATTGGCTTAACGTGGATTTGTTTGATTTAAGCTTTTGCCTACCTGGTGAATAAATTATTGTCATTCTTGTTAAGCTTGCGTGGTCTCCGTGACTCTTAATCCTTTTATTCTTTCTAGCCGCGTTGCAACGGATACCTAGGGGTATAATCCCGACCGAGGTACGACTGGCCAGCGGCCTGCTCTGGATATTGATTTTATTAAGTTGGAGAGACAACCATGATCTACTTACATAAAGGGTTTATGTATTGCCGGTTCTGGGATTTTAGCCTAAAGGAAACCCATGGACGAAAAGTCGGTTATCTGTTAAAATACCCTGAAGGAACCCATGGGCGTGCATAGATCTGGGTTCGCTGTATTCAAGCCAAAAGATGCTGTTGCAGTGATGGCTGACTTCCAACCTCTAATCTAATCAACGAACCTAGGATCCGTAACAGTACTAAAAACCGGGAGTACATGTTAGCGACGGCGGTAGTCTCCTAAGAGTTGAAGGTGTAGTCACTCGAGACCCACGCAGGTTTCTCTAGATTATGGATTCTAATTCTCAATCTAATTTGGAGTCAGATATTTAACGAGGGTATAACTAAATTCATTATTATAAATTTATTATGGAGTCAGATTAATTGTAACCGTTGTGCTTTTGTGCCCCGTTGTTCGAACGGAGAAAATATATCCATTTTATTGTGATTCGCACCAGCCAGGACGTCGCTCGTGCTAATACTGGAGGATTATTTTTGGATTTTAAGCAGGCTTTCGATTCTATCTCTCATCCGATTCTATTTGATAAGCTAAAAAAGTATGGTATTGATAGTACAGAGCTGAAATGGATTAATCATTATCTCTCTAATCGTCAGCAATGTGTTAAGTGTTTAGGTAAAATGTCTGACTTTCGAACAATCCGTAAGGGAATTCCGCAGGGCTCAATATTGGGTCCCCTCCTCTTCTGTATTTTTATTAATGATATTTGTCATGTCTCATATCTCAAAAATACGAAATTGTGTTTATATGCAGATGACGCGGCGCTGTTCTGTAAGGACAGAGATATCAATGTAGTCTCCAAACTACTACAGAAGGAATTCAATAAGATCTGCCGGTGGGTAGATATTAACAATTTGGAACTAAATTTCAGAAAATGTAAGTGTATGCTAATTGGTACGAGACGGAAAATACGAAATGCATCCGTAATTGTGAAATATAAAGGTGAGACAGTTGAACAGGTGCGTGATTTTAAATACCTTGGTGTAATACTGGACGAGTCACTGACATGGAGTAGGCATGTTGATAAAGTTTGTAGTAAACTTTCACAAATAATAGGGCGTATTCGTCAGATCAAAATGAATCTCTCAGACAATATGTTAATCATGTTATATAATGGATTAATTTTACCACACATTGATTACGCTCTTGTTGTATGGGGTAAAAGTTCTCAAAATAATATAATTAGGTTGCAGAGATTACAAAATAGATATGCGCGAATTGTACTGCAGGCCGATTTTAGAACGCCCCATAACATTCTTTTAGCTCGGTTAGACTGGCAGTCAATTACTCAAAGATGGCAATATCAGTTTCACCTCGTCATTTTTAAAATAATGCATGGACTAGCCCCAGGATACTTAACGGCAATATTCATTTCTCGTGAAATCAAATTTTTAACAAGGTATGCGTTATCTTGCCCCCCTTAAAATAAATACACCCCGCACTGACTATTACAAAAGATCTCTCCATTATCAAGGATCAATAATGTGGAACAATCTACCTCAATATATTCGATCCATAACTTCTCTACAGTCATTCAAGAAATATTGTAGACTTTTATCTATAGCCTGAATTAAGTATAACTGATTTTAACCACTGATAAACCTTGGTATTTGTCTAATATTTTATTTCAATATAAAACTGTACAAGTGCCCCTACTTTTGGTTGTGCTCTTTTGCAAATGTTTATGTTGAAATCCTTAATGTGTGTATGTAGGTATATATGTGAGTGTGTCTATATATATATGTATGTATGTATATGTGTAGGTATGTATATATGTGTATGTATATCCCCCCCCTTGTCTTATGAGTATGTATCTCTATGTATTCTACACTTTGTCACTCGTTGGTTTGGTTAATGTTTTTGTTTATTTTTATTGTGCAGGGCCCCTTGGAAGAGCCGTTTCCAAACTGAAAGGGTTACCCTGTTGAAATAAAACGGAAATTAAAAAAAAAAAATACTAGGAATACCAGCCAAAAGAACACGTTGAACCTTCGCCCTACAATTTCCGCCGTTGGTTATTGTTTTGTGGGTTTTACAGTTACTACAGAGGAAACTTGTGAATGGGCTGTGCGTTGCCACGCAGTTGGCTAATTTACATCGTTGATTGGTCACACACTCTCGCTTGTTGGAGTACAGCGTGTGTAACATTGGGGAGCCACTTGTGGATTTTTTCGTTTGTATTGGTAAGAGTTTTGGGTTTTTGGTTTGGTTTTTGTTTTGTTTGACGTTGGAGAGGGGGAGTCCAGTCTGGCCGAGGATGGACTGTTTTTTGAGCAACTGCTATTTTTGGTGAGTACATGGCATTGATTGCTAAACTGTTTCGATTTCGGTGAGCTAATGCGAACCCCTGTGTTAGGTTCTAGATCGCCTTGCGTTTTTGGGGAGTGTGTCTGTGTGTTGTCGCGTCACGCCCTGGATCGAGGGTACAGCCGTGGATTCCCAGGCTAGGGGGGGCCAGAAGCTTGTCTGGGCTGCTCCAGTGGTGTCGTACATTGATAATCTCGACAGTTAGACCAGCAATCAAAAGAACAGGAACTAGAAAGACAATTTCAAAGGGAGCAAATTAAGTCTAAAGAGCAAGAAGTGACCTATGGCTAAGCCCCGCCCCCTCCGCTGACTTGGACAAACAATCAACATTTTTGAACAGGCGCTAATGGCGGGTATCACAGTCGGAGATATTTTTCAGGATGCTATCGATGATTTTTGGCAATAGAAGGCTCAAATATCATCAAGAAGTCAGCAAAAAGGGTTACACTATGCATTGGAGGGATACATTAATGAATTTAGAGTGGAGAAGGTCAACGAAAAGTTTAAATTAGAAGCTAAAATTTTCAGGTCTCAACGCAAACGCGATCAACCGCATCTCGTTTCCGTCACCCTCTCACACAAGACAGAGGATCAGCATTGTTCGTGCACTGCAGGGTAATAAATTTAAGTTACGTATTATCATTGTCCAGAATTTAAGAAATCTAACCTGACGTGACTGAACTCCTTCTAAGTAAACAAGGTGACATGGTGAACAACGCAGCCAGGAGCTCACGTTAAGCCAACATCCATCAGCACTGAAGTTAACCAGAGTTTACTAACTTTAGCTAACATTAGCTAACTTAACGATGTAAAAGATAACTTTACATTCATCTCCAGCGAAGTGACAAGATGTCACCTTAAACACGATGTTGACTTAGCTTGGAACAAATGTAGACATCCTTGTTGACCTTTGTTAGCTACGTTAAGCTGACAGTGGGGTCTTCCACAAAGCTTCATCCAGAGGAGACGGTTATGTCGGTTATGATGTAGCTTTGGGAAGGGTATAAAATACACCCCATCGCCCAGCCTCTCGGGATACCTCGTATCGGAGTTACATTTACCCCAAGCATAGAGTTTGACCAATTTTTTTAACATAGAAACATTTTAAACCCCATAAAAGCGAACGATTTGGAGTTTCCATAATGCATTTCAATGGAAGTTCAGGCTCAGAATGTCTGAGTATACGGGGAGAGAATACGCACTGTGATTGGCTCATCGCATTTGAGGGCGTGGCTTAGCCATAGGTCAGTTGGAACAAGCACGTGAGTTGGAATTAGAAAAAATACGGCTGGCACATAAGTTAGAAGAGCAGAAATTGCCGCAGGAAGCCGAACATTTGCGTTTAGTGGCCAGTGGAAGATTTGGGCTTAATTGGGACCCACTGCAAGATGGTGAAGGTCGTGCAGGGGCTCATATAGTGCAAATGGTGAAGTAGTTGCCCAAGTTCAGTGAGAAAGATCCAGGTATTTTTTCTCCATTTTGGAAAGCAATATATATGTTCAGCTCCACACCGTGGAATGACAGACAGGCAGACAGAAAAGCAGGCACAGGGAAAAATGACAGGAAAATGCCCGCAACACAGTAATGTAATCTAATGTAATGTAATAGAAATGTAATGTAAAGTAATGTAACTGTAATGTAAAAGGAATATAATGTAGTGTAACAGTAATGTAATGTAATGTAGCGTAATGTAACTGGAAAGTAATGTAACAGTCATGCAATGTAATGTAAACATAATGTAATGTAACGTAATATAACAGTCATATAATGTAATGTAATGTAATAGAACAGTAATGTAGTGTAATAGAACTAATGTAAAGTAACAGGAATGTAATGTAATTGTAATATAATGTAACGTAATGTAACTGTAATGTAACAGTCATGCAATGTAATGTAACCTTAATGTAATGTTACATAATGTAACAGTAATGTAATAGAAATGTAATGTAATGTGATGTAATGTAACAGTCATGTAATGTAATGTAATAGAACAGTAATCTAATGTAAGGGAACTGCAATGTAATGTAACTAATGTAATGTGATAGTAATGTAATGTAATGTAACGTAATGTAACAGTTATGTAATAACATAACATAACATAACATGAATGGCGAGAACAGGCCATTCAGCCCAACTAGGCTCGCCAGTTTCTTTGTACTATCGTGAATATATCACTTCAGATACTCAATGACTCAATGGTATCTAACTTTAAGTCAAGCCTGCTCTTGAAAACTCCCAAGGTCTCTGCCTCAACAATATGGTCAGGCAAGCTGTTCCACACCTCTTTGGGTGAAGAAATTTTTCGAATATCAGTCTTTTTACCTTTGGGTTTGTGAATAATTCCACTTTCACTTTGTTAATCCCTTTAACATATTTAAAGACCTCAATCAGATCACCCCTTAGTCTCCTTTTCCTAAGACTAAAGAGATTAAGGATCTTCAGCCTCTTCTCATAGCTTTCATCTTTAATACCGGAATTAGCTTTGTGGCTCTTCTCTGAACTTTCTCTAAAGCCTCTATGTCTTTCTTAAAGTATGGTCCCCAGAACTGTACACAATACTCTAGATGTGGTCTGACGAATGTGTTGTACAAAAGAAGCATCACCTCCTTGGATTTGAACTCAATACTTTTGGCAATGTATCCCAGCATCCGATTGGCTTTTTTTAACTGCTACGGCACAATGGCTAGACCCTGTGAGGGTTTGGTCAACAATCACTCCCAGATCTTTCTCTTGTGAGCACATTCCAGTTTAAAACCTCCCATGAAGTAATCCCGCCTAATGTTTTTTTATTACCTACATGTACTACTTTACATTTAAGCTACATTAAATTTCATTTGCCACATTTCTGCCCAATTCTGGATTCTATCCAAATCATCCTGAATCACTTTAGTGGACTCTAAACTATTTGCCAAACCTCCCAATTTAGTATCATCTTCAAATTTCACTAATCTGCTCTCAATATTCCTATCAAGGTCATTAATGTAGATGAGAACAGCAGGGTTCCCAAAACCGATCCCTGGGGGACGCCACTCCCCCACCGCATCTAGCTCAGATGAGATACCACTGACCACCACTCTTTGTGTTCTGTCCTGCAACCAGTTTTGAATCCACTTCAGAATACCTCCTGTAACTCCAATGGAGCTCATTTTAAAAAATTAGTCTCTTATCTTGGGTACTGTGTCAAATGCTTTCTGAAAATCCAAATATATGATGTCATAAGCCCTGCTCTGGTCATAAGTCTTAGTGGCCTCTTCAAAAAATTCCAGAAGGTTTGTCAGGCATGACCTTCCTTTACGGAAAACCATGTTGGCTATCCTCAAGATATTGTTACGTTCAAGAAATAAGTCCAGCTCATCTTTTATGATAGATTCCAATATTTTGCACGCAATGCAAGTTAAACTGACTGGCCTGTAATTACCTGGCTCAGTACGGTCCCCTTTCTTATATATTGGTATTATATTACCCTGTTTCCAATCATTTGGTATTTCTCCAGTTTCTAAAGACCGTCTAAAGATGGTATGGATAGCGGCTTAAAGATGATCTCACTAACTTCCCTGAGCACTCTAGGATATAAGCCATCAGGACCCGCCGCCTTATCTGCCTTTAGTTTATGCAACTTGTCTAATACTACGTTATCCCTAACCTCAATTTCCGCTAAATAATCTTGAGCATTTAACATGCCCTCTGGCCGAATAAAGACCCGCTCTAAGGTAAAATTCTCAACAAAGTAACCGTTTAAGGTGTCCGCAATATCCTTGTTATTATATAGCAGCGATCCATTTTTATTCTTTATGCACTTAACCTGCGCTTTGACTTTCCTTTTCTGCTACAGTACTGAAAGAAGCGCTTAGGGTTAGTTTTTGCCCCCCCTCTGCAATTTGTCTTTCATACAGTCTTCTAGCATTCCTCAGCTCTTTTTGACCACAGCCCGCATTTTACAGTATTCGCCTTAGTAATCTCATTGTTATCCTCTATGTACATCTTATAAAGATTCCTCTTTTCCCTCAAACTCCTACTTAATAGCTGCGGTCATCCACTGAGGATTCTGCTTTTTCAGCTTACTTTTGGACACCTTTGGAATGAATTTGCATTGTGAATCAAGTAAAACCCCTTAAATCTTTTCCACATCTCAGTTACAGACTCACAGTCCAGGAGTGTCTCCCCATTTTATTTCACTTAGATATGAGCGCATCCTGTCAAAGTTTGCTCGCCTAAAATAGAACATTTTGGTTTTTAATACACCTTTTTAACTTCCCATGAAACCTCAAAATTAATAGTAGAGTGATCACTTGTCCCAAGTGGCTCCATACCTCAACATTGCTAATTCTATCTGGGTCATTACAGAGCACTAAGTCTAAAAATTGCCTTCTCTCTTGTAGGTTTATTAACATACTGCACCAAAAATTATCATTTATGACATCTAGAAATTCTTCCTCCGCCCTCCCCTGTCCTTTCACCTTTTCCCAATCAATACCAGGATAATTTAAGTCTCCCATAATAATAGTCCTCCTCCTCTATAAGCTTGCGTAATCCTCTTAAAGAGCATTTCATTGACTGACTGTCATTGACTGTGTCCAAAGCTGGTGGTGCGATAGCATACACCTATGTTTAAACCAGTCTCGTGTTTGCCAGTGAGCCTGACCCAGATATCTTCGCAGGGCAAGGAATATTCAATTTCAGGAATTTCCTGCACATTTATGTGTTCGTTCACATGGAGTGCTACACCCCTCCTCGCCTATTGCATCTATCCTTCCTAAAGAGCTTATAACCTTCTACATTATATTCATCTCCATCCTCTTCACTAAGCCATGTCTCTGTAATCCCAACTATGTCATAGCCTTCACTAATCATAACGGCCTCAAGTTCTCGAAATTTATTTTTTATGCTTCTTGCATTTAGATAAAAACATTTCAGGTTATCACGAACGCCTCTTCCCTTCTTCGATTTCCCATGTGCCCGCTGCTCAAAGCCCTCACCATGCTTTTTTGCTTTAAAATATATCATCAATAGTGCATGTAACGCTATCAGCTTCCATCAGGGCAGTCTGCATTTTCCTCTGTATAACACTCTCTAACCTCCCTGCCCCCCAAGTCCCTAGTTTAAATAACTCTCTGCTACCCTCAACATACGCTGACCCAGTGCAAGGTACCCCCGGTTCAGGTGTAGCCCATCCGGCTTGAACAGGTCACCCCTGTCCCAGAAGTAGTTCCAGTGCCCCATAAACCTATACCCTTCTTTCCTCCACCCAGGTTAGGTAGCTCAATGTTAAACCTCCAGATAAAATTCTGCTTCCCTCTGCTTGCACGTGGTACCGTAGAATCCGGAGAACACTACCGTGGAGGATCTGCTCCTAAGCTTTTCAGCTAATTCAACAAATTTGCTTTTGCAGGACCTCAAACATACCCCTTACCTATGTCATTAGTCCCAACATGGACCATGACAACTGGATCCCCCCCGCTCTGGCCAGGAGCTTGTCCGCCTTGCGCCCAGGAGGTCTCCTACCTGGGCACCAGGCAGGCAACACACCGTGATTTGAGACTCCTTGTCGCCAACAGACTAAACTGTCTATTCCTCTAAGTATTGAGTCCCCACTATCAATAACTCTCTTTTCTGAGGGGTAGAGGCCAACAGGGTGCCCTGCTGCTCATCAGTCCCTCACTCTCAGGGTCAGGGGCCAATTAGAGAGTTCCTGCAAGGGCCGAATCGGTTGGACACCTCAACCACTGGAGGAGCTGTCGCAAGCTGTGTGCACGCCCTTTCCTCGCTGACGTCCTACCGTCACCCAACTTTCTCTCCCTGCCTGCTCTGGGGTCCCCACACCACCCTGCTTTGGCGCGTACAGACCACTTCTCTAAAATTACATACTACTTAGTTCCTCTAGGAACTCTACTGATTCTGAACTATGTCGCGGCGCCAACTGGCCCTGAAGATCAAGGATCTTGCTCTCCAGATGCTCAATTAGCTGGCACCAGTGACAGACAAACCCACCCTGGAAATCTCTTTCCAAAAGCGATCATCCTGCAACCGTCACATAGTTTTGGCCACATTTTGAACCCCCTACCTCATGACCTCGCTCACCCTAGATAACAAAAAAATTACTAATGCCGAGACAGAAGCTCAGGAACCACAATTTATTTATTTATTAACCTGAGAAGCCCTAAGCAGCAGTCACAATAGAAACTGTGGGGAAACTATGTGAATGGATAATAAGCCTCTTTAACAGGGGCTTAGTTTTCAGTTAACAGAAATGAAATACCAAATTGAGAAACTCTATGGATAATAAGCACTCCTAATAAGCCAACTTGAATTTATCTAGTCCCGTACTATTAATATACTAACCTAAAAAATATCACAGGGCTTAGCTGAGAACCCAGATAAAAAAGACTGGCTACTACGCCCAGGAGAAACTTGAGGAGGGAGGATGTAATGTAAAAGAACAGTAATGTAATGTAATGGAACTGTAATGTAATGTAACTAATGTAATGTAACAGCTTCTGTGCTGCAGTATTCAGTGTCGTCCTCTCTTAGGAGGGACACAGACCCACACCCCTACAGAGACGTTTAATTGGCCAATTCAGAGTTTGAGAGGACAGCAATAGTGATGTCTGATGGGCCATTTCAGAGGTTTGGAAAATAGTAATACTGCCAACTAACAGATATTATCACAGTAATGCATTTACGATATTAGATAGTGATGGAATTTTTAAAATGTGAAATCTGCCATCTCACAATACGTTCACAATATTTTTTTATTCCTTCTCATGGAAAAGATGGAGGATGATTATTGAATGTGTGTGTTTGTAATTACAGGAGGTGTGTGTGTGTGATTACGGAAGGTGATACAGAAGGTGTGTGTGTGTGTGTCTGTGTGTGTGAGTATGTGTGATTACGGAAGGTGAAACAGAAGGTGTGTGGATGTGCATGCGTGCATGCGTGTGTGTTCGTGTGTGTATGATCACCGAGGGGCTTTTACTCGCTGGTCCCGGATGCTGCACCTCTGTCAGCTGACCGCAGAGTAACTGCGGTAACCAGCTGTGTTCCTGCTGAGTTTTCATCTCAGAGGGTCTCATTTAAATCCTGATTTGGAGCAGCTGATTTCACGGTAACAAAAGGCAGCTCTATGCTGTAGATAGATCTGTAGCTTTTGAATGAGGATTCCTTTCTCAGGGCAGGATTTAAAGCATTTTGTTCCCCTCATCCAGTCTGGTACATTAGCCCAGTTCTTCTGATAGGAAGTAAAATTAATCTGTGAATTCAGTTTGGTGAGCTCAAGGAAAGGGTGACGGGCAATCAGCCGAATCTTAGCCCTGTACTCGCTCCCCGTAAGCTGAAGATGGAGACATGAGGATTCATCCCTTGCCCCCCCTCTGAGAGCTGAGGATGGAGATAAGAGGATTCATCCCTGATCTCCCCGTCTCTCTGTGAGCTGAGATGGAGAGATGAGGATTCATCCCTCGCGCCCCCTCTGTGAGCTGAGGATGGAGATATGAGGATTTATCCCTCGCACCCCCTCTGTGAGCTGAGGATGGAGATATGAGGATTCATCCCTCGCCCCCCCGTCTGTGAGCTGAAGATGGAGATATGAGGATTCATCCCTCGCGCCCCCTCTGTGAGCTGAGGATGGAAATATGAGGATTCATCCCTCGCCCCCCCTCTGTGAGCTGAGGATGGAGATATGAGGATTTATCCCTCGCCCCCCCTCTGTGAGCTGTGGACGGAGATATGAGGATTCATCCCTCACGCCCCCTCTGTGAGCTGAGGATGGAGATATGAGGATTAATCTCTCCTCCCCTCTGTGAGCTGAGGATGGAGATATGAGGATTCATCCCTCGACCCCCTCTGTGAGCTGAGGATGGAGATATGAGGATTCATCCTCACCCCCTCTGTGAGCTGAGGATGGAGATATGAGGATTCATCCCTCGCCCCCTCTGTGAGCTGAGGATGGAGATATGAGGATTCATCTCTCGCCCCCCCCTCTGTGAGCTGAGATGGAGATATGAGGATTCATCTCCCACCCCCCCTCTGTGAGCTGAGGATGGAGATGTGAGGATTCATCTCTCCCCCCCCCTCTGTGAGCTAAGATGGAGATATGTGGATTCATCCCTCGCCCCCTCTGTGAGCTGAGGATGGAGATATGAGGATTCATCTCGGCCCCCCCCTGTGAGCTGAGGATGGAGATATGAGGATTCATCTCTCGCCCCCCCATCTGTGAGCTGAGATTGAGATTTGAGGATTCATCTTTGCCCCCCCTCTGTGAGTTGAGGATGGAGATATGAGGATTCATCCTCGCCCCCCCCTCAGAGCTGAGGATGGAGATATGAGGATTCATCCCTCCCCCCCCCCCCCTCGGTGAGCTGAGGATGGAGATATGAGGATTCATCTCTCGCCCCCCTCTGTGAGCTGAGGATGGAGATATGAGGATTCATCTCTCGCCCCCCATCTGTGAGCTGAGATTGAGATTTGAGGATTCATCTTTGCCCCCCTCTGTCAGCTGAGGATGGAGATATGAGGATTCATCCCTCGCCCCCCCGTGAGCTGAGGATGGAGATATGAGGATTCATCCCTCGCCCCCCTCTGTGAGCTGAGATTGAGATTTGAGGATTCATCTTTGCCCCCCTCTGTGAGCTGAGGATGGAGATATGAGGATTCATCCCTCGCCCCCCCCTCTGATTTGAAGGCCCATTTACTCTGGGGCGATGCGTGCTTGCTGCCACCGGTGATTTTCGCATTTGTTGGTCGGTTGAAAAATACTTTTAGTTTATGAGTGATGGATAAATGGCTGCTGTTGCCATCATCATCCTGCCTATTGCTTAGACTTAAATTGCACTGAACCTCGGCGCTACCACAGGCTCAGCTGTCATGCTTGAATAATTATAGTATATCCACTCACGCTAATGTGTGTAAAGTAACTTTCTATGACAGATTCGCTTTACACAGTTGATACAACATATCACCATAACCTTTGAGCCAAAACAAATATCTAAAATTCAATCAGCCTGAGTAAATTACTTAATTAATTAACTGTGCAACTACTGTCACCCTTGTGCCATAAAAGAAGTCACTAATTAGCTTTGATTGTTTGCTCATTATTGCGTATGTGCGTTATAGTGCTGTTTTGCACATGCAAACATGTTCTAGATTGTCGCAGGCCTGAATTTAATATCACTATAAAAAAAGAGTATTTTGATTTCCCCTGGCACAAAACTTTCTAATATCATAACATGAAGTAGCACTTTTTTCCACCTGTGCATTACAAATGTGAAACTGCCAAGCTCTGAAATGTTTGGAAAAGGCTCTGAGACAGTTTTGAGAGCACGATAAGAAACACATCCCCTCCAGGGACAACCAGACATTTCGTTTTGCTTCCAAAAGATAATGTTGGCTTAAATATTTGTTTGTTCATTAGCTGCGATTACATGAATATTCATGATAAGGTATTGTTGCCAGGTTATTGTTTGTCCTGCAGGCAGTTGCAGCCCTGTTGCAGTTCTCTGCTGGTTGAAGTTTAAGTGAACAAAATGAGACATTGCAAGATATCGTGAGACAAAAGCAAAACATCGAGAACGCTGAGATATTGCAAGACACTGTGAGACACTAGGATTGGGAGTATTTGTGAGACACTGAGACGCCGATGCTGCAAGTCATTTCAACTACAGTGTGGCACTGTGAGACCCCACAAATAACAGCAACACAATGAGACACTGAAAGATGAGTAGTAACTGCGAGACACGAACAGACACTACAAGATGCTGTAAGACACAGTGAGATACAGACACTGTGAGACAGTGACATACAGTGAGACACTGAGACAGTGACATATAGTGAGACACTGAGAGACACTGTGAGACAGGGACACACAGTGAGACACTGAGACAGTGACATACAGTGAGATACTGAGAGACACAGTGAGACACTGAGACAGTGACATACAGTGAGACACTGAGAGACACTGTGAGACAGTGACATAATATAAAACAGAGCGAAACACAATGCGGTACTTTGAGACGATGAGACGCAGTAGGACTCTCTTAGTGACAGAGAGGCCAGCTGGCACTTTAACGTTTTTTCACTGTTGAATCAACGTCATGGGGCCCCCTTTTAAAATCGTTCTGGCCAAAAAAAACCCCAAAAAAGTGTAGGTTGTGTATGGTACTCATGCCCAACGTTGCGAAATCAACGTTGATTCATCTTTCAAAATCAAAACAAAATTCAACGGTGATTCAACTATGATCCGTGATGTTGATTCAACGTTGTGTATGGTACTCATGCCCAATGTTGAAAAACTGTTGCGAAATCAACGTTGATTCATCTTTCAAAATCTAAACATAATTCAACGGTGATACAACTATGATCCATGACATTGATTCAACAGTGAAAAAACCTTAAAATGCCAGCTGGGATGAGAGATTATGAGATACTGCGAAACACAGCGAGACTCTGTAAGAGATTATGAGACATTGGGAGACACTGCAAAAGATTATGTGAATCTGGGATTTCAATACATTCTTGAGATCGTTGCTGACAAATATATCCTCCAGTATATGAAGACATTTCAAATAAAAATTAAAAAATCATTCTGTTAATATATTTTGTGAACTATGTGATCAAAAACATGTTTTGGGATGACCAGGGAATGATTTTTTCAGCTCAGTTTAAGCATGAGTGGCTTTAAGCAGTCAGGTTACAGCTGGACCCTATAAGACTCTCAAGACCTCAGCTAAAGCCAATGTAATGGTGAGATTGTGCTGTGCAATGTACAGCTGATCTAGCAGTGAGATTGTACTGTGTAATGCAGGGCTGATTTAGCTGTGAGATTATGCTGTGTAATGCAGGGTTAATTTAGCTGTGAGATTATGCTGTGCAATGTAGAGCTGATCTAGCAGTGAGATTGTGCTGTGTAATGCAGGGCTGATTTAGCTGTGAGATTATGCTGTGTAATGCAGGGCTTATTTTTCTGTGAAATTATGCTGTGCAATGTAGAGCTGATTTAGCTGTGAGATTGTACTGTGTAATGCTGGGCTGATTTAGCTCAGTTTGCGGTGTGTAATGCTGGGCTGATTTAGCTGTGTGATTGTGCTGTGTAAAACAGGGCTGATTTAGCTGTGAGATTGTGCTGTGTAATGCAGGGCTGATTTAGCAGTGAGATTATGCTGTGTAATGCAGGGCTGATTTAGCTGTGAGATTGTACTGTGTAATGCTGGGCTAATTTAGCTCAGTTTACGGTGTGTAATGCAGGGCTGATTTAGCTGTGTGATTGTGCTGTGTAACACAGGGCTGATTTAGCTGTAAGATTATGCTGTGTAACACAGGGCTGATTTAGCTGTGAGATTGTGCTGTGTAATACAGGGCTGATTTAGCTGTGAGATTGTGCTGTGTAATGCAGGGCTGATTTAGCTGTGAGATTGTGCTGTGTAATGCAGGGCTAATTTAGCTGTGAGATTGTGGTGTGTAATGCAGGGTTTATTTTTCTGTGAAATTATGCTGTGCAATGTAGAGCTGATTTAGCTGTGAGATTGTACTGTGTAATGCAGGGCTAATTTAGCTCAGTTTGCAGTGTGTAATGCAGGGCTGATTTAGCTGTGTGATTGTGCTGTGTAATGCAGGGCTGATTTGGCTGTGAGATTGTACTGTGTAATGCTGGGCTAATTTAGCTCAGTTTGCGGTGTGTAATGCAGGGCTGATTTAGCTGTGAGATTGTACTGTGTAATGCTGGGCTAATTTAGCTCAGTTTGCGGTGTGTAATGCAGGGCTGATTTAGCTGAGAGATTATGCTGTGCAATGTAGAGCTGATCTAGCAGTGAGATTGTGCTGTGTAATGCAGGACTGATTTAGCTGTGAGATTATGCTGTGTAATGCAGGGCTTATTTTTCTGTGAAATTATGCTGTGCAATGTAGAGCTGATTTAGCTGTGAGATTGTACTGTGTAATGCAGGGCTGATTTAGCTGTGAGATTGTACTGTGTAATGCTGGGCTAATTTAGCTCAGTTTTAGCGTGTGTAATGCAGGGCTGATTTAGCTGTGTATTGTGCTGTGTAATGAGATTTAGCTATGAGATTGTACTGTGTAATGCTGGGCTGATTTAGCTCAGTTTTGCGTGTGTAATCCTGGGCTGATTTAGCTGTGAGATAGTGCTGTGTAACACAGGGCTGATTTGTGAGATTGTGCTGTGTAACACAGGGCTGTGCTGTAAGATTGTGCTGTGTAATGCAGGGCTGATTTAGCTGTGACACAGTGCTGTGTAATGCAGGGCTAATTTAGCTGTGAGATTGTGCTGTGTAATGCAGGGCTTATTTTTCTGTGAAATTATGCTGTGCAATGTAGAGCTGATTTAGCTGTGAGATTGTGCTGTGTAATGCTGGGCTAATTTAGCTCAGTTTGCAATGCAGGGCTGATTTAGCTGTGAGATTATGCTGTGTAACAGGGTTAATTTACATGCTGTGTCATGCAGGGTTAATTTAGCTGTGAGATTATGCTGTGCGATGTAGAGCTGATCTAGCAGTGAGATTGTGCTGTGTCATGCAGGGCTGATTTAGCTGTGAGATTATGCTGTGTAATGCAGGGTTTATTTTTCTTTTAAATTATGCTGTGCAATGTAGAGCTGATTTAGCGGTGAGATTGTACTGTTAAATGCAGGGCTAATTTAGCTGTGAGATTGTGCTGTGTAACACAGGGCTGATTTAGCTGTAAGATTGTGCTGTGTAATGCAGGGCTGATTTAGCTGTGACACAGTGCTGTGTAATGCAGGGCTAATTTAGCTGTGAGATTGTGCTGTGTAATGCAGGGCTTATTTTTCTGTGAAATTATGCTGTGCAATGTAGAGCTGATTTAGCTGTGAGATTGTACTGTGTAATGCAGGGCTAATTTAGCTCAGTTTGCGGTGTGTAATGCAGGGCTGATTTAGCTGTGTAATTGTGCTGTGTAATGCTGGGCTGATTTAGCTGTGAGATTGTTCTGTGTAATGAATAATTTAGCTCAGTTTGCTGTGTAATGCAGGGGATTTAGCTGTGTATTGTGCTGTGCAGGGCTGATTTATATGAGATGTACTGTGTAATGCAGGGCTAATTTAGCTCAGTTTAGCTGTGTAATTATTTAGCTGTGTAATTGTGCTGTGTAATGCAGGGCTGATTTAGCTGTGAGATTGTACTGTGTAATGCTGGGCTAATTTAGCTCAGTTTGCGGTGTGTAATGCAGGGCTGATTTAGCTGTGTAATTGTGCTGTGTAATGCAGGGCTGATTTAGCTATGAGATTGTACTGTGTAATGCTGGGCTGATTTAGCTCAGTTTGCGGTGTGTAATCCTGGGCTGATGTAGCTGTGAGATTGTGCTGTGTAACACAGGGCTGATTTAGCTGTGAGATTGTGCTGTGTAACACAGGGCTGATTTAGCTGTGAGATTGTGCTGTGTAATGCAGGGCTGATTTAGCTGTGACACAGTGCTGTGTAATGCAGGGCTAATTTAGCTGTGAGATTGTGCTGTGTAATGCAGGGCTTATTTTTCTGTGAAATTATGCTGTGCAATGTAGAGCTGATTTAGCTGTGAGATTGTACTGTGTAATGCAGGGCTAATTTAGCTCAGTTTGCGGTGTGTAATGCAGGGCTGATTTAGCTGTGTAATTGTGCTGTGTAATGCAGGGCTGATTTAGCTGTGAGATTGTACTGTGTAATGCTGGGCTAATTTAGCTCAGTTTGCGGTGTGTAATGCAGGGCGGATTTAGCTGTGTAATTATGCTGTGTAATGCAGGGCTGATTTAGCTGTGAGATTGTACTGTGTAATGCAGGGCTAATTTAGCTCAGTTTGCGGTGTGTAATGCAGGGCTGGTTTAGCTGTGTAATTGTGCTGTGTAATGCAGGGCTGATTTAGCTGTGAGATTGTACTGTGTAATGCTGGGCTAATTTAGCTCAGTTTGCGGTGTGTAATGCAGGGCTGATTTAGCTGTGTAATTGTGCTGTGTAATGCAGGGCTGATTTAGCTATGAGATTGTACTGTATAATGCTGGGCTGATTTAGCTCAGTTTGCGGTGTGTAATCCTGGGCTGATGTAGCTGTGAGATTGTGCTGTGTAACACAGGGCTGATTTAGCTGTGAGATTGTGCTGTGTAACACAGGGCTGATTTAGCTGTAAGATTGTGCTGTGTAATGCAGGGCTGATTTAGCTGTGACACAGTGCTGTGTAATGCAGGGCTAATTTAGCTGTGAGATTGTGCTGTGTAATGCAGGGCTTATTTTTCTGTGAAATTATGCTGTGCAATGTAGAGCCGATTTAGCTGTGAGATTGTACTGTGTAATGCTGGGCTAATTTAGCTCAGTTTGCGGTGTGTAATGCAGGGCTGATTTAGCTGTGAGATTATGCTGTGTAATGCAGGGTTAATTTAGCTGTGAGATTATGCTGTGTGATGTAGAGCTGATCTAGCTGTGAGATTGTGCTGTGTCATGCAGGGCTGATTTAGCTGTGAGATTATGCTGTCTAATGCAGGGCTTATTTTTCTTCTAAATTATGCTGTGCAATGTAGAGCTGATTTAGCTGTGAGATTGTACTGTGTAATGCTGGGCTAATTTAGCTCAGTTTGCGGTGTGTAATGCAGGGCTGATTTAGCTGAGAGATTATGCTCTGCAATGTAGAGCTGATCTAGCAGTGAGATTGTGCTGTGTAATGCAGGACTGATTTAGCTGTGAGATTATGCTGTGTAATGCAGGGCTTATTTTTCTGTGAAATTATGCTGTGCAATGTAGAGCTGATTTAGCTGTGTGATTGTGCTGTGTAATGCAGGGCTGATTTAGCTGTGAGATTGTACTGTGTAATGCCGAGCTAATTTAGCTTAGTTTGTGGTGTGTAATGCAGTGCTGATTTAGCTGTGTAATTGTGCTGTGTAATGCAGGGCTGATTTAGCTATGAGATTGTACTGTATAATGCTGGGCTGATTTAGCTCAATTTGCGGTGTGTCATACTGGGCTGATTTAGCTGTGTGATTGTGCTGTGTAACACAGGGCTGATTTAGCTGTGAGATTGTGCTGTGTAACACAGGGCTGATTTAGCTGTGAGATTGTGCTGTGTAACACAGGGCTGATTTAGCTGTGAGATTTTCCTGTGTAATGCAGGGCTTATTTTTCTGTGAAATTATGCTGTGCAATGTAGAGCTGATTTAGCTGTGAGATTGTATTGTGTAATGCAGGGCTAACTTAGCTGTGAGATTGTGCTGTGTAATGCAGGGCTTATTTTTCTGTGAAATTATGCTGTGCAATGTAGAGCTGATTTAGCTGTGAGATTGTATTGTGTAATGCTGGGCTAATTTAGCTCAGTTTCCGGTGTGTAATGCAGGGCTGATTTAGCTGTTAGATTATGTTGTGCAATGCAGGATTAATTTGGTGAGAGATTATGCCGTGTAATGCAGGGTTAATTTAGCTGAGAGATTATGCTGTGCAATGTAGAGCTGATCTAGCAGTGAGATTGTGCTGTGTCATGCAGGGCTGATTTAGCTGTGAGATTATGCTGTGTAATGCAGGGCTTATTTTTCTGTGAAATTATGCTGTGCAATGTAGAGCTGATTTAGCTGTGAGATTGTACTGTGTAATGCTGGGCTAATTTAGCTCAGTTTGCGGTGTGTAATGCAGGGCTGATTTAGCTGTGTGATTGTGCTGTGTAATGCAGGGCTAATTTAGCTGTGAGATTGTGCTGTGTAACACAGGGCTAATTTAGCTGTGAGATTGTGCTGTGTAATGCAGGGCTTATTTTTCTGTGAAATTATGCTGTGCAATGTAGAGCTGATTTAGCTGTGAGATTGTAGTGTGTAATGCTGGGCTAATTTAGCTCAGTTTGCGGTGTGTAATGCAGGGCTGATTTAGCTGTGTGATTGTGCTGTGTAATGCAGGGCTGATTTAGCTGTGAGATAATGCTGTGTAATGCAGGGCTTATTTTTCTGTGAAATTATGCTGTGCAATGTAGAGCTGATTTAGCTATGAGATTGTACTGTGTAATGCTGGGCTGATTTAGCTCAGTTTGCGGTGTGTAATCCTGGGCTGATGTAGCTGTGAGATTGTGCTGTGAAACACAGGGCTGATTTAGCTGTGAGATTGTGCTGTGTAACACAGGGCTGATTTAGCTGTAAGATTGTGCTGTGTAATGCAGGGCTGATTTAGCTGTGACACAGTGCTGTGTAATGCAGGGCTAATTTAGCGGTGAGATTGTGCTGTGTAATGCAGGGCTTATTTTTCTGTGAAATTATGCTGTGCAATGTAGAGCTGATTTAGCTGTGAGATTGTACTGTGTAATGCTGGGCTAATTTAGCTCAGTTTGCGGTGTGTAATGCAGGGCTGATTTAGCTGTGAGTTTATGCTGTGTAATGCAGGGTTAATTTAGCTGTGAGATTATGCTGTGTGATGTAGAGCTGATCTAGCTGTGAGATTGTGCTGTGTCATGCAGGGCTGATTTAGCTGTGAGATTATGCTGTCTAATGCAGGGCTTATTTTTCTTTTAAATTATGCTGTGCAATGTAGAGCAGATTTAGCTGTGAGATTGTACTGTGTAGTGCTGGGCTAATTTAGCTCAGTTTGCGGTGTGTAATGCAGGGCTGATTTAGCTGAGAGATTATGCTCTGCAATGTAGAGCTGATCTAGCAGTGAGATTGTGCTGTGTAATGCAGGACTGATTTAGCTGTGAGATTATGATGTGTAATGCAGGGCTTATTTTTCTGTGAAATTATGCTGTGCAATGTGGAGCTGATTTAGCTGTGTGATTGTGCTGTGTAATGCAGGGCTGATTTAGCTGTGAGATTGTACTGTGTAATGCCGAGCTAATTTAGCTCAGTTTGCGGTGTGTAATGCAGTGCTGATTTAGCTGTGTAATTGTGCTGTGTAATGCAGGGCTGATTTAGCTATGAGATTGTACTGTATAATGCTGGGCTGATTTAGCTCAATTTGCGGTGTGTCATACTGGGCTGATTTAGCTGTGTGATTGTGCTGTGTAACACAGGGCTGATTTAGCTGTGAGATTTTGCTGTGTAATGCAGGGCTTATTTTTCTGTGAAATTATGCTGTGCAATGTAGAGCTGATTTAGCTGTGAGATTGTATTGTGTAATGCAGGGCTAATTTAGCTGTGAGATTGTGCTGTGTAATGCAGGGCTTATTTTTCTGTGAAATTATGCTGTGCAATGTAGAGCTGATTTAGCTGTGAGATTGTATTGTGTAATGCTGGGCTAATTTAGCTCAGTTTCCGGTGTGTAATGCAGGGCTGATTTAGATGTTAGATTATGTTGTGCAATGCAGGATTAATTAGGTGAGAGATTATGCCGTAACGATTTAATTTAGCTGAGAGATTATGCTGTGCAATGTAGAGCTGATCTAGCAGTGAGATTGTTGTGTCATGCAGGGCTGATTTAGCTGTGAGATTATGCTGTGTAATGCAGGGCTTATTTTTCTGTGAAATTATGCTGTGCAATGTAGAGCTGATTTAGCTGTGAGATTGTACTGTGTAATGCTGGGCTAATTTAGCTCAGTTTGCGGTGTGTAATGCAGGGCTGATTTAGCTGTGTGATTGTGCTGTGTAATGCAGGGCTAATTTAGCTGTGAGATTGTGCTGTGTAACACAGGGCTAATTTAGCTGTGAGATTGTGCTGTGTAATGCAGGGCTTATTTTTCTGTGAAATTATGCTGAGTAGAGCTGATTTAGCTGTGAGATTGTAGTGTGTAATGCTGGGCTAATTTAGCTCAGTTTGCGGTGTGTAATGCAGGGCTGATTTAGCTGTGTGATTGTGCTGTGTAATGCAGGGCTGATTTAGCTGTGAGATTATGCTGTGTAATGCAGGGCTTATTTTTCTGTGAAATTATGCTGTGCAATGTAGAGCTGATTTAGCTGTGAGATTGTACTGTGTAATGCTGGGCTGATTTAGCTCAGTTTGCGGTGTGTAATGCTGGGCTGATTTAGCTGTGTGATTGTGCTGTGTAACACAGGGCTAATTTAGCTGTGAGATTGTGCTGTGTAATGCAGGGCTTATTTTTCTGTGAAATTATGCTGTGCAATGTAGAGCTGATTTAGCTGTGAGATTGTACTGTATAATGTTGGGCTAATTTAGCTCAGTTTGCGGTGTGTAATGCAGGGCTGATTTAGCTGTGTGATTGTGCTGTGTAATGCAGGGCTGATTTAGCTGTGAGATTGTACTGTGTAATGCCGAGCTAATTTAGCTCAGTTTGTGGTGTGTAATGCAGTGCTGATTTAGCTGTGTAATTGTGCTGTGTAATGCAGGGCTGATTTAGCTATGAGATTGTACTGTATAATGCTGGGCCGATTTAGCTCAATTTGCGGTGTGTCATACTGGGCTGATTTAGCTGTGTGATTGTGCTGTGTAACACAGGGCTGATTTAGCTGTGAGATTTTGCTGTGTAATGCAGGGCTTATTTTTCTGTGAAATTATGCTGTGCAATGTAGAGCTGATTTAGCTGTGTGATTGTGCTGTGTAATGCAGGGCTGATTTAGCTGTGAGATTGTACTGTGTAATGCCGAGCTAATTTAGCTCAGTTTGTGGTGTGTAATGCAGTGCTGATTTAGCTGTGTAATTGTGCTGTGTAATGCAGGGCTGATTTAGCTATGAGAGATTGTACTGTATAATGCTGGGCTGATTTAGCTCAATTTGCGTGTGTGTCATACTGGGCTGATTTAGCTGTGTGATTGTGCTGTGTAACACAGGGCTGATTTAGCTGTGAGATTTTGCTGTGTAATGCAGGGCTTATTTTTCTGTGAAATTATGCTGTGCAATGTAGAGCTGATTTAGCTGTGAGATTGTATTGTGTAATGCAGGGCTAACTTAGCTGTGAGATTGTGCTGTGTAATGCAGGGCTTATTTTTCTGTGAAATTATGCTGTGCAATGTAGAGCTGATTTAGCTGTGAGATTGTATTGTGTAATGCTGGGCTAATTTAGTTCAGTTTGCGGTGTGTAATGCAGGGCTGATTTAGCTGTGAGTTTATGCTGTGTAATGCAGGGTTAATTTAGCTGTGAGATTATGCTGTGTGATGTAGAGCTGATCTAGCTGTGAGATTGTGCTGTGTCATGCAGGGCTGATTTAGCTGTGAGATTATGCTGTCTAATGCAGGGCTTATTTTTCTTTTAAATTATGCTGTGCAATGTAGAGCTGATTTAGCTGTGAGATTGTACTGTGTAATGCTGGGCTAATTTAGCTCAGTTTGCGGTGTGTAATGCAGGGCTGATTTAGCTGAGAGATTATGCTCTGCAATGTAGAGCTGATCTAGCAGTGAGATTGTGCTGTGTAATGCAGGACTGATTTAGCTGTGAGATTATGCTGTGTAATGCAGGGCTTATTTTTCTGTGAAATTATGCTGTGCAATGTAGAGCTGATTTAGCTGTGTGATTGTGCTGTGTAATGCAGGGCTGATTTAGCTATGAGATTGTACTGTGTAATGCCGGAGCTAATTTAGCTCAGTTTGATGTGTAATGCAGTTCAATTTAGCTGTGTAATTGTGCTGTGTAATGCAGGGCTGATTTAGCTATGAGATTGTACTGTATAATGCTGGGCTGATTTAGCTCAATTTGCGGTGTGTCATACTGGGCTGATTTAGCTGTGTGATTGTGCTGTGTAACACAGGGCTGATTTAGCTGTGAGATTTTGCTGTGTAATGCAGGGCTTATTTTTCTGTGAAATTATGCTGTGCAATGTACAGCTGATTTAGCTGTGAGATTGTATTGTGTAATGCAGGGCTAACTTAGCTGTGAGATTGTGCTGTGTAATGCAGGGCTTATTTTTCTGTGAAATTATGCTGTGCAATGTAGAGCTGGTTTAGCTGTGAGATTGTATTGTGTAATGCTGGGCTAATTTAGCTCAGTTTCCGGTGTGTAATGCAGGGCTGATTTAGATGTTAGATTATGTTGTGCAATTCAGGATGAATTAGGTGAGAGATTATGCCGTGTAATGCAGGGTTAATTTAGCTGAGAGATTATGCTGTGCAATGTAGAGCTGATCTAGCAGTGAGATTGTGCTGTGTCATGCAGGGCTGATTTAGCTGTGAGATTATGCTGTGTAATGCAGGGCTTATTTTTCTGTGAAATTATGCTGTGCAATGTAGAGCTGATTTAGCTGTGAGATTGTACTGTGTAATGCTGGGCTAATTTAGCTCAGTTTGCGGTGTGTAATGCTGGGCTGATTTAGCTGTGTGATTGTGCTGTGTAATGCAGGGCTAATTTAGCTGTGAGATTGTGCTGTGTAACATAGGGCTAATTTAGCTGTGAGATTGTGCTGTGTAATGCAGGGCTTATTTTTCTGTGAAATTATGCTGTGCAATGTAGAGCTGATTTAGCTGTGAGATTGTAGTGTAATGCTGGGCTAATTTAGCTCAGTTTGCGGTGTGTAATGCAGGGCTGATTTAGCTGTGTGATTGTGCTGTGTAATGCAGGGCTGATTTAGCTGTGAGATTATGCTGTGTATTGCAGGGCTTATTTTTCTGTGAAATTATGCTGTGCAATGTAGAGCTGATTTAGCTGTGAGATTGTACTGTGTAATGCTGGTCTGATTTAGCTCAGTTTGCGGTGTGTAATGCTGGGCTGATTTAGCTGTGTGATTGTGCTGTGTAACACAGGGCTCATTTAGCTGTGAGATTGTGCTGTGTAATGCAGGGCTTATTTTTCTGTGAAATTATGCTGTGCAATGTAGAGCTGATTTAGCTGTGAGATTGTACTGTGTAATGCTGGGATAATTTAGCTCAGTTTGCGGTGTGTAATGCAGGGCTGATTTAGCTGTGTGATTGTGCTGTGTAATGCAGGGCTGATTTAGCTGTGAGATTGTGCTGTGTAATACAGGGTTGATTTAGCTGTGAGATCGTACTGTGTAATGCTGGGCTAATTTAGCTTAGTTTGCGGTGTGTGATGCAGGGCTGATTTAGCTGTGTGATTGTGCTGTGTAACACAAGGCTGATTTAGCTGTGAGATTGTGCTGTGTAATACAGGGTTGATTTAGCTGTGAGATCGTAGTGATAACTAAAATCAGACACTCCAGCAAAGGAGGCGTGGCGGACATCTGGCTTATATAGCCTTAGGAGAAGGCCCCGCCCATGCCTGATGAAACAGCTGGGAAGAATCCGATAGTTAAAGATACAGACGTGGTCCAAATACAAGCTACAAAGAAAGTCTAAAACCACACACACATCCAGAATCATGACACTCTTGTGCTACAGTGACAAGTAACATTCCAGAAAGTGCTTCTTACAGACTGGAGATGGCCCCCTTCTGTTTCAGTATAGCGATGGAGCGAGGTCGCTGCATGGCTTGTTCTGGAAAAACTTAACTCGCCGGCATAGAGCCCTTATCCGAGCCACGTCCGTACTCTTGGGATCAACTGGTTGGCAGATGTTGAGCCTGGTGTCATCCTTGACTTTACTAAAGCTTTTCAAGCTGGAGTAGAGCTGAATCCCTAAAAAATATTTTAAAATCCACTGCAGTGGTGCCAAAACTTAGTCCTGGGCCCCTTGTGTATGCTGGTTTTTGATCAAACTGCTATGTCCGATTTTAACAAGCTGAATCATTCCACGTCAAATCATCCACAGGGTGCCAGGTCACCTCCTCAAAATTCTTTGAAAAAAATTCACAAGTAAATATTCACACAAAATGAAAAAATATTATTAAAATTTTGAAGGGCTACAACTTGAATTCTATTTGAGATACTGGCCTAATATTTGGCTCTTTTTTTTTTTTTTTTTTTTTTGTGTGAATATTTACTTGTGAATTTTTTTTTCAATTTTTGAGGAGGTGACCTGGAAAATTTCTCAAAATCTGGATGATTTGACTTGGAATGACCCTGCTGTTAACCCTTAAATGCCTCCTGTGACAAATTTGTCACATGATTTTGGGGGTTGTCAAAACCCCTGACCCCACATAAATTTTGCAACCTAATGCCCATAGTGACATATTTAGACCATCAGTGCTGCCATCTGATGCATAAAAGTGGAACTGACACTACACTGGCTGCACCAGCTAACCTTTCCAATATGGCCGCCCCCATGGTGGAATCCACACGATAGATCAGCACCCATTCATCACTGGATAAAGTAGACAAACAGGTAAGCGAATGAAAAATAAGCTATGCCTGATACTTCAGCTATATGTCAACTACCAAAAAACAATGATGGACAAAAAGTTCTCTTTTATATCCTAGAAACTTAAAGTGACATATATGTCACAAAACTAAAATGAGGTCAAAGGTCACAAAAAATTAAAAATTGCTTTTGGGTTGTTATTAGCCCCTCCCCAGGACATACTAACAGAATACATAGATTTTTCTTTCAACTTTTACTATAGTTGGACATTTAAGGGTTAATTTGTCCTAATTTGGTGCATTTCATCTTTAAAGCAGTTATTTACAGTCTTAATTAGCATTTTGACATAAATATCTATGCAGACCATGCAGAATAAAAGATCTTTGAACATGTTGTGTTTATTTATATTGCAAATAATTTCAGGTAACATTTTAAAACAGATCAAATTAGACACTGAGAAAACCAGTAAACTCTGAAGTAGGTTGCTGATTACAGCAGACTGAAGTTCTCTCAGAATACTATACTTGAACTTGATAAAATAGAAGAAAAAAAAAAACAGCTTTGAAACTATTTTTGGTAGTTTTTGCAATCATTTATTCACAGTTTCACCAGTTAGAAACCTATTGATTGTTTTCTTTGATTAGTTAATTTTAATGCAGTTGGTTCTAATATATCCCAATGTTACACATGAAATTTTTTACTCTTTGTGGCATGTATAATTGAAGGGCTCAGAATCGGAGCGGTCCAACCCACAGAACATTGTTTTTGAGATAATAGACAATAGACAAAGTTTTTAAAATATAATAAAATAATAAAAATTACTCACAATGTTGTTCACAGGTATGATTCACATCATGACACCAATTTTGCGTAATGAATCGGGGTTCGACCACTCTGGTTCTTAGCCCTGCAATTCATATCTGTGGTTTACAAGGATAAATATCTAGACTAAACATCAAATCACAGCTTGTTGAAATCCTACGATTTTAAATGTGGTCGAACCCAAAACCAGCATAGATAGGTGCTGCGGACAACAAACACAGGCACGGGTCTCTCTCTCTCTCTCTCTCTCTCTCTCTCTCTCTCTCTCTCTCTCTCTCTCTCTCTCTCACTCTCACTCTTTCACACACACTCTCTCTCTCTCTCTCTCTCTCTCACACACTCTCTCTCTCCCTCTCTCTCATTCAAATTCAAATTCAAATTCAAAATGCTTTATTGGCATGACAAAGTTTTACATTTGTGTTGCCAAAGCAATCATAAAACAACAACACATAATATATATTTATGCAAAATAATTCTTATTAAAAAAATAAAAATGTTAAAGTAATAATAATAACATTATAATAGAACTTGTGCTTGTGTGAAGCAAGAACAGATGTGTGTGTGTGTGTGTGTGTGTGTGTGTTATGCATGTGTGGGTGTTTGTGTGTCTGCGTGTGTCCGTGTGTGTGTGTGCAGCAACAGGTTGGAGTTGGGAAGAATTAGTAAGTAGTGCAGGGGGAGATTGTGTGTGGGTGTTTGTGCGCATGTGTACGTTTTGTGTGTTTGTGTGTGTGTGTGTGTGTGTGTGGGCGTGCGCAGCACAGGGTCACTCACTGTTCCTCAGACTGTGACAGAGGGAGACGAATTGTGCTGCTAAGATGCAGCAGTCTTCATTTTCCCCCAATAAGAAGGGCAATTTTTCAGTATTACTTGTATATTTGAATTTGGGACATTTCTGGGTAATTTTGGGGTAGAGTTTTTTACGAATTTGTTCGAATTTAGTACATTCTGTCAGAAAGTGTTCCTCTGTTTCTGTTTGGTTGTTTGTGCATTGTTGGCACAATCTCTGTTCCTCTGGCAGCCATGATTTCTTGTGCCTGCCGGTCTCTATGGCCAGCCGGTGCTCACTGAGTCTGTACCGTCAAGGTGGTCCTCAGTTTTTGTCCCGGACAGTGGTGAGGTAGTCTGCTACTGTGTACTGTCTTTTTAGGGCCAGATAGCATTTCATTTTACTTTGTGATTTGGTTTGTGATTCCCAATGAGCTGTATAATTCTGTTTCAGTTTAGCTGAAATTTGGTTGATTCTAATTAGATGTGTATTTTTGTTCTGATCCTGAGCTGGTGAGGTGTTAGTGTGTGTTAGTGTAACAGAACTAAGGCTCAGGATCAGCTGAGTGAGGGGATTGTTTTCTTTGCTCAACTCTTGGTATTGCAGGGCTTTGTATTGATGTGAGTGGGGGTCACTTTGTTTTAAATGTTCCCAAAATTTGATTGCCCGTTTTTGTATATTTATAAGTAATGGGTACTGGCCTAATTCTGCCCTGCATGCATTTCTCTCACTCTCTCACTCTCTCTCCCTCTCTCTCTCTCTCTCTCACTCTCTCTCTCTCTCCCTCTCTCCCCCTCTCCCTCTTTCTCTCTCTCACTCTCTCACACTCTCTCTCCCTCTCTCTCCTCTCACTCTCTCTCTCTCACTCTCTCTCTCTCTGCATTCCTCCTTCTCCAACTTCTTCATTCCTTATTTATCTCAGAAAGTCCTACTTGTAAATTTTTCTCTTCACAGGTCCTCACAGCAATTTTTCTTAATTTTTATTCTTTAATTTATTTAGAGGTGTTATGTGTATCTTATCATAAATTCCTTGTCATTACTGACACCAGCGGTGGCCATCAAGTGAAATTAGGAGGTCAACATTATGTTGCTCGCACACCAGACTGAATGACGTGATGTATGAGGTAACTACCTTAGCTAGCTAAGTTACTCTGTTACTCTTTGACTACTGGTATTTATTGAGCATAATATTATTAGCAACCAAATACAGGCAAGTGACGGTGAGGTAATTCATTCTTGAGAGTTCTTACCGCAGCATGATAAGGTGACTACATTACAGTTTTTTTCGATTGCTTAAACACGTTTTTCAAAAGTGTACATTTTTTTCAAAACTGCACACACAGAACTCCAAACATCACACACAAATTGCTAAACCCTGGCATCCCTTTGCAAAACAACTCTTTGCCATCAAATCTCTTAACATGTTCACAAAATGGAACTTGTGTTTTCATTTGTTAAACACAGCCATATTTTCACATGACACACACATACCATTCATTGAATAAACACAACTAAGCTTTTGGCTGAACACTACCCAGCATGCACAGAACACTGAAGAGCAAAATTGAAAACACAATTATAGAAATGGAACACACTGCATGAATGACAATTACTCTGGTAAATGAACCAATTCCCTTTTTGTAAAATGACCCAGTGTATGCCCACTTCTCTCATAGACAAACATAAAACAGCACACAAATTTTCAGACAAAACATTTTATTTACTGTAGGTCTAAACGTTTACCACCAAACACCCCCCCCACCATTCAAGCATAAACATCATGGGGCATCACGCCTCTGGTTTCTGTCTGGCCAGAGGGCCTCATCAACATCGCAGGCGATGTCCTCCTGGTCCAAACAGCGCTGGAAGAACCGCCTAGAGTTCTTTTCAGCTTGTGACCCAAAAGAGAGATTACTGTAGACACTAGCCCAAGACCCAAATGAGTGAAAACAGCAGATCTACAAGCTC
The DNA here is from genome assembly GCA_029692085.1 of Gymnothorax javanicus. Lineage (NCBI taxonomy): Eukaryota > Metazoa > Chordata > Actinopteri > Anguilliformes > Muraenidae > Gymnothorax > Gymnothorax javanicus. The sequence goes on along the minus strand of CM056198.1, from coordinate 130,640,206 downwards.
ACAATGCATCTCTTATGATTCTGCCATGTCTGTCTTGTTTCTGCCATGTTTATTATGATTTTGCCATGCTTGTTATGTTTTCCCTAGTCCCTGTTATGTTTATGATTATGTCTGTTAGGTTTTGCCATGTTCTGTTCAGTTTTTGTACTTTGCTATGTTTTCATTTTTGCAATGCCCGATCCACTTTTCTGTTATAGTCCGGTCCATGTTTTGCCATGCCCTTCATTGCACTTTGTCTCCCCTGTCTGGTCTCTTGTTAAGTTACAGCTTCTCCCCTGTCCTGCGTGTCACATGTTTAGGTGATTTCATGGTTTCTGGGTTTCAAACATTCCTTCCAATCTCGTTTGCTTCCTTCGCCTCTCTTTTCTATATTACTAACCAACACTAACAGTTTGTTGTTTTGTTAAGTTACTAACCCAGACTAACATTGTATATAATACTAACTTACTAACGAGCACCAGGGATTGTATAGCTGCACTTACTAATTGATTAACAAGCTCTCAGCACTCGCCCTGTTCTAGTCTCCGCCTCTTGCCTTCACTTAGTCTTTGCTGCAATTCAGCGGATCCTCCGCACCTGCTCCACTCTGTCCTGCCTCTCATTATCTGTGCACGTTAAAACTCCCTAACCGGAGCTGTATGTTTTGTCATAGGCTGTCTCGTGTTCCCTGTCCGTGTTTTGGCTTTTGCCAATTCTATGTGATTAGGTACTTCCTCATGTTTTGCTCCCACGTAATTAGTTTTATCCAGTTCACCTTTTCCTAATCATAGCATGTGACTTCCCTTTTGTGTATTTAAACAGTCTTCTCACAGCAGTTCCCCGTCAGAACGTTTCTCCTTTTGCCACGCTTCTCTCGCCTTGTATTCATAGTGATTACCTTTCTGACTGGACCGTCCTTGACTTTCAATTTTTGCCTATTCCCTGTACTTTGCCACATCCATCGTTACGAATCCTTTTTTGTCCGACTCTGTATTTTGTGATTGGTGCCCTGGTTACGATTCTGGATTTTGCCCTTTGGATTCTGATTATTGGATTGTGGACTTTGTACCGTTGCCTGCTCTGTTGGGGTTTACCCCCCCCCCCCTCCAGAAATAAAGCCTCCTTTTTTGTATTCACTGGTTCTCGCTTGTGGTTCCTGGCATAATCCTCACAGCATCACTTTGCGCTGGGTTCTGAGCTTGTAGATTTGCTATTTTCACTACTTTTTACTGTACACATTTGTTTTCTAATTCTGTAATTCATGGAATTTCTTGGATTTTTTTATTTCTTCATGAAATTACAGTACCTGGGGGACAAAAATGACATTTGCTTTTTACAGTAATTCATGAAAATATTTGCTTTCTTGGAATCATTTTTCTTTACTTTAATGTTTTGAAATAATTACGAACAAAATGTAGGAAACAAAGAATAAAGGGACCCAAAACAATCTGACTGCGACCCACAAATACGTCCCAAAACACTGTTTAGGAAACAGTGCTGTAGTCTATTGAATGCAGTATTACAGTACACAAGGAAAATAGATTTCGTACCTGTTCTCCATCCTGAACGTCCTAATGATGGTCGACACTGTGAAGCGGCTGAGGTTTGGCTGGACCCTCTGGCCAGCCTCCCTCATGCTCAACCCATGGTTGAGCACATGGTCTAATATAGTAGCACGAATCTCATTGGAGATTTGGATTCTCCTTCTTCTTTCTCTTGCTTCTCCTTGTTGTCCTCCTCCTCCTCCTCTCATTCTTACCCCTCTTCTTCTCTGACTGTTGTCTCCTATGTTCTCCTTTGCTCATCAAACAAAACAGAGGGTCAAGCCTCCTTTTATGCTGCAGTCCATGATTGCAAATTGCTCGCCAGACCCGAAAGTTTAGAGATTTGAATATTTGTGTGTTGTGGATTGATGCTTTGAGATTTTATGTGAGAAGTGTGTGCAAACGTGAAAATTGTATGTTGTGTTTTGACAACAAGGTGATGTGAAATTGACATCAGAGTGTAAAGAAGGATAAGTCAGAGTCTAATATGATAAGGAAATCTAAAGTAGTAACAAATTGAGTCAAGCGATTGGGAACAGAAGTAAAGGTTGTGAAAATTGTGCCTAATTTTTGCTTTTTGTGTTTTAGCAATCGAAAAAAACTGTAATAAGACACATCAGCTTTAAGTTAATCACAGCCAGCTTCAGCAATCCCTGTTAGTTCGCTAAATCCATGCTCTTATTTTTCACCATAATCGAATAAACCTTCTAGATGTCAGCTGACATTAATGTACAGAATGGGTCTGGCAGGAGGTTGAGACAACACTAACTTATTCCAAAACTCATCATTTAAAAACAGATGGCAGGAGTTGGAAGAGTAACATTTGCAGTGTCGCTAAAAACCTTTTACTCTACTCCTGCATCTCTCTTTTTCCATAACCGCTTGGATGGCATCACTTCATTTTTAATTTCACACAAGCTCCTCTCTGTTTACACTGAATCACTCCTGTAGATGCGATCATGGAATATTCCATTGCTGTGGGTACTGAGGGGGTGGGGGAGCTGAGACAATAGTTACTCATGAATCAATGAATTATATCCATTATGATGCCGCTTAAGCATGTAAAAAAGAAAACTTAACCTTGAGTTTATCAGGTGTTTTATGGGGCCCTGGTGGTTTGGGGCCCAAGGCCATTGCCGACCTTAGCCTAATGGTAGCAGCCTCCCCTGCTCAAGGCGGGTTCAGTACTGGGTTTGGGGGCACTACAGTTGTGGATCACATGAGCAGGGGAATGGAGATCAGCTCTTTGCAGATGCCTGTGATTCTGGCTCCGATGATGGAGGAACAGGAGTCCGCTTTGCTGATGACAGTCAAAGGGCTCTGTGTTGACTCAGAGACACTCAGCGCTCTGTTTTGATTGGTTAAGAGGCACTTAGGGCTCTGTGTTGATTGGTTGAGAGACACTCAGAGCTCTGTGTTCATTGGTTGAGAGACGCTCAGAGCTCTGTTTTGATTGGCTGAGAGACACTCAGAGCTCTCTGATGACTGGTTGAGAGACACTCAGAGCTCTGGATTGATTGGTTATGAGATACTCAGGGCTCTTTGTTGATTGGTTGAGAGACACTCAGAGCTCAGTTTTGATTGGTTGAGAGACACACAATGCTCTGTGTTGATTAGTTGACAGACACACAGGGCTCTGTTTTGATTGGTTGAGAGACACTCAGGGCTCTGTATTGATTGGTTGAGAGACACTGAGGGCTCTTTGTTGATTGGTTGAGACACTCAGAGCTCAGTTTTGATTGGCTGAGAGACACTCAGAGCTCTCTGTGATGACTGGTTGAGAGACACTCAGAGCTCTGTATTGATTGGTTGAGAGACACTCAGGGCTCTTTGTTGATTGGTTGAGACACTCAGAGCTCAGTTTTGATTGGCTGAGAGACACTCAGAGCTCTCTGATGACTGGTTGAGAGACACTCAGAGCTCTGGATTGATTGGTTAAGAGACACTCAGGGCTCTGTTTTGATTGGTTGAGAGACACACAATGCTCTGTGTTGATTAGTTGACAGACACACAGGGCTCTGTTTTGATTGGTTGAGAGACACTCAGGGCTCTGTATTGATTGGTTGAGAGACACTGAGGGCTCTGTATTGATTGGTTGAGAGACACTGAGGGCTCTGTATTGATTGGTTGAGAGACACTGAGGGCTCTTTGTTGATTGGTTGAGACACTCAGAGCTCAGTTTTGATTGGTTGAGAGACACACAATGCTCTGTGTTGATTAGTTGGCAGACACACAGGGCTCTGTATTGATTGGTTGAGAGACACTCAGGGCTCTGTGTTGATCGGTTGAGAGACAGTCAGGGCTCTGTTTTGATTGGTTGGGAGATACTCAGAGCTCTGTGTTAATTTGTTGAGAGACACTTAGAGCTGTGTGTTAATTGGTTGACAGACACGGAGCTCTGTGTTAATTGGTTAAGTGACACTCAGAGCTCTGTGTTAATTGGTGAAGTGACACTCAGAGCTCTGTGTTAATTGGTTGACAGACACTTAGAGCTCTGTGTTAATTGGTTGGGAGACACTCAGAGCTCTGTGTTAATTGGTTGAGAGACACTCAGAGCTCTGTGTTAATTGGTTGGGAGGCACTCAGGGCTCTGTGTTAATTGGTTGACGGACACTTAGAGCTCTGTGTTAATTGGTTGGGAGACACTCAGAGCTCTGTGTTAATTGGTTGAGAGACACTTAGAGCTGTGTGTTAATTGGTTGACACACAGAGCTCTGTGTTAATTGGTTAAGTGACACTCAGAGCTCTGTGTTAATTGGTTGGGAGACACTCAGAGCTTTGTGTTAATTGGTTAAGTGACACACAGAGCTCTGTGTTAATTGGTTAAGTGACACTCAGAGCTCTGTGTTAGAGCTCTGTGTTAATTGTTGGGACACTCAGAGCTCTGTATTGTGTTAAGATAATCAGAGCTTGGACAAGGGTTGACACACTTAGAGCTCTGTGACACACACACAGAGCTCTGTGTTAATTGGTTAAGTGACACTCAGAGCTCTGTGTTAATTGGTTGGGAGACACTCAGAGCTCTGTGTTAATTGGTTGGGAGACACTCGGAGTTCTGTGTTAATTGGTTAAGTGACACACAGAGCTCTGTGTTAATTGGTTGGGAGGCACTCAGAGCTCTGTGTTAATTGCTTAAGTGACACTCAGAGCTCTATGTTAATTGGTTAAGTGACACTCCGAGCTCTGTGTTAATTGGTTGGGAGATACTCAGAGCTCTGTGTTAATTGGTTAATTGACACACAGAGCTCTATGTTAATTGGTTGGGAGACACTCAGAGCTCTGTGTTAATTGGTTACGAACACTCAGAGCTCTGTGTTAATTGGATAAGTGACACTCAGAGCTCTATGTTAATTGGTTGGGAGACACTCAGAGCTCTGTGTTAATTGGTTGGGAGACACTAAGAGCTCTGTGTTAATTGGTTGAGAGACACTCAGGGCTCTTTGTTGAGTATTTGAGAGACACCCATCTCTGGCATGACTGGGCTCTTGTAGTCTGAGAGGGGATTAATCATTACACTGCTGTCACTTTTGTCTGGATTACCATTCTTTCTCTGTTCATTTTTGTATATTTGTCTACTTGGTTTATGTTTTAAATTTTTGTTTATTCATTATTCCTTTAATGTTGTTTTTGTCATCTGCTTTAATTATTGCATCATATTGCCCTGTGTTTTTGAGGGTGTATATTTATATTTATTATAGAGAAGAATGAAAATGAAGTTCAACTTAGGCCTGTACTTTAAAGCGACATTATTATGGAGCAGCCAGTCACACTCAATAGCTGCATAAACGTACAAAATCAATCATGTGTCAGAAATTTTTCATGTGAGGTCATCCTATCGAATTGTTAAGAGGTTTTTGATAAGTTTATGGAACTCGCCATGACACTTTTAGCAGACCGTATTTTTGAGGAAATACCGCTAGGGGCGCTGTAAATAGTTACATTATCCTGGCTCTCTGCCTTAGTTTTGGCTGTCATTTTCATCATAGGATTGCATTCGTGCATTATGCATTGTGATGATAATGCTTGAACATTGCACGTCTTTTGTGCGATATCCAGCTATTAAAACGAATCGTCTGCCTCGAGAAAAATCGGATAAGTAAGATTTCCTGCACCTAGACCTCGACTATGTCTGCATGACTGACATACAAACATACATGACAAATGACACAAACTCACTGTGCGGTATGGTAGCCTACCCCGGGGATATACATGACATAGAGGATCTTAAGAATAGGCGTGTCATATGAAAATTATGAAACGAGTTCAGTAAATTTTGCATTTGTTGTGAGCTTTATGTTTGTACTGAGCTACATCACTTTGATACGCTGTAATGAGTCACAGACATTCACGGTTGAGCTTGCCATGGTTTTTAAATTCACAGTCAACACTGACTAGCCAGCTAGCTAACAAACTAATGTTACATAATGGTTATTGAAAGGTACTCCGTGTACGCTGGCTAGCTGGCTAATTTCACAAAAATTGTGGTGGAAAGACAGTGATTGTACTATGTATGCTGTATGTTGCATATATGCTGAGCAGCCGGAGTAACATCATATCTAAGCACCGAAAAGGAGACTGCTCTAATAAAATGGCTCGCCCCATTCAAGGGAGAGTAGCCTGTCTGCTCGCATGCTTTGTTCGATATTTTAATTTCATGGGGGTTAAATGACATGGAAAAGGTTAGAAGTTGAACATATTACTATCTGGGAATGATTTAAGCTGCAAATTGTTTTGGATAATAATGTCCCTTTAGCTTAAGGGGAGGAGAAACCTTTTTGAAAAAAATTGTCATTTTTGGATAGAAATCATTCATACTTGGTGTATTGACAGTATATGACCTGAAATACACAAAATATGAATTTGACCTAATTTGCATAATTAGGTAATGTGATTCAAGATGGCCGCCACCCCGATTTCACCATTATTTCTTTGCCTTTTATCTCAGGACTGAAGCAAGATATTTGAATCAGGTTTTTTTTATTAGATTTAGTTATGTTTACACCTTCTTCTAAAGCATTTACACATGATACTAGAGATTTAGTGGGGCAAAAGAGGATTTTGCCATTTTTCGCCCCCTCGATATGAAATATAAATCACCATAACTCACAGACCCAAAGTGCTAAACCAAAACTTTTAGTTCAGTAGACTTCCTGATATGTACACTGACTTCTTTCAAAATTTCATGAGAAAACCTCCACAAATAAGTGAGATATAGGGCCCTATCTTGCGCCAGAGTCCCTAAACCCGTTATTTGGGGATTTAGCATTGCGTAAGTGGCGTTCCCCCGCAAAAGTTGCTATCTTGCACACCTGCATATATCCCTAAAACACCTGCGCTACCCGTTATATTATGCATAGGCGTGGTTTGGGCGTTACGCCAGTTAAACCAATCAGTGTGCTAGGTGCCATTGCCTTTAGGGAGCAGACTGCGCTATCCCAAATCCTCAAACCGAACCCGTGATGGAGAGAGGAAGGTCGCCACGTTCTCCGAAGGAAGTTAAATTGCTCGTGCATGAGGTCAAATCCAGACAGTGGAGGATCTGTTTTTGTTAAGTTAATCATGAATTGTATTATTATTATTATTATTATTATTTGACATTGACATATTGTTTAATGTTTGGTATGTAATAATAATAAAAAAAACATCAAGCCTACCCCTTTTGTGATGGAAACTTCAAAAAAAAAAAAAAAAAAAAAAAAATGCGTTTCACCATGATTGGGTCATGCCTCCAGTTGAACTGAGTGGGTGTTGGAATGACCCACTAGCATAGAAAAATAGTGCCACAGCAACCCTAACAGCAACGGGCAAGGCATACGGACAGCTGGCAGCGGTGTAAACATCATCTGCAACCAGGTGACATAATTCCGTCACTGCCTGATGGGAGAGGCGCAGTTTTGTCACGCGTTCTCGTTCGGTGGGAAATAATACTCAGGGCCGGCGCTAGACCTGAAAATTTGGGAGAAAATATCCTTCCCTTTATTGACTACAATAAGTCTTGGCTAATTCTAGATGGTTTTCCCTTATTAACACGTTTTCCAATTCAAGAATAATCAAGTGGCAATTGAAGACACGGCTTCTCTCCCCCATGCGATTTAACAGCGACAAAATAATGGGCTACATTCAGTACAGAAAAATAATTTAATTATAAATATATCTATGCACTGGCACTCAGCAACGGTCATTTTTTTCCAGCTAGAGGGGCATTTCAGAACTCTTTTGCGAATGAAGGTAATTTCGGCGACAAGTACGCACACCTGTTTTTGCAGCACGGTCACGCAACTTGCTGTAAAAAACAAAAAAAAAAATAGACAGCTGTCCGATTGGAAAATGTAGACGGACGAAACCACGTACTTGTCACCAGAATTACCTTCATTCGCTGAAGAGTTCTGAAATGTCGCTCTCGCTAGAAAAAAAAGTTAGTCGCTGAGTGCCAGTGCATAGACCTAATTATAATTAATTATTTTTCTGAACTGAATGTAGCCCATTTGTCGCTGTTAGATCGCATAGGGGGAGAGAAGCCGTGTCTTCAATTGCCAAATGGGTAGCGGGTGGTTTGAAGACCCGCTATACGCTTTCCCTAACCTGTGTGGTCAAGATAGCAATTGTAGGGAAAGCGCATAAACACGCCCACGGGCACACCTCCAGGCACAAATAAAGGATTCGGCATAATGTATAGCGGGTAGTGTGGCCGCAAGATACCGTTTAGGGATAGTGGAAGCTGCTAAATGCGTAATACACGGGTAGCGGGTAGTGGCAACGGGTAGGGCAGTGTGAAAGATAGAGCCCTTCGGGCCCTATCTTGCGCCAGAGTCCCTAAACCCGTTATTTGGGGATTTCGCATTGCGTAAGAGGGGTTCACCCGTAAAAGTTGCTATCTTGCACACCTGCCTAAAACACCTGCGCTACCCGTTACATAATGCATAGGCGTGGTTTGGGCGTTACGCCAGTTAAACCAATCAGTGTGCCAGGTGCCACTGCCTTTCGGAGCAGGATGCGCTATCCCAAATCCTCAAACCGAAATCCGTGATGGAGAGAGGAAGGTCGCCACGTTTCTCCGTTGACCAAGTTAAATAGCCCGTGCATGACGTCAAATCCAGTCAGGGGAGGATCTGTTTTTGTTAAGTTAATCATGAATTGTATTATTATTATTATTATTATTATTATTTGACATTGACATATTCTTTAATGTTTGGTATGTAATAATAATAATAAAAAAACATCAAGCCTACCCCTTTTGTGATTGAAACTTAAAAAAAAAAAGAAAAAAAAACGCTTTCACCATGCCTCCAATTGAGCTGAGTGGGTGTTGGAATGACCCACTAGCATAGAAAAATAGTGCCACAGTAACCCTAACAGCAACGGGCAAGGCATACGGACAGCTGGCAGCGGTGTAAACATCATCTGCAACCAGGTGACATAATTCCGTCACTGCCTGATGGGAGAGGCGCAGTTTTGTCACGCGTTCTCGTTCAGTGGGAAATAATACTCAAGGCCGGCGCTAGACCTGAAAATTTGGGAGAAAATATCCTTCCCTTTATTGACTACAATTAGTCCTGGCTAATTCTAGATGGTTTTCCCTTATTAACACGTTTTCCAATTCAAGAATATTCAAGTGGCAATTGAAGACACGCGCTTCTCTCCCCCATGCGATCTAACAGCGACAAAATAATGGGCTACATTCAGTACAGAAAAATAATTTAATTATAAATAGGTATATGCACTGGCACTCAGCAACGGTATTTTTTTTTTTTCCAGCGAGAGCGGCATTTCAGAACTCTTTTGCGAATGAAAGTAATTTCGGCGATATGTACGCACACCTGTTTTCGCGGCACGGTCACGCAACTTGCTGTAAAAAAAGATTGACAGCTGTCCGATTGGAAAATGTAAACGGACGAAACCACATACTTGTCACCAGAATTACCTTCATTCGCTGAAGAGTTCTGAAATGCCGCTCTCGCTGGTAAAAAAGTTAAGTCGCTGAGTGCCAGTGCATATAATTAATTACTTTTCTGAACTGAATGTAGCCCATTTGTCGCTGTTAGATCGCATAGGGCGAGAGAAGCCGTGTCTTCAATTGCCAAATGGGTAGCGGGTGGTTTGAAGACCCGCTATACGCTTTCCCTAACCTGTGTGGTCAAGATAGCAATTTTAGGGAAAGCGCATAAACACGCCCACGGGCACACCTCCAGTCGCAAATAAAGGATTCGGCATAATGTATAGCGGGTAGTGTGGCCGCAAGATACCGTTTAGGGATAGTGGAAGCTGCTAAATGCGTAATTCACGGGTAGCGGGTAGTGGCAACGGGTAGGGCAGTGTGAAAGATAGAGCCCATAGTGCCTTAAATGATAGCAATCGGGGCAAAAATCAGGTTTTGAGAAAATCCAGGTTAAAGTCAAAGTACACCTACAAATCATTGTAACAGTCAACTTAGAGCATTAAAATGCCCCTGAAGCATAAACTTCTCCCTCCTGCTCCCTCAGATTGTCCTGTTCTTGAGCAGATTGAAGTGATTTGCTCTTTCTTTTGGCTTTTTCAGAGTCTAGGTTGGCTTTCTCTGCCCCCCTAACGCGCGACGCATCCACCTGCTCTTAATTATGAATGATTAAACTTTTAATTAAGATCAAAATTAAAATTTAGATAAAAATTGTGAAAAACCATAATTTTTTGGGTTTCTCATCCCCTTAAACATGATCTTCAGTCCCAGAGAGTCCTAAAACATCCTGAGAGCCATGTCCCTCCCTTTAAACACAAATGCACACACACACACACACACACACATTCACACACATGCACACACATATACACACATACATGCACACACACACACACACACACACACACATATAAACACACACACATACGTGCACACACACACACACACACACACATGCACACACACTCATATGCACATACCCAAACACATACACACACAAACACACACACTCATGCACACACATATACACAAGCACACATGCAAACACACATACATATACACACACATGCACACGCATACACACACACACACACGCACACACACACGCACACACACACACACACACACATGCACACACACAAACACATACAAATACATATAGACACACATAAACACAAGCAAAGACGAGCGCTCACAGACTCACATACAGTGCTGTACATGCACACACATGCACACAAAGCCACACATACACCAACAAAAACACACATGCGGCAGTGTTTTGGCGTGATAGGGGCAGATAACGTTCTCTTCTGTAAACGAGGCAAGTGATCGATTCTCACAGCACATATTGTGCTCTGGAGAGTCGTCTCACTGCTTTAAGACTTCTCGGAGTCACAATTCACTCTCAGCACGTCTGAAAGTATTTCTCCGCGAAAACCCAAAAGATCTCAGAAAGAATATGAGTCTCATATTCAGAATGAAATCTTACTTCTTATTAACTACACTGCCAATTAGATGGCATAAGTCATCTAATTTCAGCAGTTATTAGTTTTTTTCAACTGCTTACACACATTTTCAAAGCTCTGTGTCTTTTTCCCAAAACTTTACACACAAATCCAACTATTGCTCACAAGAAATGCAAAAAGCGCCCTACCTCCTGCGAAATGAAACACAGTATTCAAAATATTCTAAACACACCTCAAAAGCAAGCATTTGTCTCCCATCATAAACACATTTACCATAGTATCACATACCTGTGTATATCATTTACACACTGTAGCTCTAAATCTAAAGCTCTTTTGTTTTTATGATTTTTTTTTTAATATATTGCCATACAAGAATGAAAATACAGTATTATGCAAATAGAAGTCAACACAAGCAATATTGGAACCAAAAATATTTAATTTTCTGAATAAATCGGCTGCTGTTGTGAATGCAGTATTGTACAGCATATAAGAAAAAAACAAAGTACACCAACCACCACATATGGTGATACAGCAACCAAAAAATAGACATGTATGAAAAAGTGTGTGTGTGTGTGTGTGTGTTGATGGGGGAGAGCTAGTTGGGTGTGTATTTCGGGTCAATCTCTCCTCCAGGCTGGGTCTGGCCACAATATTTCATCAACATCGCATGGTATATTTTCTCTTGCCAAACATCGAGGAAAGAATCTTCTTGTGCGGCGTATCCAACCTTGGATAGAAGCAGCATCAATGTCACCACATGCTTCCTCCATTGCCTGGAGAAGTGTAAGGCAGGCATAGGGACGACAATCATACACTTTCCAACACCATGTTGAGAAGAATTCTTCGATCGGGTTAAGAAATGGTGAATATGGAGGCAGGTTGACAACAGAAAAATGGAGATGGTTGACAAACCAATTTTGGACCAGCTGGGAGTGATGAAAACTGACATTATCCCATGTAACCACAAATCTTGCCTGTTCTGGAGTCTCTTCATTTGGAGCAAAAATACCATGAATAGTGTCCAGAAATGTTAGGATATGACCAGTGTTATAGGGGCCAAGTGCTGCATGGCGGTGCAGGACACCATTCTGCGTTATGGCGCACACAGGGTGACATTTCCTCCACGTTGGCCTGGGACATTGACAGTTGCCCTCTGTCCAATGATGTTTCTCCCCCTCCGTCTGGACTTTGCGAGGTTGAATCCCACCTCATCCACATAAATGTATTCATGGAGGATGGGGTGGGCATCCATCTCCAAAATTCTCTGTATTGGACAAAAGAATAGATTAGGATACGCACAATACAATAGTCTGTCTCAGCAGGTGAAAGTCTGGTGTACTGGCAGTGCCATGTGCATGCCTCCACACTGTCACGCCGCAGGTTCTTGACTCCGTCACAATTCCTTTCAAATGGGACCCTGTACAGCTGCTTCATCCGTAACTGATTCCTCTGGAGGACCCGATGAATCGTAGATAGACTAACAGCATCAATATATTTGAATATGGTGGCGTCTTCCAAAATATGATTTTGAATCTCACGGATTCTAATGGCATTATTTGCCGAAACCATATTCACAGTTGCGGTCTCCTGCTCTTGTGAGAATATATGACCTCGTCCTCCATAATACTGTTGTCTTTCCACTCCAGGAAATTCAGAAATGCAGTAGTAAGAGTGCTGTTTAAAGTCAAGGTTGTGCTGCCCTGTGGCCATTCATACAGTGTAGTGCAGTAAAACGGATGCTTGGAGCTGCAATAGTATGCATGTATTTCACAGCTATGCAGGAATGGCTATTACATGTACATGTACATTACAGTACTGTTGATTGCTGCATACCTGTTCTCATTTCAAAAAGTTTGAATCATGGCCGCCACTGTAAATCGACTCAAGTTGGGCTGGACTCTGAGTCCAGCCTCTCTCATGGTCAACCCATGATTGATCACATGATCAATCAGAGTAGCCCTAATCTCATCAGAGACTATTCTTCTTGGTTCTTCATCCCTTCCTCCTTCAACTCGTCCTCGTCCTCTTCCTGCTCCCCTTCCAAAGGGTCCTCCACGAACCCGAACTCCTCGTCGTCCTCTGACTCCCCTGGCTCTCTCTGCATTGTTGTTATCCATTGTTCAAGACTGATAACTTGGCCTTTACCCTATTTATAGGCCTATAACAGGCAGTGATTGGTTGGTGTTCAGTAAAGAAATTATTGTTTGCACATGCGAGGACATAGTCTGAGGCACTGATGAATAAGTGTGGCTTTTGATTGGTTGTGTTTGAAATAGGACATCAAGTTACTTCCTGTTAGATTTTTGTGTGTTAGGTAGAGAATTGTGAGTATTGATTTGCAAAAAGTGAATAGCTAAATTGAAAACTGTGTCAAGGTGTTAGGTAGCGTTCAGGAACCAGACGCGAGAACCAAGCAGTGCAGTAGAACTGGATTTTATGAAGGAAGGGGGCAAACCCCCGCAGAGCAGGAGGCAACGGTACAGAGTCCACAATCCAAAAATCAAAATCCAAAGGGCGTAATCCAAATCGTAACCAGGGCAGCAAACACAGTAATCATGGTCGGGCAAAAAGGGTTCGATACACAGATGTAGACAGCAATCCAAATCAGAGCCAAAATCGTAAACAGGGACGGTCCAGTCAGAAAAGAATCTCAAAGAATACGAGGCGAAAACAAGCGTAGCACAAGGGAAACGTTCTGACGGGGAACTGCTGTGAACAGACTGCTTACAAAGTAAATATACGCAAGGGAAGTCACATGCTATGATTGGGACCAGGTGAAGTGGATCAGACTAATTATGAAGGAACAGACACGAGGGAAAACCTAACCACATGAAATTTGACAAAAGCCAAAACGCGGACAGGGATCACAAGACAGCCTATTGACGAACATACGGCTCCGGTTAGGGAGTTCTAACGTGCACAGGTAATGAGAGGCAGAACAGAGTTAAACAGGTGCGGAGGATCCGCTGAAACGTAGCAAAGTAGATTGAATAAAGACAAGAGGCGGAGACTAGAATAGGGCAAGTGCTGAGAGCTTGTTAGGCAATTAGTAAGGTGCAGCTATACAATCCCTAGTGCTCGTTAGTACGTTAGTATTATATACAATGTTAGTCAGAGTTAGTAGATTTAACTAAAACAACAAACTGTTAGTATTGTTAGTAATAACAGAACAGCAGGGCGAAGGAAGCAAACGAGATTAGAAGGAATGATTGAAAACCCAGAAACCATGAGATCACCTGAAAGTGTGGCACGCAATACTAGGGCAAATAAGCTGTCACATAACACAAGACCAGACAGGGGAGACAAAGTGCAATGCATGGCAAAATACAAAAACAATGACCGGAATATAACTGGGGGAATGGACTATGGCAGAATAAACAGGAATAAACAGAAACAAAACATGGCATGGATCAAGACAATGGCCAAACATGAACAGAAAAAGGCAGAATCATAACACAAGGCTGAGAATTACTTTATGGTTTTGCTGATTTGAGGTGGAGTTGTGAAGTTTGAATGACAGAGTTTAGAAATAGTGTGATATATAAAGCTTTTGTGTGTAAGCAATTGAAAAAAACTGTAAAGGGTGAAAAAAAATTCACTCGTCAAGGGAACTTAGCCTGGAATCCATCCGTATCAAGCTTTGGTCGCTCCCAACGGTCACTTGCTTGTCCGTCTGGCCTCAGTCGGAAGGCCAGCGTTTGACTGTCAACTATTCGCAGAAAATCCATGCGAGATCTGTGATTGGCTCACAGTCGCAAGCGTGCCCCCTTCCCCCTTTGGACAGATTTAAAAATAAATAAAATACCACAGTTCTGCATTCAACGGAAGTCCCGCCTCCCTGCTCGTGTTTATACGAGTATTCATCTGAGTGGCAGCAGAGTCTGGGCAATGGGCAAGAACGAGCCGGGCGGGACTTCCGAATGCACGAGCTTACTTGAAGCAGAACAGTGGTATTTTATTATTTTTAGCTTAAAAATAACCGTTTCTAGAGTTCTAAGGATACGAGTGGACAAAACTGACTTGGATTATACTGGGACGATGCGTTGGACGTGGTTTGAAAGTTTGTCAGTGGACGTTTTTGTGGAGTTTTCCCATTGCTACTGCGGACCCCATTTGCTTCCAGCAAAAAAGGAATTTGGATAATTTTCAAAACTCTCCAGTGGCCATAAAGTTACGCCAGGTGAAGAACAACTTCGTCCGTTCAAGACATCTAATGGTGAGTCAATGAAATACAAATTATAGTTTTTGGGTGGAGTATCACTTTAATCTAGCTGATGCAATCATGCCCTTCGAGCTATAGCTAATGTCAATTACAGTGAAATACGTTATGTAATTTGAGTATTATTTAATTTTGCCTTTATTATACTGGGGAATCCCACTGAAATAAACAAAATGCAGATATGGCCAAACATTATCCTGTTCAAAACCTAACAACCACTCCGAGAGTAAACGCAAGCAAGCCACAATCTAATTTTTAAGCTCATGTCAAATAACATTCACGAATGCCGTTGTTGGCCAGCTAACTCATATTCGATTGGTGGTTCTCGCCAAGAGCAGAAAACATGAATATTCATATATTCACTTAATTAGTTACGTAAGGGCTAAACGCTGGCTATACGACTGAGGCCAGACTGATAAGTCAGTGACCGTTGGGAGCGACCAGCACTTTATCAGTATGGATTCCAGGCTAAAGGGAACTGGCCCTCAAGACAGACTCAAGGTTTGTAAAAAACAGACTCATAGGGCTCAAAAGAATTATACACAGAGAGTTTGAAACTAATGGCGAGCCATTTGCCATAAGCCAGGTCGAATGGCCTGTTCTCACCACTCATTTTATGTTATGTGCCTTGTGATCAGGGGATGGTGGGTGCAGTTACGCTACTGTCCAGAGAGGGTCACTAGAGAGCGGTGCTGCGAAGGCCTCTGGAGACAGAACTGTTAAAAATGGCGTCTGCAGCTTCCGTAATATCCTATCTCACTGATCAATCAGGCCTTTCCTCTGGAAGGGACCACTAAAAAATTATAGTTCACTTTCTGAACAAGTACCCAAATCCAGGAAGTATAAACGTAATACAGGGATTTTAGAAAGTTTAATAACATTTTCTGACTTCTCAGCCAGAGCATACAGCCAGCTGTGGTAATAAAATGGCCTGTATTAGTATAGATACTGTGATAGGTCATTGGCGGGGTGCTTTGATGAAAGAACATTGTTTGGACGGAGCAATTAAGAGGCTGTATCAGACAGGGCTGAGGCAATGGTCAGGCCACGCCCTGCAGTGTCATTGGCAGACTCAGGGCTGGAGGGGGCGGAGCTGATTCCTCCAGTCCATACAGACAGAGAGGTGTGGGTGATACAGATAACATTGACATCAGTGTCTGTTTAGAGTTTTAGACCCTAAGGATATATTACACAGACCAAACTTCAGCCGAGAAATTTTTACTTCAGAGTTCGACTGCAAACACAAGAGTCCCATCTCTCCTGATACAGACGCAACGATGGATCCCAGCACCACATCTGTACTGGTGCAGTCAGGCATGGATACCGGACTGGGGGACCAACCACACCCAGAACTGCTCTAGAACAGCACGAGAACGGCTCTAGAGCAGTTCTAGAACTGCACTTTAACATTACCAGAACTGCTTCAGAACAATACCAGAACTGCTCTTGAAAAGCACCAGAACAGCATGAGAACAGCTATAGAGCAGCACAAGAACCACATTAAAACATTACCGGAACTGCTGAGGAACATTAACAGAATGGCTCTGAAACATTACCAAAAATGCACTAGAACTACACTGTAACAGGAGCAGAGGTTCCACATAGAAGTAAACCACCGCAGCGCAGTGTCAGGTTTGCTGAGAGATTTACTGAGCTGATGCAGTGATCCTGAGTCTCAGTGGAGAGATCAGTCATGTCAAAAATCACCCGAATCTCCTCACACACACCCCTCACTGTACCTCACCTGTGTCCCTCTTACACACACCACCTCACTGTACCTCACCTGTGTCTCTCTTACACACACACCACCTCACTGTACCTCACCTGTGTCTCTCTTTACACACACACCACCTCACTGTACCTCACCTGTGTCTCTCTTACACACACACCACCTCACTGTACCTCACCTGTGTCTCTCTTACACACACACCACCTCACTGTACCTCACCTGTGTCTCTCTTACACACATACCCCTCACTGTACCTCACCTGTGTCTCTTACACACACACCACCTCACTGTACCTCACCTGTGTCTCTCTTACACACACCACCTCACTGTACCTCACCTGTGTCTCTTACACACACACCACCTCACTGTACCCACCTGTGTCTCTCTTACACACACACTCCCCTCACTGTGTCTCACCTGTGTCTTACTTACACACACCACCACACTGTACCTCACCTGTGTCTCTCTTACACACACCACCTCACTGTACCTCACCTGTGTCTCTCTTACACACACCACCTCACTGTACCTCACCTGTGTCTCTCTTACACACACCACCTCACTGTACCTCACCTGTGTCTCTCTTACACACACCACCTCACTGTACCTCACCTGTGTCTCTCTTACACACACACCTCTCTGTACCCCACCTGTGTGTCTCTCTTACACACACACCACCTCACTGTACCTCACCTGTGTCTCTCTTACACACACACCACCTCACTGTACCTCACCTGTGTCTCTCTTACACACACACCACCTCACTGTACCTCACCTGTGTCTCTCTTACACACACCACCCCTCCTCACCTGTACCTCACCTGTGTCCCTCTTACACACACCACCTCACTGTACCTCACCTGTGTCTCTCTTACACACACACCACCTCACTGTACCTCACCTGTGTCTCTCTTACACACACCACCTCACTGTACCTCACCTGTGTCTCTCTTACACACACACCACCTCACTGTACCTCACCTGTGTCCCTCTTACACACACACCACCTCACTGTACCTCACCTGTGTCCCTCTTACACACACACCACCTCACTGTACCTCACCTGTGTCTCTCTTACACACACACACCTCACTGTACCTCACCTGTGTCTCTCTTACACACACCACCTCACTGTACCTCACCTGTGTCTCTCTTACACACACACCACCTCACTGTACCTCACCTGTGTCTCTCTTACACACACACCACCTCACTGTACCTCACCTGTGTCTCTCTTACACACACACACCTCACTGTACCTCACCTGTGTCCCTCTTACACACACCACCTCACTGTACCTCACCTGTGTCTCTCTTACACACACACCACCTCACTGTACCTCACCTGTGTCTCTCTTACACACACCACCTCACTGTACCTCACCTGTGTCTCTCTTACACACACACACCACCTCACTGTACCTCACCTGTGTCTCTCTTACACACACACCACCTCACTGTACCTCACCTGTGTCCCTCTTACACACACCCACCTCACTGTACCTCACCTGTGTCTCTCTTACACACACACCACCTCACTGTACCTCACCTGTGTCTCTCTTACACACACCCACCTCACTGTACCTCACCTGTGTCTCTCTTACACACACACCACCTCACTGTACCTCACCTGTGTCTCTCTTACACACACACCACCTCACTGTACCTCACCTGTGTGGCTCTTACACACACACCACCTCACTGTACCTCACCTGTGTGGCTCTTACACACACACACCACCTCACTGTACCTCACCTGTGTCTCTCTTACACACACACCACCTCACTGTACCCTCACCTGTGTCTCTCTTACACACACACACCACCTCACTGTACCTCACCTGTGTCTCTCTTACACACACACACCACCTCACTGTACCTCACCTGTGTCTCTCTTACACACACACCACCTCCTGTACCTCACCTGTGTCTCTCTTTCACACACACAGCACCTCACTGTACCTCACCTGTGTCTCTCTTACATACACACCCCTCACTGTACCTCACCTGTGTCTCTCTTACACACACACCACCTCACTGTACCTCACCTGTGTCTCTCTTACCCACACCACCTCACTGTACCTCACCTGTGTCTCTCTTACACACACACCCCCACTGTACCTCACCTGTGTCTCTCTTACACACACACACCACCTCACTGTACCTCACCTGTGTCCCTCCTAAACACACACCACTGCTGGAGAGAACCCCCAGCTAACCTTCTCCACACTGACACATATTAAATGTGCATATACACAGAAACACACTGTAAACACTGCATGTACAAACATATTACTGTTAATTTGTATTTATTTAGGGGCCGGGCAGCCTAATCTGTCAGGACCCTATTGTTATCCTCCATGTTCTTCTTTCTTTTTCTGAGGAAATCCTACTTCCCATGTGCGAAAATCACCAAACTTTGCACAAAGGTCCGGCTTGCGCTACAGCAAGCCTCTAAATTTCAAAATTTTGAAAATTCACAACAAATCAACCATATGTGCTACAGATTTGTATCTTTCACCAAAATGTAGCCTCAATTCTGAAGAAACTTTTGTGCATTTAAACCTATTGCAAATTATGAAGTCCATCACTCTTTATTTTTCAAGAACTGTCGAACTTATTAAACCTATCTCCTCCCACAATTTTTGCTCAATTGACACCAAACTTGCTATAGAGCATGTTCAGTCTGTCCTACACAAACAATCCACACAGATTTTTTATTTATCAAAAATTGAGCCTACAGTGCATCAAAATGTTTGACTGTAAAAGGTATTGTAGACATATACTTGCAAATTCATGCTAAATACATTTTCAATGTTCATTAAAAAAAAAGACAAAATTTTGGAGTCAGGCTAGATGATGTTATCGTAAAAAGAGAATTTTTTACAGCATTTTGACTTTTTGCTCTCATGCGAACAATTGGAGTCAATGCAAAAATGGTATTTTTAAACATCAGTTTTTCACTTATGGAGCCAATAAATCTTTGTTAAAAACAAATTACCAACTTCTCCATGCTGTCTAGATGCAATTTGTGTATTTTCGGATTGTTCTTTTATTAACTGAATTTTTGACAGCCGTTTGAAATCTGCCTTTACACGCTGTCATTGCAGCTGTAGAATTCCTATGCAGGGCTGCCAACTCTCACGCATTCGGCGTGAGATTTAGTGCTTCATTCACATTCCCGTGCCGTAATGAGCAATTATTCAATCAACGCAATGCATGTGTTTCACGATCGTTCAAATTGTTTCAATGAAATAAATGTTTGAAACGTTTTAATGCAATTCCATTGCTTTCAACCCCTGAGTAAGGAAAAGCGTGAGAAGTTAGGAGTCATAACTGATTTCCCTGTCACTAGAGGTGAAATCCACCACGCAAGTGAAACTGATAAATCTCCATTCACAAGGTCTTTAATTCCGTCTGAGAATCTCTTGCAAATGCGCAGATTGAATAATTGCTGACATACAGCATGGGAATGTGAATATGCCACTTAAACTCAGGCCAAATGCGAGAAAGTTGGCAACCCTAAATGAGCTAGAAGAAGTTTTGAACATATATACCACCGAGTTGTCTCTTGCAAATTAGCTCAGTGAGATAGAGCATTGTCTCTTGTGTAAGAAATTGTGAGTTCAAGCCTCAACTAATGTAAAATGCACATTAGAATGCCACCTTTTTTTCAAATTCCTACACTCTGTTTGTTGCTCAGAATTGCCTAATTTTGCCTCAAAAAGCCCGGCCCCGACCATTGCTGCGCAGCAGCTATAATTATACATGTTTATTTGCGCTAAAATAATAATAAATAGTAAACAAAAATGAGAAGACCTTTGTGCACTAAAATCATGTATGTAAAAATGTATGTCCTTTTTGAGAAAATCGAGACACGGGACCATAAGACTATAAAGACACTTTACCACCCCTGTCTCACAGTGTGTGAAAATGTGACTAAAGTACTATCAGCACTCGGCTCTTCAATTGCACTGTTCAGGAAATTTACAAATTAGACTTCAGAAAAGCACTTAGGCTGACACGGGCAGTGATTTTCTGACTGTGACAGGAGCACTGATTCTCTGACTGTGACAGGAGCAGTGATTCGCTAACTGTGACAGGGGCAGTGATTCGCTAACTGTGACAGGGGCAGTGATTCGCTAACTGTGACAGGGGCAGTGATTCGCTAACTGACAGGGGCAGTGATTCACTGACTGTGACTGGGGCACTGATTCACTGATTGTCACAGGAGCAGTGATTCACTGACTGTGACAGGAGCAGTGATTCGCTGACTGTGACAGGTGCAGTGATTCGCTGACTCTGACAGGAGCAGTGATTCGCTGACTGTGACAGGAGCAGTGATTCACTGACTGTGACAGGGGCAGTGATTCACTCACTGTGACAGGAGCACTGATTCACTGACTGTGACAGCAGCAGTGATTCGCTGACTGTTACAGCAATAGTGATTTGCTGAGTGTGACAGGAGCAGTGATTTGCTGACTGTGACAGGAGTAGTGATTTGCTGACTGTGACAGGTGCAGTGATTCGCTGACTCTGACAGGAGCAGTGATTTGTTGATTGTGACAGGAGCAGTGATTCGCTGACTGTGACAGGAGTAGTGATTCACTGACTGTGACAGCAGCAGTGATTCACTGACTGTGACAGGAGCAGTGATTCACTGACTGTGACAGGAGCAGTGATTCACTGACTGTGACTGGAGCAGTGATTCACTGACTGTGACAGGAGCAGTGATTTGCTGACTCTGACAGGAGCAGTGATTTGTTGATTGTGACAGGAGCAGTGATTCACTGACTGTGACAGGAGTAGTGATTTTCTGACTTTGACAGCAGCAGTGATTCGCTGGCTGTGACAGGAGCAGTGATTCACTGACTGTGACTGGGACAGTGATTCACTGACTGTGACAGGAGCAGTGATTTGCTGACTCTGACAGGAGCAGTGATTTGTTGATTGTGACAGGAGCAGTGATTCACTGACTGTGACAGGAGTAGTGATTTTCTGACTGTGACTGGAGCAGTGATTCGCTGGCTGTGACAGGAGCAGTGATTCACTGACTGTGACTGGAGCACTGATTTGCTGACTGTGACAGGATCACTGATTCGCTGAGTGACAGAAGCACTGATTCGCTGACCATTATGGTTTGGTTTGTTTGGAAAGGCTTCAGCTTGTAGTCTAAGATGAGACCCGTGATGTCTGTGTGAGGTGAAGTAGACCGTTTTCCAGCACCATTCAAATATCGTATACCTTTGATTCTCCAGGGCTTCCGTATTTAGATGTTTTTCAGAACCAATTGTGTTTTTCAGATATACTTATTTTGGACTGATATCAACAAATTACTGTTTCAGAAACCCGAGCCCCCCCAAGTGCAGAAAAAAGCACTGCAGTTATGTCAACACGTATGTAACACACCCTTTCAACAGTTGATTACTATATTACCTTGTTCTGGACCAGGTACTGTCAACTGTGGCAAGTTGAAATGTAAATGCTCATATCTGTTGGTGAGATGTGAGCATGTCATTGGTTTGTAGTTTGACCCTAATTTTGAGAACAACCACGATCCTTTTGGACATGCACATACACTCACACACGTGCTCACACAGGCACACGCACACACATACACAAATGCATCCTTGTACTTTTATCCTAGTGAAAACATTACATTGATTTCCATTCGTTCTTTGTGTGTCTCTACAGCCTTTCCCTAATCTTAGCAATAAGCAACGCATGCCAAACCCAAACCCTTACCCTAACCTCAACCTATCCCGAATTCTAACCTTAATCCTAACCTGAACTGATTAGTCACAATTTGCCTTGTTGTGAGGACAGGTGAAAATGTTCTCACTTCCCAAAACTATCCCCACTCTGTGGGAAAAAAATGCATTTTCTGGGTCTCATTTTATATACTGACCAAAAAAAGAAACGCAATTAAGTAATCCGGTGCCAAAGTTCGACAAACCCATTGAGAAAGATGCTTTTGCTTGGAGTTATTTTTGGAGGTGAGTACTTCTACCATACAAATTTTTGCGGTCACAGCGCATATTCTGGAGCCGCCCTTCGTCCGGAACCAAACATCTGCAGCGCTTGGGTTCGAGTAGCACCATTGTCCTAACACTCCCATTTTTGTTTTGAGTTCCTCTCAGACATCGGGGCCTATAAAAGTCTGACTGAAAATGAGTAAAAATCAGACGGGTTACAATGCCACGACTAACGGAAGTTCGACGAGAACGCGCGATTGGAATGCTACAGGCCGGAAGTCGGGTAGATAGAGTTGCCCGTCAATTCAGTGTGCATTCTGCGACAATTAGTCGCCTCAGAACCTGGTTTAATGCCACTGGACACATGGCCGATCGGCCCAGATCCGGTGGGCCACGTGTTACGACTCCAGCGTCTGACCGTCGTATCCGCTCGTTACATCTGCAGGATCGCCTCCGGTCGGCAACTCAAACTGCCGCTGAGATGCTTTTCTCCATGCCGTCCGTTACCGCAATGAAATTCTCTGTCCAGTCGTCCTTCCTTTTTGGGCACCGACTTTCCAAACTTGCAAATTTTTCCCTGGCCAGCGTTTTCTCCAGATCTTTCACCTATAGAACACTTGTGGGACATTCTGGATAGAGCGATCCGGAGACGTCAACCACCGCCAGCTACAGTATGTCAGCTAAGACATGCACTGACCGAAGAGCGTTAACAGCGTTCCACAAGCAACAATCAGACGTCTGGTGATATCTATGAGATGCAGGTGTACCGCCGTGCGCGACGTTAACGGGGGATATACGAGATACTGAAAGTGTCATTTGTGTTTCATAATATCGAACTTCACCTTGTTAAATAAAAGCCAACATGGCGATATTTCAACCTGATTTTCTGTTATATCTATTGTCGGAGATTCCATTTTTCATTTGATACCAATGAAGTGTTGATTAATAACAGTTACACTCGATAAAATCAAGAAATGGAAAATTGTGTTTCTTTTTTTGGTCAGTATAGCAAGTACAAGAACACACACACACACACACACACACACACACACACACACACACACACACGCAGATCATATTTGCTGAATCTTTCAAGCCTGCATTTCAGCTGGTAATTACTTTCAAAAAAAGTAGAGGGAACGTGTGTGATTGGCTGACGGTCTTTTAAAGTCACCTGCATTTTATGCTCAGCTGGCTGTGACAGACCTGGGGGGTCACTTTCATATCCCAATACCCCCACCCCCCTGGATAGCAGGCCTAACTGTCATCCTTCAAGCAAACCCAGCAAGGGTTTTAATTAATATTCCAATATCCAATCGCCCATGAGTCCCAACAGGATCATTTTCCTGAAAATTTTTTTTTCAATGTTTTGCGTGATAAAAATTTTGTAATAAACAAGAGATAATAACAAACACATCCAGATTTGACATGAAGTGGAGACATTTAATTCTGGATTCTCAAAGCACAGGGAACAAGGCCTTTACACTCCTGGGTGACATTAGATATTTCAATTTCCAGCGAAATCCAGGGCAGTTGCTGTAAAGATTATGAGCCGCAGCGGAAAGACAGAAGGACTTTTATTTGATGGTCATGGTAGCAGCAGGTCTGTGTGGACCAGCTGAGTCTTCGCCACACAAATTAGTCTCTGGATCTCGGGAGATGACAGCTCTCGCCGGCAGGCGGGTCTTCCCACCGCCGTGTCATACTTGTTTCCGGATTGTTCCGTGAGGGAAAGAGTTTTAATTAAAGGCTAAAGTTACACCTGATACCTCTTCCAGGACACTCTGAATACTTGCAGCCAGCGCTAGGCTAGTGCTC
Organism: Gymnothorax javanicus; assembly: GCA_029692085.1. Classification (NCBI taxonomy): domain Eukaryota; kingdom Metazoa; phylum Chordata; class Actinopteri; order Anguilliformes; family Muraenidae; genus Gymnothorax; species Gymnothorax javanicus. The sequence continues at coordinate 130,615,546 of CM056198.1, read as the reverse complement.
GGTGCACACAGACAATCGGACCTCTCATTCGCTGGGAAAAATAAGGCCGTTGTCTGTGTCCAGTTTAGCCGCTGTGGCAACACTGCCCCAGGACCCCTCCCTCCGGATATCAGACCTGTTCCGTCCCATTCAGTGCCCCTAATGTCACTGTAGGATGGATTGTTTCACAGATATTTCCACTGTAAAACAAAACTTCCATCTACTGTGAACTTTTAATGCCTGCCTGGTCCAGGGTGAAAGTTAATATCAGGATGAACAAAGACAGAAAGGGTGATAGAGCAGGATATTTCTGAGGATTTCAGTGAGGTGACTGACAGGTCTGCAGCTGTACAGTGTGGATAAAGAGGGAAGGGTGGATGAAGTGATCAGGGGAGTTACTTGCGCAAGGAGGAATAATTCCACAGTGATCGCATGCTTCCAGATTTGCCATTATGGAATCAGATGGTAAACTACAGACATTTAAAGCTGCTGTAACTGGTTTGGTCATTTTAGCTAGCTTCCTGTCTGTCGCCAAAGTAAGCAGTCCCTGTGAAATGAGAGAGAACATCCTTTTTAAGAGGCAGTTAAATTTGTCTCATCACCTGAAAATAACATCGTTGAGCTGTGCAGGGATGGATAAAAGCCCCATCAATTGACCATTTGCGCAGATTGAGTAAAAGCATGTGATAGCCACACGACACCGTCTCAACATTGATTAGTGGCAGATTTGATCAAATAGAGTAAACGACGATATGACAAAGTGCAACAGATGAAGCTTTTAATATGAGTGGTTTGAAAGATAATCTACAGTTTTGCCCACTGTAGTCAACTAAACTTGAACAAGTTGTACGATATATTATCAGGATTAAGCAAAACTTCCTGTTGGTGTCTTAGCCCGTGTACGTGTTGTTTGGAACATTTATTCTTTTAGTTGTCTCAAAATCATCTTATGCTTGCAGCAATAAAGATAACCGGCGCAGCATTCAAAGTAAGCGGTGATTTACGCCGAGCACCGGTTTCTAATGGAATGTCTGGATATATACACAGATCTTGGCCATCTCCCGTTTTTTCTTCCTCGACTCTGTTCCTCAACTGTTTTTTGGTGCTTTGGCCGTTAAATTAGCCCATAGCATGACGACGCATGCGTTAGACATTATGTGACTGAAGTGAGGTCTTGCTGTAGCAAATGAGATGAATGCTAGCTAGCTAGCGTGTTAAAATTATTAGTGATTCAGGCAAAACCTTAAGCCGTTTTCACACCGGACGCGAAACAAATTTTTCGCACGACAGATTAAATTCAAAGTCAATACAAAGACGCGAATACATGCGTTTTGCAGATTACTTCAAATGTTATCTGTCGTGCAAAAAATTTGGTTCGCGTCCGGTGTGAAAGCAGCTCGATTTCACGAATTGTTACACCAGGGATGCTGTGTTTCTGCCTAAGTTGAAGTGTACTGCACAAATGTAACATGCGCAAACCTCCACTTCACGTTTGAAATAGCCAGTTAGCTAGCTTCAGAGCTGCATGAAAACTGTGGCGTTATAAAGCTTTGACTGAGTCGAAAATAATTTTTTTGCACTAAATAGTTTGATTAGCGAGTTACATTAAAGTAGCAATGTTTATTCCCACTGGATCGTTTAAATCCATGTGATGCGGTGCGTTAATGCATACTTAGCAAGATAATATGATGCATCTTCACAGATTCAATAGAATTTTAATCATCTCGTCGGCTACAGCATATCTGTTCTAGTGTGTAAACACCGTGCAACCAGGCCAAGGAGGGTCCTAGCTGAGGCGGAAGGTCTCAGCGCGTTTGCCTTAACAGCCAGGGAAAAGAAAGTCTTAACGGTCTCCATTGTAATAATGGGGTCTGGCTACAGCTTCAGCACTAGACCACTGTCTCAGGCCAAACGTGATGACGTCTTTCACGTTATGCTTTTGAATGGCCTGAAACGTGCCTTGTGGATGCTGCAGTCCTCATGTCGTAGCGGTTGCAATTCATCTGACTCCATATGAAATCTAGAATATAAAATTTAGTTATACCCAATCGCGGTTACCATGCGTTTGCATAAATATTGACTTGACTCCAATTTATGAATTGAGAGCTATGTTGTGCGTCAGACCCAGAACTGGTCTATACCTTACTCCTCCGGACCAGAAGCATCTGTACAACCCACTTCGGTGGATTAACTCAGAGGCTGGCGGTATTATTATCTTGCAGTAATTTGACATAGAAAATAGCCATGACTAGGGATTACCGGGGCCCAAAGCGAAAACTCTGAAGTGTGACATTATCAGTTCAGGGACTTCGTGTTTGAAAGATTTCTGTTCAGGGACCAAGCCGACTCGGTATAACGGAATCTCCTCGAAGCCTAATCATAATAAGACCAATCACAGCGTGGAAAATCCACTAATAACGCAGACCAAAGCGTGTTGATCAGGCATCGCACTTACAGTCCCACGTTACCCAAGAAGGAGACGGGGCTTCGAGCTGGAAGGAATATGTTCGTCCAAATCAGAATCCCACAACAAAATATAATACAATTATCAATTTATTTCGCCAGGCAGGCCCATCACACTTAACCAATTACATCGTTACAGGAAGGTAAAAGTAGAAGTCAATCATACATCGTATACAGGAGGGAAGGATGGAAAAGTATAGCAATGTCATAAATCAAGATCTTCCATGACTGGCAAAGCTAACAAAGATGCTACAATGTTCCATATACACACAAACAGATGCATGAGGGAAGGATGATCCAAACTGCCATTGGCTACATCACGCATGGAGATGCAAATGGCCAAGATCTTCCATAACTAGATTAAAGCTAATCGGCATGGAGATGCACGCAGGGAAACCGGGTGCGGTCTTCCATAACTACTATTGGGATACGGCATGGAGATGCACGCATGTTCCATTGTCCATAACTACTATTGGCTACACATACATGAGATGCAGGCATGGGAAGGTGCGGTCTTCCATAACTGCTATTGGCTATATGGAGATGCTGCCATTCCATAACTACATCACATACGGCATGGAGATGCAGGCATGGGAAACCGGGTGCGGTCTTCCCCGAATCTTTGTTTCTCTCCTTTAAGCCCAAACTCCAGAAGCACTTCCTACAGCAGGGTCATAAATCAATTTGGGTAATCAGGAAGGCAACCCCTCCTCAGAGGGGGTTTGGGAGAGGGCATTACCATGAGAAGCAGAAGTAGATTTCTTTTCATACTTATTGAATGAGGGCTCAGTACAATTTTGATCCCTTCGAAATATGCACCATGCGATTTCGGAATCTTAGTGGAGTAAAATGATACCAAACACGATATGCTTGCACTACAGTTTGCCATGAAACATCAGTTACAGTCCAGAATTACAAAGATAACTGGTATTAATGTTAACAATCAGCTTATGTCGTATAACAAAAATACACTTTGGATTTGCCACATTACGGGAGGTAATGTGAATCATTTTGCTGGTGAAATCTCTGAAAAGTCCAGTTTATGGCACTGCGGCATTCTCTCTGCCAAAGTTGTCTCGCTTTCGGGGGGGTTTGCAAGACGTTCAATGCCGACCTTTACCCCAGAGATTGTCCATTAACCCCTAGGCCGGCGGCCGCTTCAGCTGCGGCAAATGAAGTTGCGCAGACTAATTGACACCATACAGACCCTAGTTGAGTCTGCTCCGATGACCTCAGAGGTCTCTGCCAGGTGCTGGGGCCCTTAAGACAATAAGGGTCTGTTCGCCAGAGTTTTGCTTTCCACCGCGGCTTACAAGTGCAAAGTTAGATAGTGAGGCCCCAGTTCAATCCCATAATGCCTAGCATGTACGCCGCCCGTCGTAGCACCGGGGTCGGTAGCTTCATCTGCTCCGCCATTGTCAACAACATGGAATCAGCTCTGTCCGCGTTCATGGGCAGAGAGGACCGCCTCTGTGGCGTTTTCTCGCATAATTGGATACAGACAGTGGGTGACTCTCGGATTTTATATGCTGCTCTGATGCAGAGGAAAGTGACAAAGACACCTGTGTCACGGACCAGACACACTAATGATCTCTTTCAGAATGTGGAGCTATTTAACACGTTTTAGCAAAAATAAATCACTTACAGCAGTTTTAAACAGGCAACACACATGCAAAAAGCACAAACTTTGCCTTTTAGATAATGGCAGCAACATCTGCATGTTTAAAATGGAGGGGATAGGGCTGCCAGATAGCTCACTCGGTAAAGCATCGCGTTGCGAAGCATAAGTGACTATCACGTCGTGGGTTAGAGCCCCGCTTCGTACCAGCCGGCAGTGGTCGGCAGCTTTTTCAGAGTAGCGCACAATTGGCTATTGCGCTACAGGGTTGCAAATTGGGAAGAGACTGCCGGGAAGGGAAAATAATAGTTGCCTTGTTCGTTGCTCAAGCGCCTCCAGTTGGCCAGACGGGCGCTCGTCAGGAAGATTCTAAGCCTGTTCATGTCCGGGTATCCTCCACCCTCGTTCTGAACTTGCGAAGATTCAACCAATGAGTGTATAAGAAGCAGCAGGCTGACAGGCGCGTGCTTCGGAGGAGAGCTGTGAACTGTCTTCACTCTCCTGAGTTGGCAGCAAGGGTTGCATACGAGCAAGCCTTGTACATAATTCACCAATTTGGCATTCCAGATTCGGGTGGGATTGGAGATGCCAAATGAAAAAAAAAAAAAAAAAAATGGAGGTGATGTTCAAACGTGCAGAAATAAAATTTATATATATATACCCCATTTCAAACACCGGCTTTAGTGGATAAAGATGATTTTGAGAGTGAAACAATCTTGTGGAAGGATTTCATTGGGAGTTTTGAGCAGTTTCAGTGGGCAGGAGGTAATTCAGACGGAGCAGGTGACTGTTCTGCTGGAATTAGCTGACGGCACTGATTGCTGTGAAACCATTCCTCATGGTTCTTCATCTTTGGTGTGAGTTTCATAAGCGCCTTATTCCTGCAAGTAAATCGCGGGATGCAGGTTTAGCCCGACACATTCCCAGTGTGCACAGACAGCTTAATGTTCGGACGCAGAGGTGTGACCGCGGGTTGCTCTGGGAGGGAGAGATTACTCTGGAAGACCCCAGCAGTAGTCTGACAGTGCCTCTGACCTTTGAACTGTTCTGACCGACTGAGCCCAAACAGGCCCACATGGTCCAGGCAACAAAAATGACTGAAACAGGGGATTTAAATTAAAAAGAACAATTTCTTAGAAGCAATTGCATGACTGATTGAGAAACAGCCCATCCCCTTTGCACTAGTGTAGGTGCAATTATACTACACCCTCTCCCGGCATGCATTGGTGAACGCGTAGATAAACAACACTCTCTCTCAGTAAATATTGGTGTAGATATACAGCCCCAATTCCGAAATAGTTGGGACAAAGTGTAAATTGTGAATAAAATCAAAATGCCATGACTTTCAGATCACATAAGCAAAAATGTTATTTTCAGGAGAACATAGATAACATTTCAAATGTTGAAACTGAGATATTTTACATTTTTCTTCACAAAATGAGCTTATTTCAAATTTTCTGGCTGCAACAGGTCTCAAAAAAGTTGGCACACAGGCAAAAAAGGGCTGAAAAAGCTATTAATATATAAGAGAATCAGCTGAAAGAACATTTAGCAAGTAATTAAGTTAACTGGCATCAGATGTGTAATATGATTGGCTATAAAAGGGATGTCTTAGAGAGGCTGAGTCTCTCAGAAGTAAAGATGGCCAGAGGCTCTCCAACCTGTGAAGGCTTGCGTAAAAAATTGTGGAATACTTTAAAAACAATGTTCCTCAATGTCAAATTGCAAAGGCTTTGAAGGTCTCATCATCGACAGTGCATAACATCATCAAAAGATTCAGAGAAACTGGAAAAATCTCTGTGCATAAGGGACAAGGCCGAAGACCTTTACTGGATGCCCGTGATCTTCGGGCCCTCAGATGCCACTGCATCACTCACCGGCATGATTCTGTCATTGACATTACTAAATGGGCCTAGGAATATTTAAAGAAACCACTGTCTGTAAACACAGTCTGCCGTGCCATCCACAGATGCCACCTAAAACTCTATCATGCAAAAAGAAAGCCCTTGTTGAGCATGATCCAGAAGCGCCGCCGTGTTCTGTGGGCCAAGGCTCATTTAAAATGAACTGTAGCAAAGTGGCGAAGTGTCCTGTGGTCAGACGAGTCCAAATTTGACATTCTTGGTGGAAATCATGGGCGTCGTGTCCTCCGGGCTTAAGAGAAGAAAGACCACCCCTTCTGTTCTCAGCGTTCAGTTCAAAAGCCAGCATCTCTGATGGTATGGGGATGCATTAGTGCATATGGTGTGGGACACTTGCATGTTTTAAAAAGCACCATGAATGCTTAAAGGTATATAAAGGTTTTAGAGCAACATATGCTCCCCTCCAGACGACATCTATTCCAGGGAAGGCCTTGTGTATTTCAGCAAGACAATGCAAAAGCACTTACTGCAGCTATGACAACAGCATGGCTTCATAGTAGAAGAGTCTGTGTGCTGAACTGGTCTGCCTGCAGTCCTGATCTTTCACCGATTGAGAACATTTGGCGCATAATTAAACGAAAAGTCCGTCAAAGGAGACCCAAAACTCTCCAGCAGCTGGAAGCCTGTATTAAACAAGAGTGGGATCAAATTCCAATGGCTAAACTCAAGAAACTTGTCTCCTCAATGCACAGACGCCTTCACTCTGTGTTAAAGAGAAGAGGGGATGCTACACCATGGTAAACAGGCCCCTGTCCCAACTTTTTTGAGACCTGTAGTAGCCATCAAATTTGAAATGAGCTCATTTTGTGAATAAAATTGTAAAATATCTCAGTTTCAACATTTGCGATGTTATCTCTGCTCTATTGCGAATAAAATACTAGATGGTGTGATTTGAAAGTCATTGCGTTTTGATTTAATTCACATATTACACTTTGTCCCAACTATTTCGGAATTGGGGTTGTACATAAACTGTAGTGTCTCCCAGCATACAGTGGTGTGGGTTTACATAAACTACAGCCTCTCCCAGCATACAGTGGTGTGGGCGTACATTAACTCCAGCCTCTCCCAGCATACAGTGGTGTGGGTGTACATAAACTCCAGCCTCTCCCAGCATACAGTGGTGTGGGTGTACATAAACTCCAGCCTCTCCCAGTATACAGTGGTGTGGGTGTACATAAACTCCAGCCTCTCCCAGCATACAGTGGTGTGGGTGTACATAAACTCCAGCCTCTCCCAGCATACAGTGGTGTGGGTGTACATTAACTACAGCCTCTCCCAGCATACAGTGGTGTGGGTGTACATAAACTCCAGCCTCTCCCAGCATACAGTGGTGTGGGTGTACATAAACTCCAGCCTCTCCCAGCATACAGTGGTGTGGGTGTACATTAACTACAGCCTCTCCCAGCATACAGTGGTGTGGGTGTACATTAACTTCAGCCTCTCCCAGCATACAGTGGTGTGGGTGTACATTAACTACAGCCTCTCCCAGCATACAGTGGTGTGGGTGTACATTAACTCCAGCCTCTCCCAGCATACAGTGGTGTGGGTATACATTAACTCCAGCCTCTCCCAGCATACAGTGGTGTGGGTGTACATAAACTCCAGCCTCTCCCAGCATACAGTGGTGTGGGTGTACATTAACTCCAGCCTCTCCCAGCATACAGTGGTGTGGGTGTGTACATTACAGCCTCTCCCAGCATACACATAAACTCAGCCTCTCCCAGCATACAGTGGTGTGGGTGTACATAAACTCCAGCCTCTCCCAGCATACAGTGGTGTGGGTGTACATAAACCCAGCCTCCCCAGCATACAGTGGTGTGGGTGTACAGCCTCCCCAGCATACAGTGGTGTGGGTGTACATTAACTACAGCCTCTCCCAGCATACAGTGGTGTGGGTGTACATAAACTCCAGCCTCTCCCAGCATACAGTGGTGTGGGTGTACATAAACTCCAGCCTCTCCCAGCATACAGTGGTGTGGGTGGTGTACATTAACCAGCAGGTGTGGGTGTACATTAACTCAGCCTCCCAGCATACAGTGGTGTGGGTGTACATTAACTCCAGCCTCTCCCAGCATACAGTGGTGTGGGTGTACATTAACTCCAGCCTCTCCCAGCATACAGTGGTGTGGGTGTACATTAACTCCAGCCTCTCCCAGCATACAGTGGTGTGGGTGTACATAAACTCCAGCCTCTCCCAGCATACAGTGGTGTGGGTGTACATTAACTACAGCCTCTCCCAGCATACAGTGGTGTGGGTGTACATTAACTCCAGCCTCTCCCAGCATACAGTGGTGTGGGTGTACATAAACTCCAGCCTCTCCCAGCATACAGTGGTGTGGGTGTACATAAACTCCAGCCTCCCCAGCATACAGTGGTGTGGGTGTACATTAACTCCAGCCTCTCCCAGCATACAGTGGTGTGGGTGTACATAAAACCTCTCCCACAGCCTCTCCCCCAGCATACAGTGGTGTGGGTGTACATTAACTCCAGCCTCCCCAGCATACAGTGGTGTGGGTGTACATAACTAGCCTCTCCCAGCCAGTGGTGTGGGTGTACTCCCCTCTCCCAGCATACAGTGGTGTGGGTGTACATAAACTGCCTCTCCCACATACAGTGGTGTGGGTGTACATTAACTCCAGCCTCTCCCAGCATACAGTGGTGTGGGTGTACATTAACTCAGCCTCCCAGCATACAGTGGTGTGGGTGTACATACTGCCTACAGCCTCTCCCCCAGCATACAGTGGTGTGGTGTGGGTGTACATTAACTACAGCCTCTCCCAGCATACAGTGGTGTGGGTGTACATTAACTACAGCCTCTCCCAGCATACAGTGGTGTGGGTGTACATTAACTACAGCCTCTCCCAGCATACAGTGGTGTGGGTGTACATTAACTCCAGCCTCCCAGCATACAGTGGTGTGGGTGTACAACTACAGCCTCTCCCAGCATACAGTGGTGTGGGTGTACATAAACTCCAGCCTCTCCCCAGCATACAGTGGTGTGGGTGTACATAAACTCCAGCCTCTCCCATACAGTGGTGTGGGTGTACATTAACTCCAGCCTCCCCAGTGTGGTGTGGGTGTACATAAACTCCAGCCTCTCCCAGCATACAGTGGTGTGGGTGTACATAAACTGGTGTGCCTCTCCAGCATACAGTGGTGTGGGTGTACTCCAGCCTCCCCCAGCATACTCTCCCAGCCTCTCCCAGCATACAGTGGTGTGGGTGTACATTAACTCTAGCCTCTCCCAGCATACAGTGGTGTGGGTGTACATTAATACAGTGGTGTGGGTGTACATTAACTCAGCCTCTCCCAGCATACAGTGGTGTGGGTGTACAGTGGTGTGGGTGTACATTAACTCTAGCCTCTCCCAGCATACAGTGGTGTGGGTGTACATTAACTACAGCCTCTCCCAGCATACAGTGGTGTGGGTGTACAAAAACTACAGCCTCTCCCAGCATACAGTGGTGTGGGTGTACATTAACTCCAGCCTCTCCCAGCATACAGTGGTGTGGGTGTACATAAACTACAGCCTCTCCTCAGCCTCTCCTAGCATACAGTGGTGTGGGTGTACATTAACTACAGCCTCTCCCAGCATACAGTGGTGTGGGTGTACATTAACTACAGCCTCTCCCAGCATACAGTGGTGTGGGTGTACATTAACTACAGCCTCTCCCAGCATACAGTGGTGTGGGTGTACATTAACTACAGCCTCTCCTAGCATACAGTGGTGTGGGTGTACATTAACTACAGCCTCTCCCAGCATACAGTGGTGTGGGTGTACATTAACTACAGCCTCTCCCAGCATACAGTGGTGTGGGTGTACATTAACTACAGCCTCTCCCAGCATACAGTGGTGTGGGTGTACATTAACTACAGCCTCTCCCAGCATACAGTGGTGTGGGTGCACATTAACTACAGCCTCTCCCAGCATACAGTGGTGTGTACATAAACTCCAGCCTCTCCCAGCATACAGTGGTGTGGGTGTACATAAACTCCAGCCTCTCCCAGCATACAGTGGTGTGGGTGTACATTAACTACAGCCTCTCCCAGCATATAGTGGTGTGGGTGTACATTAACTCCAGCCTCTCCTAGCATACAGTGGTGTGGGTGTACATTAACTCCAGCCTCTCCCAGCATACAGTGGTGTGGGTGTACATTAACTACAGCCTCTCCCAGCATACAGTGGTGTGGGTGTACATTAACTACAGCCTCTCCCAGCATACAGTGGTGTGGGTGTACATTAACTACAGCCTCTCCCAGCATACAGTGGTGTGTACATAAACTCCAGCCTCTCCCAGCATACAGTGGTGTGGGTGTACATTAACTCCAGCCTCTCCCAGCGTACAGTGGTGTGAGTGTACATAAACTCCAGCCTCTCCCAGCATACAGTGGTGTCAGTGAATGTGAACTTCATGTCACACAGCAGGTAACAGTGAGCGCAGTTTTTTTCCCTTTAGAGATACAGAACTTCAGTTGGTTTGTAAATGTAAAGCCCTGTGTGTGAGACTGTGTGCTTGTCACTGAGGGAAAGCTGTACTCAATGGAGAGCGTGAGAGCGTACAACGGCTCGCAAAGCAGTCGCACAAAAGCTGCTTTTCAGCTCGCTGAAACACGGCCTGTGGAGAGAGAGCACTTTGATGTTGAAAGGTGAGCAGCTCTGGGTTTGTAGTTTCTAAGTGACGAGGCGGAATCTCTCAAGATCCTCAGCGGGGAACTGATATCTGTCTCTTTTCCAGTCTCGCTCTGTATCCACGGTAACCCTGCATGTAAATGAGTAAACTGAGGCGAATGACTGGCGCATCCCTAAACGCAGAGGAAGATGCATCCTCTGGTCATTAGCTGCTCTTGGCTGACAGTCATTTCCCCTGCTGCCACACCCTGACTGGGGCGTGATGATAACCCAATAAACTACAGTCATCACCCCTCATCTTTAATGCAAGCAGTCAGTCGCTGGTGTTTGTGCTGATCGGAGAGGACGACTGTTTACTGCAAGAATGAGCTGGCAGTAATACAGTGGAAAAACACATGAAAAATGACACACTTCTGTGCCTTTCACAAGTTATTGTTACATTTTGAAACACATTTTATCCAACATTTTGGCAATTTGTTGTGATTTGGTAAGATGTTGTGTTTTTACCCATAACTGATTTATATTTATAAACACCACGCGTTTAATCATATTCTTAATAATAATAATAATAATAATTAGTCCACTTAAAGGGTACAGTAATTAACATTAGTTAATGCGGTGATAAGCATTAACTACCAGTTTATTAACAGTTAACTGATGCATCAGAATGCTGAATAAGCATATATATATATATATATATATATATATATATATATAGACTTTAAAAACGTATAAGTCTGACTAGACAGAACTAGTATAGTTGGGTTAGGGGAACTTTAATTAGATGATTACATAATTGATATGCAGTTGTCTTTGAGTAAGGAGACACAGCAGTGCGTGAGGTCATGACCTTGTTTTTGTGTCAGGTGGAGCAGGATTTCATCCGGCTTCACTGATCACAACTGCAATGCTGTCAAATGCCTTAAAACAATCCTTGAGGTCATTAAGGCCAGAACCCGAGAGCATTTGTTCAAAGACACTACGTGAGCCATGCCTCGCCTTTCCAGACCCCAACGTGATCAAGCCATTGGGCTGTGGATGGCTGGAACATCCCAAAATTGCATCGTCCAGCGTTTTGAGGTAAGCCAACCCACAATCTCTAACGTTGTGGCTCGTTACCAGGAGACTAAAAGCACCAATGATCGACCCTGACCTGGTCAGCCTAGGGTCACGACCCCAGCCCAGGACAATCAGATTCGCCTCGTCCACCTGAGAGATTGGTTTCAAACCTGCACCAGGACGGCTCAGGAGACCCCAGGAATCCACAGACCAAGGATCAGCAGAAGAACAGTGAGTCGCCGACCTGCAGAGCGAGGGATCAGAGCCCACAGGGCATGTGTTGGAATGCAGCTTGATGCACGGCGCAGGGCTACCAGGCTTCGCTGGGCTGAAGAATATGGTCAGAGACGAGTCCCCAACCGATTCTGAAGGAATGCTGCCTTCAGTGATGAGTCCAGATTTTGTCTGTACCGACATGATGGAAAACAGAGGGTCTACAGACGATGTGGTGAGAGATACACGGCCCCCTGCATTGCTGAGACAGATCGCTTTGGAGGAGGCTCGGTGATGGTCTGGGGTGCCATTCGGCGCGGCTGGAGGTCCGACCTGGTCATAATCAATGGAAATCTTAATGCAGCCCTCTACTGGGACCTTGTCATCAGACCGCACGTCCTGCCTTACATCACAGACCACCCTGAGGTCACGTTCATGCAAGACAACGTACGACCTCACTCAGCACATGTGACCCAGCAGCTCCTGGCCCAGAATGATGTGCGAGTCATGGAATGGCCACCTTTCAGCCCTGACATGAAGTGCATTGAGCATGTGTGGGATCTGTTGGATTGGCGGGTTCAGCAACGCACTCCAGCACCCAGGACGAGGGCGGAGCTCCAAGAAGCCCTTCTCCAGGAGTGGCAGGCCATTCCCCAGCAACAGCTCAACAGAATGGTGCTGTCCATGCCAAGACAAGTGATGGCTTTGTTGCAGGCACGTGGCGGTCACACTCGGTACTGAGATTGGAGTTGATCTTTGTTGTCGATTTTGTTGTTAAACTTTCATTGTTGATTCTTTTGGTTTTCTTTTTTTGTTGATGTTATCTGACATTTTGTCGAAGTTGTTGTTATGGCTAAAGTCAATAAATGGTTACAAATTTGAATCTGAGTTTGGCTACAATTCTGGTTATAAGTTTTTAAGTGTCACTCCACGAGAGAACCATGCAGGAGGTGCTAAGGTGGGGGGTCAACAAATCGGATTCATATCGGTAGGTATAACTCGGCCCAGTCAGACTACTTCACAGCCAAAATCGATGAACTGAAAAATTTACCCCACCCGGGATAGCGCCTCGGGCTGATTTTCGACCTTTTTGCCCCTTTTTTTCCGCCATTTTTTGGCCAAATTCAACGGGGTTTTTTCCCACTTAAATGGACGCGCATCGGAATGGGGGTGATTCCTGCTTGCAGGCGGGGTCTTAGTTTACTGATAAGTCATGCCAAATCTTGGCTAGCCAAGATCAGCACTTAGATATACCTCTTTTGATACAGCTTACTTTGAACCACTACAATTATCTGCTCTTTTAAAATTGATGTATCTCCACTGCTGCAGAGGGAGGCAGAAACTGTGGTACAGTGTTATGTCGACAGTGACCCACTCTACCATCTGCTAAAATAAAATTTTACTCCGCTGGCCTGTAACAGTATGAAAATCATCGTCAAATTTTGGCATTTTCAGGATTTTCACCGGCATCATAACGAGTTATTTTGACACAATTCATTGTCCTGATTACTTAGGCCTAGTGAACACCATACTGAAGAGAGTTAGTCGCTCACTTTTGGATTCAACAACGTGTTTTTGAGGGCCTTCCAGTTACAAAATTGGCCGCTAGGTGCCGCCACCTGCCTGAATCAATTTTTCCTATAAGAAATTTGCGTTTATTTTGTTGATATTTGGCGAGTCTCTAGGATTAGAATAGCAAACTGAGCTGAGTTCCACCCATAGACTGTATAAAAAGATGGACGCATCACCCAGGCCTGAAAAGTGAAGCCAATGCGGAAATCTCTTAAAATTGCATTCTATTTAATGGCCAGAAGATGGCAACGTCGGTTGTTGCAGAATGAAGTTCAATGCAATAGAAATATTTCCCACCTGATTTATTATTCCAATTATGATTTTCCACATTATTTTATGGTATCTATCACAAGTTTCAAGTCTCCTTCGATATTTCATGATTTTGATTATTGTAAATTACGGTCTAAATAGACTAGAATCAGGCATGTGACTTTTCCGTCTATAGTCGGAATTCCAACTTTTTCGCCCTCATTGTGAAAAAAAAAAATTCAGATTTTTTCTGAGTTCCTTGGCTTTAAGAGCCCCTTTAATTAATGAATCATTCCCAGTCTTGGAACGGAAGAGCAGTTCATTAAGCGCGGTCACTGATTGGTCTGTCTTTGCATGTTCAGAAGCATAGAGGCATGGACTGTCAACTTGTCTTCTCGCAATCTCCTCTTCCTTTGTGTTGAGTGTCTACTGCAGTTGTGGTATGTATTTTGGAGTTACAGGGGAGCGTGATGGGGTATAAATTTGTCTAAGGTTATAACATTAGGCTTTTCTTTGAATTTGTTTTTGATTGCATTTCAGCAAACTTAAAAATTTTAGCTAATATACAACTTTATGACTCAATAAACTCCTAATTCTTTGTAAAACTCGCTCTGTTTGTATGTTTTTTACTTTACCTAGTTATGTCTTCTCTCAGACATTACAGGGAAAGTAGTTGTGAGGGTCAGATGCTACAACATTAGGTCTGCGAGGAAGCGTGAGGAGCTAGGTAATTGCATTAGGATTATAGCAACGATGAAGCGAGATTAGGAGATTAGCTCGCTAGGTGAGTTACGTTGGGCCTAAAGCCATTTTTTTTTTTTAAATTTTGTCATGAACGTGGCTCCATTTTAACCAGGCTAGATTGCCTGGCTGTGGTATCTGATTGCGAGCCGGTGGTTTGTCCCACCAGCACATGCAAAGAAGGCCTGGCTAAGTTTTACTTGCTTCGTAGTTGCTACACACCTCGGCCTGGGGTAAATATGGTTGATGGCTGGCTTGTAAATTCAGATATGGCAAATGCATGCTAGCTAATGACCATATGTGACGTTATTTTTAATTACTGCAGTTGCTGCGATTTGAGTTTTCTGTGGCGTTCCTTCTGGCGTAGCCAGCGAAAGCCCTTCAGTAACCTGAGCCAATTCGACACTTATGGGACACAGTACTCCCAAAAAAAGCGGAAAAGCAGTTTTCTATCAAGGCACTGCTTATCAACAAAATTAATCTATAGTACCTGTGCAGAGTTGGTGCAGGTCTGGCCTTTAACCTAAAATATCAATGATTTTTATTCCTTCCTTTGTTGTTATGTAATTGATTTAATAAAGGCTACAAAGAGACTGCACAAATGAAAAGCAAAAATAAGTTTTATAACCATTAATGTATTGAAAATGTCAATCAAAAACATATCTTTTTCATTTGTGATGTGTTTGTTAACAGTCAATTAACATATGTGGGAAATACTGAAATGAAAGGCCTATCAATGAATACTAACACTGATGGGTTTTTCACATGAATGTATCATAAGACTGACTCGGTTTGTGTAAATGTTGATGCTCAGGGACGTATGATTATGAGTGACATATTTTGACTGTTAAAGTCATAATGGTGACAAAAGTCAGAGGTACAGTCTTGACTGGAGTCTGCTATGTTGTCAGGTGGGTGAAAATGTTCAGAATTGGCCATGTTTATCACTAAAATGATGTTCATGAAAGTATTAATCTTTTGTACTTTTTAAATGGAAAAAATGATGAAAAAACCAAGAGCTTCGGGGGGCTTCGCTCCCCTTGTCCCTCCACCAGGGTTCCACCCTGGACCTAGCCGGGGACCTATGGCCCCAGACCCCAGCTATTTTTCAGGCTTTTGGAAAATTGCCCAATCACATGCCTGTAAAATAGCGGATAAAGCCAGATATGTGACCCCGGACCACAAAACCAGTCATATGGGTAAATTTTTTCATATGTAGATTCATACATATTCTGAAAGAGTACTAAAAATGCTTTCCAACAATGTATAGTTTGTCAAGATCGGGTAAAAATTGACAGAGATATAGCATTTTGCAGATGGGAAAATTGGGCAATCGAAATTTCCAGAAAACGGAGGAAATTGAGTTTAAAAATTGTCATATTCACTCCTTAGCAACACATATTTGTAATACAGAGAATTAAATGAAACTTGCACCATTCATTAAGCATACTATCACCTTTAAAAAGTGCAAGTACAAGTACAAAGTATTTTTCATAGTAGCCTACGCATAGAAAGAAGCAAAGAAACCACGCATTGTTCTCTCCTCGTGTTCTTTAGTCAATTTTCAGGTGAATGAAAGAAGCAGTATTCAAAACACAAACAGGCAGTCTCTCCTTTATATACTTCTTTTTCTTCTTCAAGTTTACTGGCAGTTTAAAAAAACACTATAATTGAGTATAATTGATAGCAGAATTACATAGTATCAATGCCATGCCGAATTTTTGCTTCAGAAGACTGATTTTTCTTAACTACTAATTGGGATACCATTGGCTCACTGTAGCTGAAGTGGTTGCTATAGAGGAGAACGATTTTTTCTGTAGCAAGAGAGATTTTTTTTGAACTGCTGGATAGATACTATGGGCAAGGATATTGAGCAGTTTGCACATCAGGCTTAGCTGAGGAGTTTAATTCAGGCAATTCCTGAAAAACAGGGATTGGAGCGAACTCGGCTTGCTTGTGAATATTCAATAACTGATCTGGGGGTGCCATCTAGTGGAAGAATATTGGAACTGGGCGCACAAATTTGCAACTCCATATCTGCTGGAATATACATCTACACAAAGCGCTTAACATAGCCTGCCGAGCACCACTGTTCTTCTCGAACATGTCACAACCAGATAATCTTTAAATGATGAATTACATTCATATTTTAATTTGGAACGAGTAACGAAGTGGCCAGTGTCAAAGTAACAAAGTAAAAGTATACTTTTTATCTTTTAAATGGAGTAGAATAAAAGCAAAAGTCCCGGTTTAAACAAAAAAACTGTTTCTAGGGAAAGCCCGTCTTTGTTTACGCCAAGTGCGGTTTGTTCTGACGTCTCCTATTGGTTCACGTTTGATCCTACGTAGTCATCTCATAAATAATCAAATAGAGGGAATTCCCCGCTTTGCAATGATCCCAACAATGTTGGGGAATCCCCAACTGGCGCCGTGCTGGAAGCGATTTTTGTCAGCGCATTTTTCATTGTTTTTGGGCTAATTACACAAAAATTTTCACCACCCACTTCTCCAAAATCAAGTTTGGAGGCACCTATGGTAGGATTTTTGCGAAATACTCTCTTGGGATGGTATTTTAAGTTATTTCTCTAAAGTTTAATGCACAAATCGAAAAATCGAAAATTTTAATGTAAAATGTATTAGACGGCTGTAGCGCAAAATGGGCTCGTGCGACTTACGACTGGTTTTGTGATCGGGGGTCACATATGCCTTTGGGGGTGTGGCTACCCTCTGGTCCTCGTCAGATGTGGTCAGATTCACCTATAGATCCACCCCTCGCTTCTCCCTAGATCTTCAATTCACGCTCTCGTCCAATAGGAATCACATCTGGTTTCAAAATGGCGCTGTTCAAATTGCCAAAATCAAGGCTTCCTAAATGGTATGCTGAAACCAAATCAACAGTGCTAGTACTACATATAAAAAATTCATGTCTATCAGTTTTAATGGCCTTACATGGCTCTGGTGTGTACTTATTATCGCGAGAAAAAAAGAAAATTCTTCACTCCATTGTAATAGAAGACTTATGTTTTTCACACACTAATGTTGACTGAGAAGCTTGATATTGATAGGGATGCAGTGGAGGCAGCTAATCATATCATCGTTTAAAATTAGGCAAGATCATAATCAATGAAAATTAGGGGCACCGCACGCAATAGAGACCCTATGTGATGCATATCACAAGAAATTTCTCCAGACCTAGTACTGATGATCAGAAACTGCATAAGGATCAGTTAGGAAATAAAAATACTAACCTGTCCCAACTGGATGTAATATATTCCAATGCAGATGGATTTCATGACTCGTGGTCTTTGACAGATCCCAAAATGGTTTCTGTTTGGAGTTTCCATGAAGTGGGTGTTTGCAGCCTCTTGGAGCAGTCCATCTCAAGCCCAGTTTATAACGATGTACTCCACAGATGAGTCTGGCGTCCAACAGAACAGACCCCAAGTCAAAAATTCCACTTTGCAAAGCAATGAGTTGCCACTCATGCTGTACATTGTGAGTCCCGACTCTAATGATCCCAAGGTGTGATTTGATATCTTTGGTACAAGATTTAAATCTAACAAGGTCCTTTTCATAGGAGTATTCACTGCGGATGCCACAATCCAGGCCCAAAACACTTGCAAATCTGCACATTTCACCATTGGGCGCCACCATCTTAGATTCCTGCCCAAAGGTCGGATACCAAGCTCACATCCCTAGGTCGGTCACTGGCAAGCAGTCAGCAGGCTCCTCAAATGTTTTAACATTTTAAAAGCTTAAAAGCCATGATGCGCAGTAGTATGAAACGAAATCTGAGAGAATTTCAGTGGAATGTGGGATGTACAAAGAGTACAGAAGACGTAAAAATTTCCAAAGTTTGACTACGATTTTCATACTGTTACAGGCCAGCGGAGTAAAATTTTATTTTTACAGATGGTAGAGTGGGTCAATGTCTACATAAAACTATATCACAGTTTCTGCCTCCCCCTGCAGCAGTGGGGATATACCACTTTTAAAAGAGCAAGTGATTGTCGCGGTCCAAAGTAGGCTGTATAGAAAGAGATTATATCTCAGTGCTGATGGAGGATAGACAAGATTTGACCTGACATATCAGTAGAGTAGGACCCCGCCTACTAGCAAAAATCACCCCCGTTCCGATGCAAGTCCATGTAAGTGTAAAAAAACCTGTTGAATTTGGCCAAAAAATGGCGGAAAAAAGGGGCAAAAAGGTCGAAAATCGGCCCGAGGCGCTATCTCAGGTGGGGTTAATTTTTCAGATTGACGGTTTTGGTGGTGAAGTAGTCTGACTGGGCCGACTTATACCTACCGATATGAATCCGATCCGCTGACCCCCCACCTTAGCGCTTCTGGCTGATTTTGCATGGTTTTCTCATGGAACGACTCTTAAAGTCCATCAGTGTGTGTGTATATATATATATATATATATATATATATATATATATATATATTAATTAGTGCTCTGTGTTAGCATTGTTGTGAAGTAGACAACATCCCTTAAGTATCCCTTAAGAATCACTTCAAGCCGTTACACTGTTTAATCATTTATAAATGAATACCTCAGCTAAGATGAGCACCATTTATAAATGATTACAAAACAATTTAAATAACTGTTCATTAACTGCTGGTTGATGCTTATTACTGCATTAAGAAATGTTAATCAATGTACACTTAATGCAAAGTGTTCCCCAAATATCCAATCAGGCACTCCTGTATATGTCAGAGACTCAGGGCATAAAAGCATGTAGACATATGCAGGGGGTTCAGCTGCTGTTCAGACCAAACATCAAAAAAAGGAAGAAATGTCGTCTGAATGACATTGACCATGGAATGGTTTTTCATGCCAGACGTGCTGGTTTGAGTGGGCTATTTCTGAAATGGCTGATCTCCTGGGATTTCCAGGCACGACAGTCTCAACAGTTTACACAACATGGTACGAAGAACAACGGAATGAATCGAGAGGTCAGTGACGGCCAGACTGTTTACGCCTGACAGAAAGGATACGATGACTCAGATAACTGCTCCTTATGACCGCGGCGAGCAGGAAAGCTTCTCCGAATAAACGGCTTTGAGTAAGCCTGGAGGCGGATGGCTTGAGAGAGAAGGGACCGCGTCGGAGTCCTCTCCTGACAGCTGGGACATCTGAAGCCACCGAGGGCACAGTCTCTCCCCAACTGGACAGGTGAGGATTAGGAAAAAAGTCGCCTAATCTGCGCAAATCTCGATTTCTGCAGGTGGCACGTTTTTGCTCAGGAATGAACAACACGGTTTAATAGACCCCAGCTGCTGTGTGTGAAAGGATCCGGCCGCTGGTGCTGCTGTAGTGGTGTGGGGAACAAGTGCCTTTGAGTACAATCATCATACAATAATCATGTCATCAATCATACACTCATCATATAATCATGTAATCATCATTTGATAAATCATTTCCATATAAACAATCAGATAATAATCATATAATTTCCATATAATCAATGAATGTTTGAATGCTACAGCCCACCTCAGTATTGTTGCTGACCATGTGTAAACCTTTAGGACACAATTTATTCAGTTTCTTATGGCTACTACCAGCAGGAGGATTTACAGTTTCACACAGCAGAAGGCAAAATGCTGTCATGAGAAGGATGAGCTCTGTGTTCCTCAATGGCCTCTCTGTTAAGTCTGTGTTTGTGAGTTTATGTATGTGTGGGTGTGTGCACAAATGTGTGAGTGTGTGTCGATGTGTATGTCTGGGTGTGCAGATATGGGTGAGTGAAAGTTGGAAGGTTAGGGTATGCATGTGTGTGTGTGACTGTAAGATGCGCAGACCACTGCTGGATAGAGAAGCCAATCACTGCGCAATAAACACACCGTCAGACGAGCCAATCACTGCGCAATAAATACACCTTCAGACGAGCTGATCATTGCGCAATAAATACACTGTCAGACGAGCCAATCACTGCGCAATAAATACACCTTCAGATGAGCTGATCATTGCGCAATAAATACACTGTCAGACGAGCTGATCACTGCGCAAAAAATACACTGTCAGACGCGCTGATCACTGCGCAATAATTACACTGTCAGACGCGCTGATCACTGCGCAATAAATACACTGTCAGATGCGCTGATCACTGCGCAATAAATACACTGTCAGACGAGCTGATCACTGCGCAATAAATACACTGTCAGACGAGCCAATCACTGAGCAATAAACACACTGTCAGACGAGCCAATCACTGAGCAATAACCACACTGTCCGACAACCTAATCACTGAGCAATAAACACACTGTCAGAAAACCTAATCACTGTGCAATAATCACACTGTCTGACAACCTAATGACTGCGCAATAAACACACTGTCAGACGAGCCAATCACTCAGAAATAAACACACTAGCAGACGAGCCAATCACTGTGCAATAAACACACTGTCAGACGAGCCAATCGCTGAGCAATAAACACATTGTCAGACGAGCCAATCACTCAGCAATGAACACACTAGCAGACAAGCCAATCACTGTGTAATAAACACGCTGTCAGACGAGCCAATCACTGTGCAATAAACACACTGTCAGACGAGTTGATCACTGAGCAATAAACACGCTGTCAGACGAGCTGATCACTTTGCCATCAACGCAACGTTAGACGTGCCGATCTCTGTGTATTAAACACACTGTCAGACGAACAGATCACTGCACACTAAACATACATTTAGATGAGCTGATCATTCTTAAATCACTTCACACATTGTGTGGCCTGCTCTTTTTGTTTTGATAACACGATAAAAAAAGTAAAATATCATTTGCATGGGATATTGGGCTTAGAATATACACAATATTGTTCATACTATTGGATACATTGAAAAAATAATTGTATTATTTCAAACAATCAAGCCCAGGTTAAGTTCCTTGCTTTGGAGCATATGCCACAAGCATATGCAAAACATAATGGGTGTTTTTTATCTTTTTGCAAAGCTTACTCTGTGAATAAAGTACTTTCTTTTCTGAATTGAGTTCAGATCCCTACTGCTCATAGGTCACTCCTCGTGCCTGCGCACCCCTGCCTCTCTCATCCCCTCCATCCTTACACACACCGCAGTTCACCGCGCTCCACCTCCTCCGGCCTCCAATCCACCTCCCCACACCCGCCAGTCCTCTGATGGAGCTAGTTCTTCTAGCCTCACCTCTGATACTCCCTGCTTTCACTCTTCAAACACATGGAGTCCAGCTACACAGCTCAGGACTCACCTGTGAAGCCATTATGACCTGCCTTCCTTCAGTTTATTGTTGTTAATATTAACAGTGTTACTGACCTGCCTTCCTTCAGTTTATTGTTGTTAATATTAACAGTGTTACTGACCTGCCTTCCTTCAGTTTATTGTTGTTAATATTAACAGTGTTACTGACCTGCCTTCCTTCAGTTTATTGTTTAATATTAACAGTGTTACTGACCTGCCTTCCTTCAGTTTATTGTTGTTAATATTAACAGTGTTACTGACCAGCCTTCCTTCAGTTTATTGTTGTTAATATGAACAGTGTTACAGACCTGCCTTCCTTCAGTTTATTGTTGTTAATATTAACAGTGTTACTGACCTGCCTTCCTTCAGTTTATTGTTGTTAATATTAACAGTGTTACTGACCTGCCTTCATTCAGTTTATTGTTGTTCATATTAACAGTCTTACTGATCAGCCTTCCTTCAGTTTATTTTTGTTAATATTAACAGTGTTACTGACCTGCCTTCCTTCAGTTTATTGTTGTTAATATTAACAGTGTTACTGACCTGCCTTCCTTCAGTTTATTGTTGTTTATTTATTAATAACAGTGTTACTGACCTGCCTTCCTTCAGTTTATTGTTGTTAATATTAACAGTGTTACTGACCTGCCTTCCTTCAGTTTATTTTTGTTAATATTAACAGTGTTACTGACCTGCCTTCCTTCAGTTTATTGTTGTTAATATTAACAGTGTTACTGACCTGCCTTCCTTCAGTTTATTTTTGTTAATATTAACAGTGTTACTGACCTGCCTTCCTTCAGTTTATTGTTGTTAATATTAACAGTGTTACTGACCTGCCTTCCTTCAGTTTATTGTTGTTAATATTAACAGTGTTACTGACCTGCCTTCCTTCAGTTTATTGTTGTTAATAACAGTGTTAACCTGTGTTTCAGTTTATTGTTGTTAATATTCAGTTTACAGACCTGCCTTTATTTATTTTTGTTAATATTAACAGTGTTACTGACCTGCCTTCAGTTTATTGTTGTTAATATTAACAGTGTTACTGACCTGCCTTCCTTCAGTTTATTGTTTTAATATTAACAGTGTTACTGACCTGCCTTCCTTCAGTTTATTGTTGTTAATATTAACAGTGTTACTGACCTTCAGTTCCTTCAGTTTATTGTTGTTAATATTAACAGTGTTACTGACCTGCCTTCCTTCAGTTTATTGTTGTTAATATTAACAGTGTTACTGACCTGCCTTCCTTCAGTTTATTGTTGTAATATTAACAGTGTTACTGACCTGCCTTCCTTCAGTTTCTGTTGTTAATATTAACAGTGTTACTGACCTGCCTTCCTTCAGTTTATTGTTGTTAATATTAACAGTGTTACTGACCTGCCTTCCTTCAGTTTATTGTTGTTAATATTAACAGTGTTACTGACCTGCCTTCCTTCAGTTTATTGTTGTTAATATTAACAGTGTTACTTGACCTGCCTTCCTTCAGTTTATTGTTGTTAATATTAACAGTGTTACTGACCTGCCTTCCTTCAGTTTATTGTTGTTAATATTAACAGTGTTACTGACCTGCCTGCCTTTGTTGTTTAGTTTATTGACCTTTCCTTCAGTTTATTGTTGTTAATATTAACAGTGTTACTGACCTGCCTTCCTTCAGTTTATTGTTGTTAATATTAACAGTGTTACTGACCTGCCTCCCTTCAGTTTATTGTTTAATATTAACAGTGTTACTGACAAGCCTTTCTTCAGTTTATTGTTGTTAATATTAACAGTGTTACTGACCTGCCTTCCTTCAGTTTATTGTTGTTAATATTAACAGTGTTACTGACCTGCCTTCCTTCAGTTTATTGTTGTTAATATTAACAGTGTTACTGACCTGCCTTCCTTCAGTTTATTGTTGTTATTAACAGTGTTAACCTGCCTGTTTATTGTTGTTAATATTAACAGTGTTACTGACCTGCCTTCCTTCAGTTTATTGTTGTTAATATTAACAGTGTTACTGACCTGCCTTCCTTCAGTTTATTGTTGTTAATATTAACAGTGTTACTGACCTGCCTTCCTTCAGTTTATTGTTGTTAATATTAACAGTGTTACTGACCTGCCTTCCTTCAGTTTATTGTTGTTAATATTAACAGTGTTACTGACCTGCCTCCCTTCAGTTTATTGTTTAATATTAACAGTGTTACTGACCTGCCTTTCTTCAGTTTATTGTTGTTAATATTAACAGTGTTACTGACCTGCCTTCCTTCAGTTTATTGTTGTTAATATTAACAGTGTTACTGACCTGCCTTCCTTCAGTTTATTGTTGTTAATATTAACAGTGTTACTGACCTGCCTTCCTTCAGTTTATTGTTGTTAATATTAACAGTGTTACTGACCTGCCTTCCTTCAGTTTATTGTTGTTAATATTAACAGTGTTACTGACCTGCCTTCCTTCAGTTTATTGTTGTTAATATTAACAGTGTTACTGACCTGCCTTCCTTCAGTTTATTGTTGTTAATATTAACAGTGTTACTGACCTGCCTTCCTTTTGTTTATTGTTGTTAATATTAACAGTGTTACTGACCTGCCTTCCTTCAGTTTATTGTTGTTAATATTAACAGTGTTACTGACCTGCCTTTATTTCAGTTTATTGTTGTTAATATTAACAGTGTTACTGACCTGCCTTCCTTCAGTTTATTTGTTGTTAATATTAACAGTGTTACTGACCTGCCTCCCCTTCAGTTTATTGTTGTTAATATTAACAGTGTTATTGTGACCTGCCTTCCTTCAGTTTATTGTTGTTAATATTAACAGTGTTACTGACCTGCCTTCCTTCAGTTTATTGTTGTTAATATTAACAGTGTTACTGACCTGCCTTCCTTCAGTTTATTGTTGTTAATATTAACAGTGTTACTGACCTGCCTTCCTTCAGTTTATTGTTGTTAATATGAACAGTGTTACTGACCTGCCTTCCTTCAGTTTATTGTTGTTAATATTAACAGTGTTACTGACCTGCCTTCCTTCAGTTTATTGTTGTTAATATTAACAGTGTTACTGACCAGCCTTCCTTCAGTTTATTGTTGTTAATATTAACAGTGTTACTGACCTGCCTTCCTTCAGTTTATTGTTGTTAATATTAACAGTGTTACTGACCTGCCTTCCTTCAGTTTATTGTTTTAATATTAACAGTGTTACTGACCTGCCTTCCTTCAGTTTATTGTTGTTAATATTAACAGTGTTACTGACCTGCCTTCCTTCAGTTTATTGTTGTTAATATTAACAGTGTTACTGACCTGCCTCCCTTCAGTTTATTGTTTAATATTAACAGTGTTACTGACCTGCCTTCCTTCAGTTTATTGTTGTTAATATTAACAGTGTTACTGACCTGCCTTCCTTCAGTTTATTGTTGTTAATATTAACAGTGTTACTGACCTGCCTTCCTTCAGTTTATTGTTGTTAATATTAACAGTGTTACTGACCTGCCTTCCTTCAGTTTATTGTTGTTAATATTAACAGTGTTACTGACCTGCCTTCCTTCAGTTTATTTTTGTTAATATTAACAGTGTTACTGACCTGCCTTCCTTCAGTTTATTGTTGTAATATTAACAGTGTTACTGACCTGCCTTCATTCAGTTTATTGTTGTTAATATTAACAGTGTTACTGACCTGCCTTCCTTCAGTTTATTGTTGTTAATATTAACAGTGTTACTGACCTGCCTTCCTTCAGTTTATTGTTGTAATATTAACAGTGTTACTGACCTGCCTTCCTTCAGTTTATTGTTGTTAATATTAACAGTGTTACTGACCTGCCTTCCTTCAGTTTATTGTTGTTAATATTAACAGTGTTACTGACCTGCCTTCCTTCAGTTTATTGTTTTAATATTAACAGTGTTACTGACCTGCCTTCCTTCAGTTTATTGTTGTTAATATTAACAGTGTTACTGACCTGCCTTCCTTCAGTTTATTGTTGTTAATATTAACAGTGTTACTGACCTGCCTTCCTTCAGTTTATTGTTGTTAATATTAACAGTGTTACTGACCTGCCTTCCTTCAGTTTATTGTTGTTAATATTAACAGTGTTACTGACCTGCCTTCCTTCAGTTTATTGTTGTTAATATTAACAGTGTTACTGACCTGCCTTCCTTCAGTTTATTTTTGTTAATATTAACAGTGTCACTGACCTGCCTTCCTTCAGTTTATTGTTGTTAATATGAACAGTGTTACTGACCTGCCTTCCTTCAGTTTATTGTTTAATATTAACAGTGTTACTGACCTGCCTTCCTTCAGTTTATTGTTGTTAATATTAACAGTGTTACTGACCTGCCTTCCTTCAGTTTATTGTTGTTAATATTAACAGTGTTACTGACCTTGTTATGATTCTGTCATGCTCTGTTCTGTTTTTGCCATGTTCTGTTTAGTTTTAGTTCATTGACATGTTTTTGTTTGCCATGTTTTGTCATTCCCTGCCATTATCCATATTTCTGTTAGATTCCGGTCTATGTCTTTGTTCATGTCCTGCATTGCACTTTGTCTCCCCTGTCTGGTCTTGTGTTAAGCTACAGCTTCTCCCTAGGTCCTGCGTGTCACATGCTTAGGTGATTTCATGGTTTCTGGGTTTCCAACCATTCCTTCTAGTCTCGTTTGCTTCCTTCGCCTTGCTTTCCTATTTTACTAACCAGTACTAACAGTTTGTTTTGTTAAAGATACTAACCAAGACTAACACTGTATATAATACTAACTTACTAACGAGCACCAGGGATTGTATAGCTGCACTTTACTAATTGATTAACAAGCTCTCAGCACTCGCCCTGTTCTAGTCTCCGCCTCTTGCCTTCACTTAGTCTTTGCTGCAATTCAGCGGATCCTCCGCACCTGCTCAACTCTGTCCTGCCTCTCATTATCTGTGCACGTTAGAACTCCCTAACCGGAGCTGTATGTTTTGTCATAGGTTGTCTCGTGATCCCTGTCCGCGTTTTGGCTTTTGCCAATTTCATGTAGTTAGGTTCTCCCTCGTGTTTGCTCCCACGTAATTAGTCTGATCCTCTTCACCTGATCCTAATCATAGCATGTGACTTCCCTTGTGTGAATTTAAGCAGTCTTTTCACAGCAGATCCCTGTCAGAATGTTTCCCTAGTCTACCTGTGCTGCTCTCGTTTTCGCCTTGTATTCATAGTGTTGCTTTTCTGACTGGACCGTCCGACTTCCGATTTTTGGCTCTGATTTGGTATTGTTATCTGCTCCTGTGTATCGAACCCTTTTTGTCTGACTGCAAGTACTGTGATTGCTGCCCTGGTTTTTTTGACTTGGATTACGCCCTTCTGGATTGTGATTTTTTTTGGATTGTGGACTTTGCACCGTTGCCTCCTGCTCTGCGGGGGTTCGCCCCCTTTCCAAATAAAATCCCATTTTTCTGCACTGCTCTGCTCTCGCGTCTGGTTCCTGAACGATACCTAACAGACCTGCCGTCCCTCAGTTTATTGTTTAATATTAACAGTGTTACTGACCTGCCTTCCTTCACTTTATTTTTGTTAATATTAACCGTGTACTGACCTGCCTTCCTTCACTTTATTGTTAATATTAACAGTGTTACTGACCTGCCTTCCTTCAGTTTATTGTTGTTAATATTAACAGTGTTACTGACCTGCCTTCCTTCAGTTTATTGTTAATATTAACAGTGTTACTGACCTGCCTTCCTTCAGTTTATTGTTGTTAATATTAACAGTGTTACCTGCCTTCCTTCAGTTTATTGTTAATATTAACAGTGTTACTGACCTGCCTTCCCTTAATATTAACCGTGTAGTTTTATTGTTTAATATTAACAGTGTTACTGACCTGCCTTCCTTCAGTTTATTGTTAATATTAACAGTGTTACTGACCTGCCTTCCTTCACTTTATTTTTGTTAATATTAACCTTACTTCCTTCACTTTTATTGTTAATATTAACAGTGTATTGACCTGCCTTCCTTCAGTTTATTGTTGTTAATATTAACAGTGTTACTGACCTGCCTTCCTTCAGTTTATTGTTAATATTAACAGTGTTACTGACCTGCCTTCCTTCAGTTTATTGTTGTTAATATTAACAGTGTTACTGACCTGCCTTCCTTCAGTTTATTGTTAATATTAACAGTGTTACTGACCTGCCTTCCTTCACTTTATTGTTAATATTAACAGTTTGCCTTCCTTCAGTTTATTGTTGTTACAGACCTTAATTGTTGTTAATATTAACAGTGTTACTGACCTGCCTTCCTTCAGTTTATTGTTAATATTAACAGTGTTACTGACCAGCCTTCCTTCACTTTATTGTTAATATTAACAGTGTCGCTGACCTGCCTTCCTTCAGTTTATTTTTAATGCGACCTCGGGTGTCTTGAAAGGTGCATTATGAATAACATTTATTATGAATTGTATGTATTTTTGAATGGCCTTTTCATTGCTTTGGATTATTTTAATCATTGGAAAACTCATAAATAAAGGATGATAATCAAAGGCAGCTGAAGACTTGAAATAGAGTCACTGTTTCTCCACACACACACACACACACACACACACACACACACACACAGCATACTGAAACACATCAGAGAAAACAGAGATTATATATACACAATAAAAACACATACAGTACACACGCAGGCAAACAAATCCTACACCCACATGCAGATCCTACACACACCTACATGCATCTTAAACCCACATGCGCGCACACGCACACACACACGGGCACACGCACATATCCTGCACACACCTACACATCTTTTATATGCACCCACATACACAGGACTTTGTGGGTGAGAAAACATACAAGGCAGACACAAAGGCCTATCAGATAATTGGATCAGATAATTGAAATGGACAAAATCCTGTTGTACATAAAACAGACAGCTACAAAATATACGTTGGATCAGACACCAAAATAGCAGGAATTAAATTTGCGATAGGGAAGAATCTCCATTTTGAGTTAATGTGTTTATTAGATTTGAGCAGAGCCTCATATCACAAACACCGTTACTGCAGCGGTGTGTTTCTGAGGAGCTTACTGCGTTCAGAAATCTCCAGTAATCGACATTCTGGACACGCTGTGATAAGAAAGGGGGAAAAAATATGTATATTCCCACGTATTACTCCTCCACCCAGAGAGTAATATTAATCATTAAACCTGTCATACCGCGTCTGTCAAAATGTCTTTTAGAGACAATGGAACTGACCATAATTACTATTAGCCGCCTTCGTAAAATATCACCCAAAAAGGCTCTGAAAAATATGGTGGCAGTTAATCCTCCCAAGCTTTCATTTGAAGCATTAATGACCAGTATTCTGACATATGACTTCCTCAGGTCACTGAGAGAGGATTCAAACCCCTGTAGAAGACTTAGGCTGTTTTCACACTGGACACGAAACAAATTTTTCTCACATCAGATTACATTCAAAGTCAATGCAAAGATGCGAATACAGGCAAAACGCGTGTATTCGCGTCTTTGCATTGACTTTGAACGTAATCCGTTGTGAGAAAAATTCGTTTTGCATCCGGAGTGAGAGCCGCTTTACATTGAAACCTTGGTAATTTAATAAATTTAAACTAGAGGCACTCGTAGAGTGCAAACTTCCACCAAGGCAGCACAATAGCAATCCACCCACAAAATTTCAGACAAGTCCGTGCATGACTTTTTGAGTTATCGCGTGTGATAGGATTTCAACATGGCTGCCGTGGCGGCCATATTGTTTCACTGATCGCGGTCAAAATCAATAGGGTCCATCCTTGATGTAATAGCAATCCACCCACAAAATTTCAGACAAATCCGTGCATTACTTTTTGAGTTATGTTGTTCACAGACACACAGACAGACAGAAGACAAACAGGGGCGAAAACATAACCTCCGCCCCAACTTCGTTGGCGGAGGTCATTATTAATTTATTGTGGCTACGAGTGTGTGACTCCCCTTCCTCACATTTGTGTTTTTACTGTGGTCAGCACCTCTCCAACAGTGCTGTGCACTCCTTCTCTCTTCTATGTTGATCGCTAATTGGGAACAGTAAATGGGAACTGGTTTGGAGTAATTATGGTCTGTCAGGTGAGGTCACTCTAGGGCTTTCACTTCTAACTGCAAATCCTGTAGCCTAAATCCCGAGCTGAAGAGGTTAACTGAAGTCTAATCTTGAATTTCAAGAAAATGATTGAAGAAAAAAGTATTCTTTGCTTAAAATTAATACTCTTTCCCCAAAAATGTGTACTTTAAAATTACTGGCACCCCTATAAAACCTTATGAGGAAACTCTGGTTGAAGTATATTCCTGTTAACAGTCTCTTTTTTGAGTTCAGCATAATGATTGTGGAAACATCAATAGCCACCCATGTCGTCCTGTTCCCCTGGGGTGTGAATATGTGGTGGCACACAAGCCAAGCATGCTCAGTTATCCATTACTCTGGTGAAAACAGAAGATTAACTAAATGGTGTAGGATGGAAAGCCGTAGCGCTTCGCAAATTTGAAAACGGCTGTGAGAAAATGTTCAAAAAGTTGAAAATAAACCTTTTTTGACAGTCGGCTCAATGATGTTGCGACCATAAAAATCCAACTGGAGGAGGATTTGTGCCTATTCTGAACGCATGCACTGTGTGGAGGATGGTTCAAGTGGGAAAGGAAACTGCTAGCATCACCGTTAGAGAATAGTAGATATTAATCATGTCTGTGTCATGGTTCTGAGCGTAGTGGCCAGGTGCTGCCACTTGGGGCTGATTAGAATCATGATTGCTTTTATCTACGGCAGCTGTTTTGGGTTGCGCCTCTATTTAAGCTCTGACTTCCGCGCAGTCTTTGCTTCTGTGTCAAACTAGCCTTGCACAGAGCCGGTATAGTATTGAGTGTGCGGACGGTGTTGACAGAATCTTTGTTTAAAAGAAATATCTCTTTTGATTCTGTGTCCGTTTAGAGGAGTCTGGTTTTCTGTTCGTTGTCCCAACCAGTATTCTAAGTTTCTTCCTATTTGATTCCTTTTAAGGTCCTTTTGTTTTTTTTTCTGGGCTGCGTCCCGACAGGGGATTTCTGAGGGTGGGTTTTTTCACTAGGGTGTCCTAGTGGGGTTTATTCCCACTGCGTTAGGGTTTTGGGCTTTGTTTTGTTTTCCTTTTTTTCGAGCTGCGTCTCGCTGTTAATTGGACCTTTTTTGCTTATTGTTCCCTCAGTACGCCGAACGTCATCTTCGGATTTCTCCGCATCTTACTTCTGGTCGTTCTATTTCCTGGCCTCATTAAGGAGGTCCTATCAGGTGGATTTTCGTAAACTATTATGTTATTTTCTTTAGCCCTCTGCTACTGTTGTCCCGAAGTTTCCGGGTGCTTTTGAGTTCTTTACTTTTTACCAGAAGTACGTTTTTTTTTCAGCATTTTTTCCTTGAGGGTATTTTCTCTGGAGATATTAGTTCTTCGAGCTAACTTATTTGAGCTTCCTTGCCCACGTTCGGAGTGTTTCGCTCCGCTCTGAGGCGGAGTTTGTTTTGGGTTGATTTATTTTTTATGAGTATCGCTATTGGGCAAACTTCCGGGTTTACGTTGCTTGTTAAAAGAATCCCAGAACTAGGATTTTTCGCGTGTGAGTATCTTGCCCGTTTCATTTTGAGGCGAAGTTCTTTTCGTTTTGCATTTTCCTATTCGCCCAGCATTTTGGCTGGGGTTGCTTTGATTTATCACTATTTAGTTTTGTTTCGCCTCCTTAGGTATTTTAGTGGCCATCAACCTTTTTGTTGGCTTTATGACACGGTTTCCTCTCGCGTCTGGTTCACCAATACCTCCCCCTCACAGTCTGAAGGTCAGAACGTCTCCACAGCTCCCATCAGACACCATCGACATGATAAAAAATGTTTGGGAGGATTGCCAGAGATAAAGCTTCACTGAGCCCATGGTTTGCCAAATACTGTTTTCATGGTCAGATGAGACCAAAATAAAGCTCTTTCACAGAAAAAAAAAAAAACCAGAAGTGGGTTTGACGTAAAAACAAGGAGAGTCGTTTTGTAAAGAACCCCATTCCAACTGTGAAGTTCGGCCGTGACTCTGAGATGTTATTGGCCCGTTTTTCTGCCAAAGGACCCAGACAACTTCATATCATTTGTGGTATCATGGATTCTTTCGGGGGCCGGCAGATATTGTGCGGAAACTTGATTGCCTCTTCCAGAAACTGAACCTGGGGTTGGATTTTCCAACTGGACAGAGATCCAAAGCCTGCATCAAAACTGACACAAAATGGTTTACTAACCAAAGCGCCGCGGTTTTGCTTCGGTCATCCTAGTTCTCTGACCTAAACTCAAAACAAAACCTGTGGGTCAAGCTGAAGAGGAGGAGAGTTCAGACACCTGAACCAAGGAATTTGGAAGATGTGGAGGGACTCTGCACGGAGGAATTCTTCCCCCCCCCCCCACAGCTGTGGTGCATGAGGGGGTTCCAATTATTTCAGCACTCATATTTCTGAGAAAAACTGTTGTTTCATGATCATAATTTTTTTTTTTTTTTTTTTTTGCTGTCAACCATTACATTTTTATGTTTCTGTTATTATTTTGCGCTAAATATTAAGAAGATAAAAAAAGGAATTAATTCATAACCACTTTTACTACCCAAGTTTACTAAAAGTACCAATCATAGTGTAAGGGCACTGTAAAATAACATGTATTTTACATTTAAGACCAACAGTGTGATCTATTTTATGCTAAGGTATAGAAGTGGGATATATTTGATGCTAAGGTATAGTCATGAAATGTATTTGATACTGAGATAATTTAGAGGGATGTATCTGATAGGCATTGTGGTGGGATATATTTCATAATAAGCTATTTCATGTTACGGTGTTGCAGTGGATATACTTCACGCTGAAGTATAGTAGGATGTATTTAGTGCCGCGGAACAGTAGCAGAATATACTTTATGCCCGGGTATATTAGTAAGATATAATTGATGCTAAGGTGTAGTAGCAGGATAACTCAATGTGGCGGTTTAGTAGTGTAATATTTTTGATAATAAGGTATAGTAGTGGGGTATATTTCATGCTGAGGTAGAGTAGCGGGGTATATTTCATGCTAAGGTAAAGTCATAGGATATCTTTCAGGCTTCAATGTTGTGTTCTTCATTCCTGGTCTTGAAGAGCTGCAGAGTCGGCTGGTTTCTGTTTTTGCCTCGATATCAACAGTCAATTTGGACCCAAGTTACCAGCTGATGAGACTCACCTGTATAATAGACCACTCAAATTGATCAACTAAATTCACAGTTACATCAAAAAATAGGGTTGTAAGAAGAAATGGCTACATTTTAAAGTGGTAGATACTGCACTGATCATTTTTTATGTGGTACAAGAATCAAAACTGAAATAGGAGTTTGTTTTGAAAAAGATGAAAAATTTTTGTGGCGAAGCCTTGAACAGCATGCTGCTGCATTGTTTTCTATGTAATGCTGGTCAAGATTACTTTACAAATCACTGCTTTGTCACAGTCTGCTCTGCTGTTGCCATCTCTCCCTCGGCCTGGAACACCCTCATTACCCAGCCAGTATATAAGCAGCGCTGTTTCACTTACCCATTGCCAGATTGTCATTGCAGCATGCACTACTCTCCAGCATTTACCTTCGGTCTGACTTCCTGGAATCGACTCTGCCTGCCTCTGGCTACGTCTGTCATGGTTTTGTGAGGCTAGTGGTGGCTTTGAGAGCTTTCTTGGTTGCTCTCGTCTGGGATGATATCTTTTTGCCCACAATCAGATTCTTGGGCCAGCTGGCATTAATTGGGGGTGGCGCCCGGATTCTATTTAAGCCCTAGTTCCGCCTCACCGCCCTTGCTAGAGTGTCAGTGTTTGTTTGCACTTTAGCCAGTAAGGTCTCTAGTGAGAAAGTTGTTGAGGCATTAGCTGCAAAAGAGGAAAGTGCTAGATAGCAAGGGAATCTTTCTGTTTTTTCCTCTTTCTGAGCCCCGTCTGGTGCTTATTCCTTTTATCTCGGTTTCCGAGATTTTTTTTCCCTTTCATTTCATTCTGTCTAACTCGCTTAGCTTCCGTATTGTTACACGGACTGGATCTGGGTCCTTGGAAGCGCGAGTATCTCTCTCTGTTTTCTGTCTGTGTTTGTCTCTTGTTTTGCTGTTCTTCATTTCGTTCCGGCCACAGCATTTGGCGTCTCAAAAGAAACCGATCCATCACAGTACACTCTAGCCAACATGGAGACATCAGCTGTGGCCGAGATCGAAAAGGTAGTTACCAGCCTGCAAGCTATGCTGTCTGGTTTCGGCAAAGGGCTTTCCAGCCTGGGTAACCAACAGGCTGGTTTGGCTGAGAGACTCCGCCTTCTGGAGAATTTGTTGCAGAAACAGGACAGCGTTCTATTAAGCTTGACCGAGAGTATCAGAGCCCTGTCTACACAAGTATCACAAAACATTGCAGAAGCACCACACCTTCCCCGAGAACCAAAGTTACATTTGCCCCAAAGATATAGCGGCGAGGTCGGGAAATGTAAAGATTTCATCGCCTAATGTGAGATATTTTTTAAGGCTCAGCCGTCACGTTTTGTTAACGAAGATTCTCGGGTGGCATTTATACTATCCCTGTTGACTGGCTCAGCACTCACTTGGGTCGGCCCACTTATCAGATCTAATTCACCGGTCGTAAATTCTGTGGAGGCTCTTGTTAGGGAGATGGCGTCAGTGTTTGGTCAGGATGTTTGTGGTCAGGACACGGCTACGCGTTTGATGAATCTGAAACAGGGCAAAGAAACTACTGCAGAGTTTTCAATTGTATTTCGCTCCCTGGCAACAGAGACAGGCTGGCCGGAGGCTCCTCTTATGACTGTGTTCAGTCATGCCCTCTCTGAGGAGATAAAACACGCGATGGCTACATTGGAGCCTTGTTCGACTTTAGATTCTTTGGTTCGCACGGCTGTGCGACCGTGACAATATCGCATCCTTGACGTGACAGGGAGAAACTAAACAGATTGCCGCTTGCGGACAACGGGGCCAACGTTGCTAGTGGCGAGTGTGCGGCTCCTATTCCATCCACTGAAAATTCCACTCCGGTTGAGGCCATGCAGGTAGATGGCTTGTTTGAGAGCCGGACTCATAAACCTGCTCGCAGAAGAATAATCTGCTTTATTTGTAATAAACCGGGTCATATCCGCCTACGTTGCCCGAAGCTTCAGGGAAACGGGGAAATCCCTCTAGCGGTCTGGGGGGCACTAGAGGGGCAGACCCAATTTCCCTTCCAAACTCTAACCCTGTTGAACTGACTGTGGGGAGCAAGAGAGTTATTATCGAAGCGTTCGTGGATTCGGGCGCCGTAAATTGTTTCATGGATGTTGAGTGGGCTAAGAGGCACTCCGTTCCTACCTGTTCTCTCTGACAGCCATGCTCTGTGAGAACTTTGGACGGTCGCCCGCTTGGAACAGGAGTTATAACCGAAGTTTCTGAACCGTTAAATATGTTCATTTCTTTTGGTGGCCATTCTGAGGAGGTTCAGTTTTTTATTATCAGTTCCCCTGCTTTTTCCATTGTTTTAGGGCATTCTTGGCTACGGGAACATAGACCTTGCATCACTTGGGGGGAACAGAATAATCCTATAGTCCACTGGGGCACCAATTGTAGGTCTCATTGTAGAGAGAATGTGACTTGTTTTCCCAGACATCAAGCTATGGGGCAGGCTGATGCCTGGAGCGAGTGTGAGGAGGTTGTCTCACCGTACCCTCCTAAACCAGAAAGAGGGGCAGAGGAGGGGTTGGAGTGGGATCCTTAATTTGATTGGCGACAGCCACTGGACGATTACCTTTTAGAGGTTTTTTTCGATTCTGAATCAGTCAATGAGACGTTAGATTCTGAACAGGGTGAGGAATTTGGGGCCACCCTGAACTTTAGTTTGCCTCCTAATGTTCCTAATGATTATACTGATCTCGTCGAGGTTTTTAGTAAACAACGAGCATCGATGTTACCTTCCCATCGTCTGTACGATTGCGAGATCAATCTCTACCCTGGTACCATTCCTCCTAGAGGTTCGCTATACTCGCTGTCAGGGCCTGAGCGAAAGGCCATTCGAGAATATATTCAGGAAGCTCTCGCTAATGGTTTTATTCGGCCGTCCACGTCTCCTGCAGGAGCGGGGTTTTTTTTGTGGGAAAAAAGGATGGCAGTCTGAGACCCTGTATTGATTATAGGGGTTTGAATAAGATCACCATTAAAAACCGATACCCCCTGCCGTTAATGAATTCCGCATTTGAACATCTGCAGGAGGCGTAATTTTTTACCAAGTTAGATCTCTGTAATGCTTATAACTTAGTTCGCATTCGGGAGGGGGACGAATGGAAGACGGCATTTAATACGCATGACGGGTACTATGAATATTTGGTCTTACCGTTCGGATTGGTTAACGCCCCCTCGGTGTTTCAGGCGCTTGCTAATGACGTCCTCCGAGAGATGTTGGAGAAATTCGTCTTCGTTTGTCTTGAAGACATTTTGATTTTTTCTCCAATGCTCTCAGAGCATAAACAACACGTCAGACGTGTGCTTGAGGCCCTCCAAAATGCTAAGCTTTTTGTCAAGGCTGAGAAATGTGTCTTTCACGCCCAGACTGTCTCATTTCTTGGCATTATTGTCTCCCAAGGATCGGTCCGTATGGACCGGAAAAAGGTGGCTGCGGTCAAAATTGGCCTGCTCCTCAAAGTGTTAAGGAGGTCCAACGCTTCTTGGGCTTTGCTTATCTTTACAGGAGGTTTATTAAGTAATTTTAGCGCAGTTGCTGCCCCCCATTATTAAGCTCACCAGAAAGAAGACCTCCCAGCGTTTTTTGGTCTCCAGCAGCTGAGGCTGCCTTTCAGGAATTAAAAAAACGTTTTTGCTCAGAGCCCATTCTGGTTTTGCCCGATCCCTCCCTCCCCTTTGTGGTGGAGGTGGATGCTTCAGAGGTTGGAGGGGTGCTATTTTGTCCCAGCGCCCCCTTGGGACAATAAGCTACACCCATGCGCATACTTCTCCCCGTTCTTTGTCCGCCATGAACGGAATTACAGCATTGGTGACCGGGGTTATTAGCGGTAAAGCTGGCCCTGAAGAGTGGCGCCACTGGCTGGAGGGGGCTGAACACCCTTTTGTGGTATGGACGGATCACAAAAATCTCCAGTATATTCAGCAGACCAAGCT
Organism: Gymnothorax javanicus; assembly: GCA_029692085.1. NCBI lineage: Eukaryota > Metazoa > Chordata > Actinopteri > Anguilliformes > Muraenidae > Gymnothorax > Gymnothorax javanicus. The sequence continues at coordinate 130,578,773 of CM056198.1, read as the reverse complement.
ACGTAATTCCCGGCAGGCGCGGTGGTCATTGTTTTTTAACCGTTTTAATTTTACGCTAACCTACCGCCCTGGCTCAAAAAACATTAAGCCTGATGCCTTGTCACGGATTTACGACTGTTCTGATCATGATCCTACCCCGGAGCCAGTCATTCCAGCTGCTCAGATTGTGGCGCCCATTCAATGGGAGGTTGAGGCGGTGGTTCAGGAGGCTTTGAAGACCGATCCCGGTCCTGGGGGGGAGCCTTCTGGCTGTTTGTTTGTCCCGCCTAGAGTTAGGCCACAGGCCCTCCAGTGGGGACACTCTTCCCGCTTGGCGGGGCACCCAGGGGCCCATCGGACCAACCAGTTCCTGGCCCAACGTTTTTGGTGGCCTGGTATGATGAGGGACATTCGGGAATTTGTTGCTGCCTGTGGCATCTGCTCCAGGAACAAAACTTCCCATCTCCCTCCCTCTGGTCTGCTGCGACCTTTGCCCATCCCCAGGCGTCCTTGGACGCATATTGCTTTGGATTTTATTACGGGACTGCCTATGTCTGAGGGAAACACGGTCATCTTGGTCGTGGTTGACCGCTTTTCCAAGGCCGCTTATTTTGTCGCGCTACCCAAGCTGCCTTCTGCGCAGGAGCCGGCCCTTCTTGTGGTTAACCATGTGCTCCGGCTGCATGGGGTTCCACAAGATGATGTTTCTGACCGAGGTCCTCAGTTTATGGCCAGATTCTGGCGGGCGTTTTGTAGGGAGTTGGGGGCTACGGTGAGTCTCTCCTCTGGGTTCCACCCAGAGACCAACGGGCAGACTAAGCATACTGATCAATCATTGGAAAACACTCTTCGTTGTTTAGCAGCGGATAATCCATCTTCTTGGAGTCAATTTTTAGCATGGGCCAAGTATTCCCATAACTCTCTGAGTAATTCCTCCACGGGCTTTTCCCCGTTTGAGGCTCAGGTGGTTTATCAACCCTCACTGTTTCCTGAGACTGAGAATGATTCCGAGGTTCCCTCGTCAACCATTCATTAAATCGCTGTCGGTCCGTTTGGACCAGGGTCCGTTCATCTCTGTTGCGCTCGGGGCTCAAACAAAAATCCGCCGCCGATAGAAGGCATCATTTGGCCCCATCTTATCGAGTGGGTCAGAGAGTTTGGCTGTCTACCCGGGACCTCCCCTTGAAGGTAGAGTCAAGGAAACTGGCTCCCTGCTATATTGGCCCGTTTAAGATTGTGCAGAAGATCAACCCGGTCACCGTTCAGTTAAAGCTCCCTAGATCTTTGCGCATCCATCCGTCGTTCCACATCTCTCCAGATTAAGCCGGTTAGCACTAGCGTCCTGGCACCTGCCGACACACCCCCGCCCCATGCCACCATGAATGGTTGAGGGGGGGCCGGTTTACATCGTGCGCCGTATTCTGGCCGAGAGGCGTGTTGGTCGTGGGGTCGTCTCTTGTCGACTGGGAGGGATATGGCCCCGAGGAGCGCTGCTGTGTTCCTTCTCGGGATATTCTGGATCCCACACTCATTTCTGAGTTCTGTGCACCGGGTTCCCTAGGGACTTCTGGAGCTGTCCCTTAGAGGGAGGGGTCCTGTCATGGTTTTGTGAGGCTAGTGGTGGCTTTGAGAGCTTTCTTGGTTGCTCTCGTCTGGGACGATATCTTTTTGCCCACAATCGGATTCTTGGGCCAGCTGGCATTAATTGGGGGCGGCGCCCAGATTCTATTTAAGCCCTAGTTCTGCCTCACCGCCCTTGCTAGAGTGTCAGTGTTTGTTTGCACTTTAGCCGGTAAGGTCTCTAGTGAGAAAGTTGTTGAGGCATTAGCTGCAAAAGAGGAAAGTGCTAGATAGCAAGGGAATCTTTCTGTTTTTCCTCTTTCTGAGCACCGTCTGGTGCTTATTCCTTTTATCTCGGTTTCCAAGATTTTTTTTCCCTTTCATTTCGTTCTGTCTAACTCGCTTAGCTTCCGTGTTATTACACGGACTGGATCTGGGTCCTTGGAAGCCTTGAGATATCTCTCTCTGTTTTCTGTCCGTGTTTGTCTCTTGTTTTGCTGTTCTTCATTTCGTTCCGGCCACAGCATTTGGCGTCTCAAAAGAAACCGATCCATCACAACGTCCTCTTGTTCCTGCCCCGGTAAACCTGAAAGCCTTCTGCCTCTGACTCTGAGTTCTGCCTGTGTGCTTCCTGGTTACTGTCTGCCGTCTTCCAAGCCCCTGTACAAGCCACCCGTCTTGCCGCTCCACTGCCTGTCTGTGTGGACACGACCCTGTCTGCAGAGCCCGAGCCAGCCTGCCACGGTGGCCCGGCGGTAACTCTCCCGCCTGCCGTGTGAGCAGCCCGGGTTCAAAGCCCACCATCGGCGATTGCTCCTTCAAGTTCTCTGAAAAGCTCCACTCAAGATCCACGAGATCCTGATCTGCACCAAGCTACCCTGCTCTGCATTCTGTCTACCCCTGCTCTGAAAACATTAAAAGCCAGTAAAACTTCTCTCGTATTGATTGTGTTGCATTTGAGTCCTGCCACTCCCCGTGACATGCTGTCCATTTTTATTTTAATTCAACATGCCACCCCAACTTAAATGTGATGTGGGGTTGTACATTATTAAGAACATATAACTGACACTTACTGACTTATAGATACAGATTTAGTTCTGGATTCTAATGTACTGATATTCTCATGCAACTGGAGATTCTCCACCCGAAATGCAATTCAGTCCAGGACTGTCTGTGACATCAGCCCTCTGTGCTTTAATGAGCAGCGAATGTCACACTCATGTGTTTGAGTTTTTAGTCAAATACGCTGATAAAGATGAAGAATTTGAAGTAGAGTCTGAAATTTTTTGCTGGGTGGATTAATTTTGAGAAGCATTACTGCTTGTGTTCAGAAAACTAACAATGAAAATTCACCTCCTCGGTACGAATTACAGGAGTGGAAATGTTGTGTGTGTGTGTGCATGTGCGCGTGTGTGTGCGTGTGCGTGTGCGTGTGTGTGTGTGTGTGTTTGCATGTGTGCGTGTGTGTGTATAGAAGTCATTCAGAGATGCCGAGTGAAATCTGAACCAGCTGCATTCTGGGATTGATTGTGGGGGCCCAGCTCACACTGAGAGGCCTGCACTGGGACATGATCCTGAGGTCATGTGACCCAGTTTCCGCAGTGCCCTGATGATCTTCACTAAATAACACCACTGCCGTCCTCAAGCAGGAGGAAAGATGAAACTTTTCATAGGAATAGTCACTTATTCATCATGATCGTCCATGTTTTTATGTTTTATTTTTTTACATCTGAAAAACAAAATTCAAGACTATTCATGTGGTGCAGCTGTGAGCAATACAGAACTGATTCAGAATCTTTAATAGTTTTAACGCTGAAACCTCTCGCATAATTTGCAGCAGTTTCTCACTGGAGACCATGATCTACAGTCTCAGAGCACATGCAAAAGGCAACTGAGTCTGAACAGCTGCATATGCAGGGAGCTTATTTCTAATAAAGCAATGCTGCGTAGCTGATTCTGGGAGAAACTGTCCAGCGCGTGACCTAACGCTCACCTCGTTATAAAAGAGTATATGCTTTTACTGTCTCTCTGTAATGGTGGCTCAGATCATTTTTGACTACATTGTCATAACCGGGGGAGACAGCTAGAAACGCTCATTGCAGGACTGTTGCAAGCACAAGTTATTGATTTTCCGAGGCATTGTTCTTGTGAGGACCAGTGCTGTGTTTGTGTACTGATGCTTTCATTAATGTCCTGTTGTTTGACTGGGATCATATAATTAAATCTCTCAGAATTCAGGGTGTGAAAGCAAACACGGAAAGGAGCAGCTGGTTGTGCTGAAAACAGTCAATAAACACCACATGGCCTAAAGTATTTGGACACCCTTCGTCCTGGAGCTGTTCCTCGTGATCCAGGCCAGGTCTCTTGGTTCTACTGAAGGAGAATCTTGTCGGCGTAGCATAGAATTGCATTCCAGATGATGCTGTGCTGCAAGCAGTTTGGAAAAAAGCCGTCTCCTGCTTCAGCATGATATTGTCTCACGGTCCAGACATGCATGGTTTGTCTAGAGTGAGTGGCCTACCTGTGGCCTCAATGAGTGTTGTCCATCGGTTTCGATGCAGACCATCGTTGTCATCCAGGGGGAAAAAAGAAAAAGGTGGGGGAGGGGTCTTGATGATGGTGAAGTTTATCGTTGAGTATGCAGATCCCAGTCAACACGTAATGTCAACATGATATCACTGTGCTGTCACAATCATCTCACCACTGTGACATCACACTTTGATATTAATGTGATATCACTGTGATGTCACAATCATCTCACAACTGTGACATCACACTTTGATATTAATGTGATATCACTGTGAGATCTTTGTGAGGCTTCAAATTGAGGTCAATGTGATATCACAAATATCCCATGCAGTGATATCACCCGTGACATCACACCGATGTCTGACTATGATATTACATTGCGACATCACTGTGGGATCTTTGTGACGCTTCAAATTGAGGTCAATGTGATACTACAAAGATCCCACGTGGTGATATCACCCTTAACATCACTGACATCACATTATTGACTGGGATGGCTGTACAGTCCTATCTGTGCACGGATGGTATGCTGACAGTGCGGGCAGGCGATGGGGGAAACATCATCTGGGAGATTGTTTGCCCGTGACCTCCTGGCCTGTCTCTTCTGTTCTGCCGAAACAGTCCTGTTGGCCTCACATGTCATGGCGCCTTTGTGCACAGTAGACCGCCATTCGTCCCGTTTCAGTGCAGTTTCCTCCCAGGAGTCAGGGTTGATGTCAGTCGCTTTCAGAGATGTTTTCAGATATTCTTTAAAGTGTTTCTTCTGACCACCTTGGGAGCTCTTCCATTGCTGTAGTTCACTGTAGAAGATCCTTTTGGGCAGCCGATAGTCAGGCATGCGAGCAACCTGGCCAGCGCAGCGTAACTGTGACTGCATCAAGATGGTGTCGATGCTGGGAAGGGCTGGTCGTGCGAGTACCTCAGTGTCTGCGATCCTGTCCTTGATGTTCAGCAGCACCCAGAGACGTGTTGTAGAAATGGTTCAGCCTCTTGGTGTGGCGTTGATACACTGTCCAAGTTTCACAAACATAAAGCAACGAAGGAAGCACTACTGCTCTGTAAACCTTCAGCTTTGTCTCTACACTAATGCCTCTTCTGTTCCATACACTGGCACGTAGTTTGCCGAAGGTTGCGCTGGCCCTTGTGATCCTGACGCGCACTTCTTCATCGATGGTTACACTTTGTGACACTGTGCTGCCGAAGTAGGTGAACCGATCCACCGCGCTTAGTCTCTGACCGTTGACTATGATGTTGGGCTCAACGTTGGGTTTTTCTGGAGCTGGCTGGTGCAGAATGGCTGAAGACTCTGCAGGTCGTGGCAAACTTGTCAATGCTGAGTTGCATGTCAGCTTCAGATCCAGCGTTGAGGGCAGAGTCATCAGTGAACAGAAACTCTCTGATGATGTCTGTCATGACCTTAGTTTTCGCTTGAAGCCTCCTGAGGTTAAACAGCTTGCCATCTGTTCGGTGCTTGAAACTGATTCCATCGCCGCTATCTCTGAATGCATCGGACAGCATTGTGGAGAACATGAGGCTGAACAGTGTCGGTGCAGGACACAGCCCTGCTTGACACCATTGTCCTGGAAATGACAAAATGGCGCTGTTCAAATTGCCAAAATCGAGGCTTCCTAAACGGAATGCTGAGACCAATGGGTGATGTCACGGTTGCTTCGTCCATCTTTTATACAGTCTATGCTCTTGAGTTGTAATTAGAAGCTTAGTTCCTGGTGATTGCATCATCAATGGCAGAAAATTCAGTCCACGAAGGTAAGTATAAGGTGAGTAACTGAAAATGTTCGATAATCTTGCTGTACAAACATATACAATATCATTACAGTGTTTTGAAAATGTAGTTGGAAAAGTACTTTTTGTCATATTTCTCTGTTCGCGTGAAGGCCTGTGGTTGCATCTTTGGAATCGTATCTCTTGTAGCCCTCGTGTGCGTTAGTTAAGTAACATTCATGTTTGGTAACATTAAACTACGCTCTTCTAGTAGTTCAACATGATTTTGTTTTTGTTCCGCAATTGGTAGAGCAGGAGGTTGTTAAGTACATTACATATGGAAGGTTCACGGTTCAAAACAGCAGCATGATTATCCTGTCCTCTTCACACGCCTTGCATGAATTAACAGGCAGATAAACTCCATCCCCAATTACCACACAGACCAGGATGTGTCACGTTGGCCCTCTTTAATGCAGCAGCTGGCAGTAGGGTAAAACAACGATGCTTTTGAATGCCTGAACAATAGGATGATGCACAATAAAAAAAGGGCTCTCTCAAGACTCTGACATGGAGGACTTCCTGGTCACCTACTGATGATGTTATCAATTAGAGACACTGATCATGTGTGCTACAGGACTGTTATACAGAACACCAACAGAGGGTGCTAAATGAAGATCAAAATAAACAAATAGCTGACCAGTAAGGCAGCACACTCCCCGCCTGGTATCTTTGGATACCACAATGTCCATTTTCCGCAGTTATTCAGGAGAAATTAGCAGGACCACTTCAGAAACAGGCCTAAGAAACAGCTTTGTCCCATCCTGTCTGATGATCTTCACCTCAACCTTACAAACTCTTCCATCCTTGCTGGGAAATACTTGAGTTATGACCCCTAAAGGCCAGTCATTTCTCTTGGATTGGCTATCTCTCATGAGCACCACAGATCTAGGTGCAATGTTGGCCCTACTAGATATCCATTTCCTTCGAGGCTGCAGAATGCACAAGTATTGTTTGCGCCATCTGTCCCAGAAAGTACTGGCGAGGCTCTGCACTTGCCGCCACTGCTTCTTGTACAAGTCCTTACCATCAAAGTCTCCTGGAGGAATGGGATGAGGCCCACCTTTCTGCGTGAGCAGTGTGGCTGGTGTCAGAATGAACAGATCTGTGGCATCTGTTGAAAGGGGCAGTAGAGGTCTGTTGTTCAAAATGGCCATCACCTCAGCCATAAACGCGGTAAGCACCTCATGAGTCAGCCTAGAGGACCTTGACTGGAGAAGCATGGAGTCCAGAATTTTGCGGGTGATGCCAATCATTCTCTCCCAAGCTCCTCCCATATGGGAGGAGTGAGGTGGGTTGAATGTCCAAGTACAACCGTTTTCTGCAAGGTGCCTTTTCACAGCATCTTCATCAACATTGCTGGAGATTCCTAGCTCTTTGCACGCCCCAATAAAATTGGTTCCCCGATCAGAACGAATCTGCTTGACGGGTCCACGAATGGTCAGGAACCTTCTCAGAGCATTGATAAAACTTGAACTGTCCATGGACTCAAGGATCTCAAGATGGATGGCTCTTATGCTCAAACAGGTAAAAAAGACAGCCCATCTTTTACTCTCCGCATAACCACCCCTTGTACGGCGCACAGAAATGGTCCAAGCTCCAAATACATCAAGACCAACATGAGTAAAGGGTGGTTCCATGCTTAGTCTGTCTGGAGGTAAATCAGCCATTTTCTGAACCTCACATGTTCCCCGAAGCTTACGGCAGATGATGCATTTGAAGATGAAACTGCTTATGCACCTTTTTGCACTCACTATCCAATATCCAGCTGAGCGAATGGCACCCTCAGAAATATGGCGCCCTTGATGCTGTGTGGTAATGTTGCACAAGCAAGGAGGTAACATGATGCCGCCCAGGCATCATTACAGGCCTTTTCTCTTCGTCTTCCAATTGCGATGCCTGTATGTGTCCACCGACCCTCAATAGGCCTTCTCTGTCAATAAATGGATCTAACCTCCTCAGAGGACTGTCCTTGGGAATAGGTCTCTGGGTCCTGATGCATTCCATCTCTTCAGCGTAGGTTTCCTGCTGCACAGTTCGAATGATGACATTTTTGCTCTGAGTTCTTCCACAATGATGCCATCCCTTGCAGTTTCTTGTGGGACCTTCTGAGGTCTTCTTGAAGCCACGTCCAATATGTCTGAGACAAGATATGGCACGAATAAGAGTCTTCCAGGTAGAAAAGCGCTCAAAGCGCTGAGACCCAAGGTGGCTATCGTGGCTGGTGGCTGTGAGCACTGTCACTTGTGGGCGAATTTCTTTATCTAGTTCTACGTCCACTAGGTCAAAGACAGCTGACCTCTGGGAAGTTCTCTCGGAACAAAGTAAGAACGCTGGTCCAGTGAGCCAGGTGGTGTCTTTTAGACGGGCTGCAGGGATAGACCTTGTTGCATGGTTTGCGGGGCTTTGTTCTGTTGACACATAGTGCCATTGTTGTGGCTGTGTACCCCTCCTGATCCTTTGGATCCGATTGTGTACATCGACATAGAATCTCCGTCTCTCATTATAAATGTAGCCTAAAACTACCTTACTGTCTGTATAAAAGGTGACAGCATCACACTCGGTGCCAATCTCTGATATAATGAGCTCCGCCATGTCCACAGCCATCACCGCAGCGCATAACTCCAGCCGAGGTATGGTTTGTTCTGGGCGTGGAGATAATCTCGCCTTGCCTAACACAAACCCTGTGTGACAGTTCCCTTCACCATCTGAGATCTTCAGATAGGCCACTGCGGCTATTGCCGTGACTGAAGCATCGAAAAAGACACAAAGTTCCTTGTAGTGGGCCTGGTTGGAGACACAGCTGTGTATGGTCTTGGGATCTTGAGTTTCTGAAGTTCCTTTAAGGATTCCCGCCACCTCTCCCATTGCTCTTCTTTGTTTGGTGGTAACGGAGCATCCTAATCGTTTAGCTCTGTTGATAGCTCTCTGAGTTACGCTTTGCCTTGTATAGTGACAGGTGCTATGAATCCCAGTGGGTCATACAAACTGTTCACTGTTGACAGTACTCCACGGCGAGTGAAAGGCTTCTGTCCACCGCCACCTGGAACAGAAAGGTGTCTGCCTTCAAGTCCAAACAGAGGCTAAGGCTGCGCTGAATGGGTAGGGAGTCCACACCAAGATCCAAATCTTTAAGGTCGTTGGCATGATCCTCAGTAGGAAATGCCTCCATGACTTGTTTGCTGTTCGAGGCTATTTTATGTAGCCTGAGGTTGGAGCTAGCCAACATGCTTTGTGTTCTTTTAAGCAAGCTAATTGCAGCCTCTGGTGTGGGAAGGGACTTAAGCCCATCATCAACATAAAAATCTTGTTCAACGAATTGCCTGGCATCCTTGCCAAACTCTTCTTCGCCCTCTTCAGCAGCCCTTCTGAGACAGTGTATGGCAACTGATGGCGATGGACTGTTGCCAAAAACGTGCACTTTCATGCAATACTCCCTGATGTTGTTTTCCAGGTTGTTATCCCCATACCATAGGGACCTCAAAAAGTTTCTGTCTTCTGGCCTGACAACAAAATTATGAAACATCTGTTGTATGTCAGCTGTGATGGCAACGGAGTCTTTGCGAAAGCGAATTAGTACTCCAAGAAGACTGTTGTTGAGGTCTGGGCCAGTCAGGAGGACCTGATTCAGAGAGACTCCCTTAAATTGAGCACTTGAATCAAATACAACACGAATCTGGCCCGGTTTCCTGCATTCTTCACCTTCTGCAAGAGGAGGAGCTATCTCTGCATGGCCACTCTGAAATATCTTTCCCATAAAGGAGATGAAATGTGCCATCATCTCAGGCTTTTTGTTGAATGAGCACCTTAGTGAAGACAGACGGTCTTCTGCTTGTTTTCTGTTGTTGGGAAGACGAGGTCGAGGCTTTCTAAATGGCAAAGGAGCGACCCAGCTATTGTCCTCATCTTTAAAGACTCCTTCTTCCATCGTCTTCAGAAAGAGTGTATCTTCAACTGAAGGACCCATCTTGTCGTCATCTTTTGTTTGTTGAAAGACGCCACATCCCAGGTTCTCTGTGTAGCCCTCACATGTGGGACCCTCCACATAGACTGGTACAAGAAGACTTGGAGGCCTACCGCCGTACCACTTTTCCTTTACTATATAGCGATTAGGGCATGGTTCAAAGACAGAGTGGCGACCGTTTCCCAAAGTGTTGGTATAGTAGGTTCTCACAGAGGTTAGCTTGTGGACATTGCCTAGGCAGACGTTACCAACAATTACCCATCCCAGGTCAAGTTTCTGAGCATAGGGGGAGTTATGTGGCCCGTTTATTTGTTCCCGTACTTTGTGGATCCTTATGATGTCTCTGCCCAGCAGGAGCATAATAGGAGCCTGAGAATCCAGCTCTGGGATCTTTTGTGCAAGGGGTTTCAAATGGGCATGGTGAGATGCTGCTTCTGGTGTGGGAATTTCGGAGCGATTACTTGGAATTGCAGTACACTCAATCAGTGTTGGTAGAGACAGGACAACCTGCCCGTCTATTGATTCCACCTGAAATCCATGTGCTCTTCTGCCTCTTGTCTCAACCACACCAGCACATGTCCTCAGCGAGTAAGGAGAGTTGTTGCCCTTGATGTTGAATAGACTAAAGAACTCAGGCCTTACTAACGATCGATTACTCTGGTCATCGAGTATTGCGTATAACCAGATTGCTTTCTCTTGCTGGCCAGCTGGATGCACTTTCACAAGACAAATCTTTGAACAGGATTTTTCAGAGAGGTCTCCGCCACAGACCTGTGTACAGCTTGATGAAACGGCAGCTTCTTCAGCAGTGTTCCCTTCCTCCCCGCCATGCTCACATGAAGGGGTTTGGGCCTCTGAGGACCAAGGAGCAGGTCCAGGGTGTAAGGCAGAAATGTGACCCTCTCTTCCACATTCAGCACATTTCATGTTGATGTCACAATTCTTTGCTAGATGTGCTGTTGATGCACAGCATTTGTAGCAGATGCCATGTTGCTTTAAAAGAGCTTTCCTGCTTTCCATGGATTTCTCTCTAAATCCCTGGCATTTTTGAAGGGAATGCGGTTTGTTGTGCAAAGGGCATTGTTTAGCAGGATCTACTTTACCCCTGCAAGTAGTGTCAGCCGTAGAGGAAGTACGAGGAGACACCTCAGTCTTATGGACAGAGATAGGAGACTTCTGACTGCTGTACCTAGGAGCTGATTTTCTCATCAGTGGGGGGTCAATACTGCTTGAGAAGAAGGTGAAGCTAGGATCATTTCGCATTTTGGCTTGCCGGCAAACAAAATCTACAAAACAGTCAAATGGTGGGAAAGGAACGTTGTACTCTTCCTTGAACTTAGAGCCATGAGCGAGCCATTTCTCCTGCAAGTTATAGGGAAGCTTCTGTACAATGGGGTTAATACCACGTGCTGTATCTAAGTAAGTGAGTCCCTGCAGGTCCCCAGCCGATTTAGCGGCTTCAAGCTCCATTAACAAGTCACCTCTCTCAACTTCCTATTGTCCTTGTTAGATATTTTGGGGAAGTTATCCACTCTCTGAAACAACGAATTCTCTGTCACCTCCGGGGAACCATAGCACTCATCAAGTCTATTCCAGGCCATTCTAAGCCCTCTTTCGGGGTGATAGACGTGCACAGCTCGTATTCTCCTCACGTGTTCGGCTGACTCGGTGCCAAGCCACTTCACCAAGAGATCCATCTCCTCACTCTCTGTAAGATCTAGACCACGTATAGCATTCAAGAATGACGCTTTCCAAGCCCTGTAGCTCTTAGGGCGATCGTTGAACTGCAGGAGCCCTGAAGACACGAGTTCGCGTCTTGCAAAAAACCTGACAAAGTCCGACATACTGTATCTACCACCTGGATCAACCTGACCTCTAGCTAATGAATTACAATCCTGCAGGGAATGGTAGCTATCAGGTTTATCATCCTGAATGAAAGACTGTGCAGTAGCTCCGGGTGCTTGCTGTTCAACAGTGTCTGATAGATTAACACCCACAGCAGAGACTCCTTCTAAAGCTACTGTAGACTGATAAGTAACTTGCTTTGCCTGCTCTACCACATATTCTTTTGTGCGCTCTGCTGGATCATGGGTTTGAAGCTCAATTTCTGAGCTGAGATGTTCACTTTGGTCTTCTATTGCTCCCTCTAGTGCTTCCGCTTTAGCTACTGCAGCTGCAGCCTTTTTCTCAAGTTGTAGAGTATCAAGTGATACCTTTAAATGTGTCTGCTCGATCTTTAAAGATGCCTCTAACCGTGCTTGCTCTAATTTAATTTTGCTTTCCTTTTCTGCGAATGCTGCCTCCGCTTTAGCAGCTTCGGCCTCAGCCCGAGCTAAGGCTGCAGCTGCACTGGTAGATGAGCTGTGTGATCGTCTAGATGTTGATGAACGTGAGAAGCGAGACCTTGTCTGTAATGACTGAGATCCTGACGATTTTTTGTCTGCCATTTTGGAGAGAGACTTGCCTTTGCATTCCAGAAAGCATTGTTTTACTATCCTGTCCTCTTCACAAGCCTTGCATGAATTAACAGGCAGATAAACTCCATCCCCAATTACCACACAGACCAGGATGTGTCACGTTGGCCCTCTTTAATGCAGCAGCTGGCAGTAGGGTAAAACAACGATGCTTTTGAATGCCTGAACAATAGGATGATGCACAATAAAAAAGTGCTCTCTCAAGACTCTGACATGGAGGACTTCCTGGCCACCTACTGATGATGTTATCAATTAGAGACACTGATCATGTGGGGTACAGGACTGTTATACAGAACACCAACAGAGGGTGCTAAATGACGATCAAAATAAAGAAATAGCTGACCAGTAAGGCAGCACAGTGATTGTCGTGTAAATCGGTCAAGGTGGCAACTTTTTGTAGCGAGTATTAATAGGAAGAGCGTGATCTTGCTGTATACATGAATGTATTTTTAATGTATTGATGGCAGGGGATGTTGTTTTCCCACTCGTGACTGCATATGGGAGAAATCATTTTATCTATTTGTATATAATTGTGGAGGGAAAATTGCTCGTAAAAAGAAAGGGGGAGGGTGAGATGGAGGTCAAATATACAACGTATTTATACACAAAATTTTTTTTTCATAAAGTTTGTCATTCCGCTTGGCCTGCAGAGCGCATAGTCATCTTCAGCATCCTTTACAGAGATTTCCTCACCTTCAGGCAGCTGCACATTCTGCTGTGATGGTCATGCTGTGCGGCAACAAGAGGCGTTAAGGTGGATGAACTGCCGGTCTGAGGGGATTCTGGAGACTCAAGGGAAAGAGCAGCCCTGACGCCCTGAAGACCATGCCAGGGGCCCAATGTGGATCAGCCCAGTGAGGGGATGGCCGATGATGTGGGGCCCTGGGAATAAAACTGTAGGGGGTCAGGTGTAACTGGGCCGAGGGTGGAAGACACCCATGTTAGGGAACTGTGCATATGTGCACCTCAGACATCTTTACTCCTGGGACTCCCGCCAGCACCTCTGGGCTCAGCACGGACAAAACGCTCCTCAGGAGTAAGAGGAGGCCGACTGACCGCTGCTCTCACCACCAGACAGTCCTCTGTCGCTCACTCTTTAGAGCTGCAGCCTTCCCTCCATTTCCTCCTCACATCCTCTGCACTGCATCTCCATCCATGGCCCTCAGACTATATTTTTTTCTGTGATCTCAAGGTATTGTTTTTGCTTCGAATCAGTTAATTAATTTTAAAATTTGGAAGAAAAAGAATAAAAAAAAAGGATGACTTTATATTTCCTTTGTGAGCATGAGTGTATTTCTATACCTGTGAAGAAGATGGCTGTCCTGAGTTAAGCCGCTTTCACACCGGACGCAAAACGAATTTTTCGCACGACAGATTACATTCAAAGTCAATGCAAAGACGCGAATACACGTATCGCGTGTATTTGCGTCTTTGCGTTGACTTTGAATGTAATCTGTCGTGCGAAAAATTTGTTTCGCATCCAGTGTGAAAGCGGCTTTAGTCTTGTAGCAAAAGAGACAACAGAGCACAGATAAAGCTGAAATAATAGAATATATCACTTGTTAATCACTGCGAGCAGATGTTGCCATTTTGAAAAAAAAAAATCATTACAACTTGAGGTGTAAACATGCATTTGAAAATACATGAATGACATAGAGTCCACTGCACCTCGTAAGCGTTTCATCACTTACTGTCGGGTCGTGTAGTAATAATTGCTAAAGTGTTTATAGAGAAAAATAATTTTAAAAAATTCCTATTTCATAAAATGAATTGGTATGCATAATGGTTCTTTGATTTTTTTTCTTCTACAAGAATCATTGTCAAAATTTTTTTTTTATCTTAAATGGTCAATTTTATTAATGTTATTGTTGTTGGTATGTTTGCAATATAAGTAGCCCACAGAATAAATTATTGATGCAATATTGGTCATTACTCTCATATTTAGGCATGATATTACAAAGTTTATGAGTTTTTTTAGCTCTGTGCTGAGGAACAAAGACCAGGGCATATCGATATAGATTTGTAGTTGGAACGACGGTAGTTCAGACGAACATGGTTTAACCTCCTGAGACCCGGCTATTCATTTTTGTCCCCTGTAGAGGACGTTAGGTTTGTGCGAATATCTCCTATACTACACATGTCACTTTAATGAGTTCTGCTGTTCCTGAGAGAGGACAACTGTGGCTAAACAGCGATATCATGTTTGGGGGTGTGGCCATTTCAACTTCTTTTTCCCGCTCTTTTCAAAATGGCAGGAATCCAGTGCAGCACATTTTATGGAAAAAGGAAACGTAAGCATGATTTTCATCATTTAAATGTTTTTTTTTTGTTGTTATAATTTGATTGATTTAGTTAGAAAACATCTCAATTGTGATCTGTATGACTTTGCAGAACAGAGCTTATATATTTTCATATGAAAAACAGCTACTTCATCAACGTCCTCTGTAGGGGACGTCAGGACTCAATACTTGTATTTGTTCCCAATTTCTTATACAGTGCCTGACAAAAGTCTTGTCGCATAAGGACATAGTAACTAAAAATAGTATATAACTTTATTTCTAACCAATCAATTGTTACGATAAATGGTCCATTTTAATGTCAAGGGCTTTCACATTAATAATTTGGTGCAAAATGAAACCGTCAAAAAGTGCTCTGATGTTCACAGCTTGGCTAGGCCCATAACATCTGTTTTTGCTAGGACAAAAGTCTTGTCGTCTCTTCAGATGATGCAACAAATCGCAGATTAGAGTTTAACCTATGACAAATACTGTAATTAACACATTCCCAGATGTGTATAGAAATAAACCCAGCGCACCAGACTTTCATATGAGGTGCGACTAGACCTCTGACAACATACCAAAGATTCAACCACAGACCGAAGTGCTGATCATCAAGAGCCTGAAGACTGAGTCTGCTGCTGAGGTGGCAGACATCTTTAATGTATCCAAATGTCAAGTGGAGGGATGAGAAAAAGATTTGAAGAAACTGGTGGCGTTCATGGCAAAAGCAGGTCAGACAGACCCCGTATGACAACTGTTTGAAAGGACCGTTTGTTGCTTCAACTGTACAAGGGCAGCCCTTCTTCAACTACAGCGAAGCTACATGAGGAAATGTCACCAAAAATCCCGGTATCTACAAGAAGAGTTTGTCAAGTTCTCTCTCAAAGTGGTTTTCATAGCCAAATTAGTACACAAAGCCTGCATTAAACAGAAAACATAAAACCTGCATTGCATTTGCCAAGGCCCACAGCTACATAGAAAGGATTGATACTGGAAAAGTGGCTGAAAGTTTATTTTTCTGATGAATCATCCATTGAACTGCATGCCAGTCGCCGTACAAGACCTGTTGGAACCCTCATGGACCCAAGATTCTCCCAGAAAACAATCATGTTTGGTGGAGGAAAAATCATGGTTTGTTGTTACATCCAGCATGGGGGGTGTGAGAAAGATCTGCAGAGTGGATGGCAACATCAACAGCCTGAAATATCAAGAAGTTCTTGCTGCCCTACTTATACTGCTGCTCCTTCTCATTCTTCTGCCTCCATGTCACAGTTCCTGAAAGCGAAAGAAGGTGAAGGCACTCCAGGATTGGCCAACCCAGTCACCTGACATGAACAATTATTGAGCATTTCAGGGGTAAGATGAAAGGAAGAGGCTTGGATGATGAAACCATAGAATCTTGATGAACTCTGGGAGTCCGTAAGACTGCTTTCTATGCCATTCCAGATGATTTCATCATCAAGTTATCTCAGTCATTGCCAAGACGTATGGATACAGTCCTCCAAGCTCATGGGAGTCATCACGCAATATTAATTCTTTTTTTTTCCAAGGCACCATGACTTTATGTTCTGATATTATAGTGGCATATTTGTGTATTCAAAATAAAGTGTATGTATAATTTCCACATTTTTTTCAATGCGACAAGACTTTTGTCCAAGCAAAATCTGACCTTTCTGTACAAATTAAATTATAAAACTCAATCAATGACACAAAAAACTCTATTTTGGTATATTTAGCATAATCTAGAGGGCTTTGCCTTTCATATAAGCCATTTTTGATTCCAATTGATCAACTACAAGTCAGGTTATTATTTGTTGTTCCTACAACTTGGATAAGTGACAAGACTTTTGTCCGGCACTGTAGTGGTCAGCTCTGGTACTGAAGCAGAGAGAACTCTCAACAGAATCACTGAGGGAGACTCAGACCTCGATTTGTGAGATGATGAGAGAGGAGAGAGTGACTATGAGCCAGGTGAGGTTGAGGAAGATGAAGATGAACTGGATGAAGATGGAGAGGACAGAGAGGAAGACGCAGGGCCAGCCATCTGGGCCAAAAGCAACAAGTCGGGATAACCAGAGTAGAAATGGTTTTGTATGTGTTAGGGTTAGGATGTGTGTATGTGTGTGTGTGCATATGTGTGTGTGTGTGTGAGCGCATGTGTGCGTGTGCGTGTGTGTGTTTGCATGTGCGTGTGTGTGTATATGTGTGTGTTTGCGCGTGTGTGTGTGTGTGCATGTGCGAAAACCTATATGAATTGTGTTAAGTGCAAAATCTTCTTTTGCATTTCCAAGAAGTCACAATGCTTCCTAAATTTTCACAAATAAAATGAAATGAAATGTAACAAAATGAAATGAATGGGCACTCGTGATACATGATTTAAGCCCCGACGTCCTCTAATAAAGTTGAATTTTCAAAAAAAAAATCTTTGAAATGTGTTCATTACCACCCCAAACCTTAAAAAATAATAAAAAAATCTAAATCAAAAAACTTTTTTTTTTCTAGGTCACAGTAAACTACTGCGCTACAAACAAGGTACAATGTTTTGGGAAACGGTCGTACTTCAGATGTTATTTAGTTTAATCAGTATCATACCCTGTTAGTTCAAAGCTGACTTCCATTGTTGTTTGGGAAACCCCAGGTCAGTTATTTGAAACTTGATCGTAGTTATAGTAGTTTTATAGTATAATGCCTGAATTATCAGCAAGTATTCTGCCAATATGCTTGGTATTGTACTTGGCTGTGCATAAAGCGGACTACTAAACGCCTGCGATGTAAGCTCGTGTAATCACAGCCCAGTCTAACCAATGTTTTTCCAGGTGGAATGAGAGCATACCTCCATAGTAATATTTTCACATGTAGAGGAAAGTGTTCCCAAAAGTGTTCTGACTGTTTTCGAGGCAAAAGGGGGATTATTATTGAAAACTGCTTGCGGTGTTTTTGAGATTCGATTTGGCTATACTGTATGAGTCTGGTGGGGGGATGGACCCAGGTGCAGGCAGGAGTGAAATGGCTGAAGCAGGTTTATTCATTGCGAAATCAGGGTCAGACAGTCCCAAAATCAGTAACCACGAAGTCGTTAGCCAAAGCTAAATCACAAAGAGAAGCCGTAATCCAAAAACAAAACAGATGTAATGCACAGATCATCAAGGAAGCACCGGGGATAGGACTGAATCGTTGATCAAAAACAAACCAAACCCTGAATAGGCACAATAGGAATCAGGAAATGCTCGTAGGAAGACATAAAAAGTACTGGCTGACAAACTTACTAGAAACTACAAAGAAATGTTGGAATATGAAGGGAAACTAAGAGGCTGACCGCTTTGGTAACTGGTGAGATGAGCTCTGGAACGTGCAGGGAGGTGTGACTACAAATAGGGGAGCAATAAACCATGAACAATGAGTGAGGGGCGGTGCTGCTGCAGGATTGAAAACAGAAAGCACACGGCTCGTGGCAGATCAGTGGGGTCACCAGACTAACATATGGAGCAGCTAAAATTAAACATGAAAATAAGATGACAATGAAATATGGAAAATAAAAATGACATAAACAACAAACACAACAAACATGACTAAACAGATTCAAACACTGACAATGGCTCTAAACAGAATGCCTAATCTTTATTGTGTTGATTCCTAAACAGGGTGAGATTGTATTTGGTCGAATTCTTTGCCTGGTGCCAATTGGGACTTATCGCAACAGTGATCTCCGATGTAGCTAGTCACATTAGCCAACAAACAATGATGTAGCAGTAAGATGACCAAACACCATTTAATATATTCCGCTCAAATGTTATTGTCTTTCTCTCGCTAAGAATTTTATTTGAGTTATTAGCTCCCACCGCCAAGCGGCGTGGGAGCTATGGTATCGGGCTCCGTCCACGCGTGCGTGTGTGCGTGCGTCCGTCAACAAAAACTTTGCTTTATCTCATCAACTATTTCAGTTACAGGCTCGTAATTTTCACTGGACACGCATCTCATAAAAGCCTACAAATGATGTGCCTAAATGTGACCTTGGCCTATTTTTTCAAGGTCACTGGCCTAAAAATATCACCAAAAACTTTGACATTTTGCTTTATCTCATCAGTTATTTCAGTTACAGGCTCCTAATTTTTACTGGACATGCATCTCATAAAGGCCTACAAATAATGTGCCTAAAGGTGACCTTGGCCTATTATTTCAAGGTCACTGGCCTAAAAATATCACCAAAAACTTCGACATTTTGCTTTATCTCATCAACTATTTCAGTTACAGGCTCCTAATTTTCACTGGACATGCATCTCATAAAGGCCTACAAATGACGTGCCTAGAGGTGACCTTGGCCTATTTTTTCAAGGTCACTGGCCAAAAAATATCACCAAAAACTTCGACATTTCATCAACTATTTCAGTTACAGGCTCCTAATTATTTGCTCCCGCCGCCCAAGTGGCGTGGGAGCTATGGTATCGGGCTCCATGCATGTGTGCGTCCGTCAACAAAAACTTCGACATTTTGTTCATCTTAACGGCGGGAGCTTCTGGGGCCGCCAGTGCCCTATATTTTTCTTGGGAAATGAATTCATACTCGTAAAATTCTTGATTGCACTGAGCCTGGCAACCACTAATTTTCAAACAGTGCTTATTGATTCTGAATGAAATGTAGAAAATGCTGTGATTCTTTTCCAGTTTTACTGATAGCTTTATTGACAAACATCTCTAAAAATACAACTCATCTTAAGCAGCAGTGCTGACAGGAGAGGAAGGAACTGAATGAAACACTGAAAAGTGTTGCAATGGAGGAACACTGGTGACGGAGCAGCAGTTTTATATTTACATTGTGTGAAACAGTGGCTTTCTCTGCTGGGCAAAGACATGTTCTTTCTTTCTTCATGATATTTGCATGTGTCTGTTATGAAATGTATTTGCTTTCTTACCCTTTATGAAGTATTTGTTAGATTAAGTGCACATACAGTCTTGCATGTAACTGGTAAGGTTTTCAGCTGTGACTTGTTGTGATACCTATTTAACTGCAATCATCAGGTTTCTTTTTTTTTCTTTTGTAAGTAGGTCAGCAAAGTGCCTGCATATCATTGAGGTAAATGCCCTATAAACACACTCTCTCACTGCCTGCATTTTAGCTCGTATGTTAATAAACTGCTTTATATATTTATGAGCTCCTGTGATTTTCAAAGGCAATGTAGCATGTCTTTTATTCATTTATTTATTTCTTGTAAGCATGTTATTTCAGTGAATGAAATAAATAAGCAGTATCATGGGAAAGAGGGTGCATATTGTCTACAATTAGCTGATTCATAAGATACAGAATTTGAACTGGAAGCGATAAAAGCATTGGCTGGCCGCTCTCACTTCCAGTTAAAATTGCTTTACTCTCATTTTCTGGCAATTCAAACTCACCAAGCGTTTAGTGATCTCCAGTCACAATTATTCATGATGTTTTTTCTTGACCCATTTCGTCCACAAGGACCAAACCGTCATTCACCTATATTCTTTCAGGTTTTAATAAGGCGTTGGACAGTTCTTAACCCAATTTTAGTGGTTTCAGCAATCTGCTTAGTTATGTTTTGGCTTGTTACTGGCCACTAATTTACTCAATCTGAAACACAGTAACCTCTTTTCAACAACCATGTAATATACAATGTTGCTGTGTGTCCGTCCAGAAGCATAACTCAAGACCCAATTATTGGATTTCAACTAAACTTCACAGGCAGATATATTCTGACATCACAATGTATCTTGCTGAAAAATAGGTCACTAGGTCAAATGTCCGTTTGTGTGTTCTGTCGAAATTTACAGTGCTTTACTGTCATATGTTCCTGTCTGGGCTGTAACTCTCTTATTATTTGGCCAATCGTTTTCAAACTTGACAGGTGAACACATCATGACCTAAAGGTGTGTCATGAACCAAAACTAGGTCACTCGGTCAAATGTCTGTTTGTCCGTCACCACTTGTTGTATTCTGCCATCTCGCTATGCAATGTATTCCTGTCTGGGCTGTTACTCTCTTGCGGTTACGGGGGAAATGGATGACTATGTCAGCTTGTTGTTTTAGAAATGAGAAGCTAAATACTGCATCAGTCAGGGTTAAAAGAATTTGTTGCTGGCTGGCACATACTAATTACTGCAATAATGACACAGTCATAGGCTTTTAAGTATTTGCTTATTTAAATGGATGCTGAAACCATATTTTGTCATATTTTGCTTATTATTTGTGAGGCAAATCCATAGCATTGCCAAAAAATTAGTGCTCCAGATCTGATAACCACTTCAATAGTTTGGTTAACAGTTTGGAAAATGGTTTGAAAATGCCTATCTGTCATAAGGTTACTTTATCTGAGTTGCTTTAATTTTATTATTTAAGCGCAAAAACTCACTGAATTCGTTTCATCCAGGACATAACTTACCACAAGGAATTGAGCATTGTGTTTTTTTTTAAAAGACAATTTAAGTACAAAGTTGTATATATTTACTTTGTTTCATAGGCTAATTATCTCCGATATCAGCTCCAATATTTTATCTTCTCATATGAACCCAGCTTTGTGTAAGATCACGCCTCCGGCCATTCAGTTCACTGGTCTATTAAGATCCGGGCCGCATTCCTCAACCCATTCTCTATTGCCTGCACCTGTGTGTAATTCCACTGAGTGGTAGCAGTGGGCTATTTAAGGCAGAGTTTCGTACTCAGTCATTGTGAAGTCTTGTAAGCCATATGTCTGTACTGCAGCTCTCGCTTTGTATAGATAATTCTCTGCGTATTGCGTGTTTCTAATTTTACTCTTGAACGTAGTGCTATTAAGCGCTTTCCCTCGCCATTTAGAGGAACCTTGTTTCCTTTTCTTTTTCCACCTATTTGTAATACTTCGTTAACTACAGAGTTAGTCTTGCGTTTGTATTACAATAGTGTTTAAGGAACCTCTTTTCCTATTTTGTTTTGTGTGTGCCTTAGTCGTGTGCCTAAGGCATAATAAATATGTGACAGGTCGGACGCTAGGACCTTGTTAACTGCGTTAGGTGTTCTGCCGTAGGGT
This sequence comes from Gymnothorax javanicus, assembly GCA_029692085.1. Lineage (NCBI taxonomy): Eukaryota > Metazoa > Chordata > Actinopteri > Anguilliformes > Muraenidae > Gymnothorax > Gymnothorax javanicus. The sequence goes on along the minus strand of CM056198.1, from coordinate 130,557,188 downwards.
TATCCATCTTATTCCTGAGGGCGCTACTGTAGATATGAAGAGGGGTGCAACTTCCGGTGGAAGTAGTTTTTATCATTAGTTTTAGTCAAGAACAGCGGCATTTCTTTCAGTTAACTTAGCGATTACAGCTCGTTTTTTTTAACAAATTAACTTGCTTTTCTTAAAATGTCCCTTCAGAGCTCCGGCACCTATTGTGCTGTTCGAGGCTGAACTAACAACCAGAGGAAGCTAAATTTATGGTTTGATCAACAGTGTTTTGAACACGCACCCAGAACATAGGGGATTGTCCTTGTGTTCAGTGAAACGGTTTCCATCGCCTACCTACAGAAGAGGAAGCCAGAAATTTGGCTGAAAACCTGAATTTGAAAAGACCCCCGAAAACATTAAGTGCTCATTTCATTATGCCGACAAACAACGATTCCTACTTTATGGCTAGGCTCAGACAGACCGCCGCAGAGGAGACGCCGGGTCCTCAGAAGCATTTTGACAGCAGTGCCAGGAGAGCACAAGGTATGATTTCACGTGTAGGAGGACAGAAAATTGTTGTATTCGTCCGGTAATGTCAGTCAGTGTAACTAACGTTTCATCCTGTACAGTTTAAGATGAAGCTGTAGAAGTAGCAATAGTCTTCTACAATTTGAAAATAGCCTACTCTGTTCCAAACAATAGTCTTGCACTCCAAACCTCATTTCACTAAAATTAAAAGTATGGGAAAAATGGACTCACTGTGTTTTACATTATATAGTACCAGCATTCGATTAGCTAGCAACTTAATACCGTATAATGTAGTTGGCTGGGGTAGAGCTAATTTGACTCGTACTGTCGGATGGCTTAATTTACTCTGTATAACAACCCATTACATTTCATATGTAAAGCAATATTTACCGCTGAAATATAGTGTTTCCTTCATAAATATTCTCGGAAAGTACTTGTATATCTGTTTTAAGGTACATAAGGTCGTATACTACCTCCTTTAACAAAACGCGACTGACCTTGTTGCTGTGGAAGTACTGCATACGCTTCGAGCTTGTAGATTGTTCATAGCCGCAGTCTGTGGCAACGGAGTCGCTAATGTAGCCAAATCTTCAATGTGGCCACTGCTTCAGGTCGTTCTCCCATTCTTCAATAGTAGGAGGCAGCGGTACCGTAACTTCATCCCGTCTGAGGGCTAAAAGGTGATGTTTCCTCATATATTATTTTCCAATCGCTTAAAAAAAGAGGAGTCGCGTGAGCCGCTACCATAGTAAACAGCTCAGTGACAGGATGCAGCGGAAGTTACGCCCACTATTCACACAAGGGATCATGGGACGTGGGAATAAGGTGGATAGGTCAGTGCGTCAGCTGGGGCGCATGATTAAGAATTCACCTGTGAGCTTATCTTCACTTCGTTTGGTCGGCGTCCTGGTTAGTCTGAGAACAAGAATATAGTACGTATTGTATTTAAAATAACTCAATGAATTGCTTTTGAATGCCGCATGCCGCAATTACATGGTTTAAATGGGGACAAGTGCCGCTGCTTGTCTGTTAAGAATTATGATTTGGGCGGTTAGAATGTGCGTGTATGTGTGGTCTCTTAGTTTGATCACCATATGAATGTCGTTAATTAACTGCGCTTTTAGGCATTCAGCTAGTTAAACACTTGCACCAATTATTACTTGATGCAGTTGTGCTGTGCAGACCACGCGGCTTTTCTGGTGTGAAGAGCATGAAATTAAAGTACGAACTGCTTAATTTTTCCGTTTTTTCAAAATAAGTAAGCGGCTGCTACGATAGACGTATATTGTGTTGCTGAGGTTTTCTCCTCCGCTTTTAATTGTTTTTAATTACAGGATTGTCGCAACTACGGCGTGAGGCCACTGTTTTTCCCACCGGTGTTTTATCATAGGCCGCTCTTTGTTGCACTGCTGATTGTATTGGGTGTGTGCAAAGTATAGGCTCATTGAGCTCGAGGATAGTTTCTTTAAATTATTATTTGGTGCGAACGCTGCTTGCTGGGCTTGAGCGCTACTGATCTTTTCTAGTTTCTTTAAATTCCACGCTAGAGCTCCTGGCTTGAATTCGAGGAGCACAGATAACAACTTTAGTCTCTTTAAATTTCTCTGTAGTAGTGTTAATGCTGCTAGCTTGAACTTAAGCAGTAGTGATAAATATTGTAGTTTCTTTAAATTTTCCTACTGGGCTAACATGGTCCATCCTACATGTATTAATCAGTTTTGGCTGTTATAGTCTTCTTCACTTATTCTATGTTTAGAGGTGGTACTTGCCTGGTGTACTACGTTCATGTACTGACTTTGAAGCCTTGTGATATTAAGCCTGTGTCGCACTGTGTATAAGTATTATCAGCTGAATTTTATATTATCTATATTGTGAATGAGGTGGAGTAGGCAGGTCCACATTCGCTGTAAGTACCCTTGGTGTATTATCTGGCTCGGGGACTTTTGAGTGTTTGTCATTTTGGGGTTGTTTGTGTATAATATATATTTATATACACACACACTTTTTTATTTTGTTCCCTTCCTGGACTGGGTGTCAGCCTACTTGGGCAGTACTTAGTTGGGTAGGCTGTACTTTGCCTTGTCTTATTGGCCCCTTCTGATGTGGTGATTAGGTTCATCTTTTTAAGCAACATTTGTGTTGCCGTAGTTGTAGTACTGTGTTATTGGCGATCCAAGTTGGTCATGGTATTAGCCGATTGTGATGAGTAGCAGTACCCGGTTGAATCACATGTGCCGTGTAATGTTTGGAGTGTCTTGAATCTGTTTGTGCCCCGCCTTCTATGGTCACCAGGGCCCTTATTGCCTCGTTAGGTGGTGCTGCAGCCAATTGGTAGAGTGGCTGACACTATTCTAGGAGGGTTCTAATTAATTTGTAATTTTTGATTTCTTAATTTGGGTTTTTGGATTGATTTTGTTTTTATTTCTTTGGTTCTCTTTGTTCATATTAGAATTGGATGTGTCCCCATTAGCAACAACTCACCTTGGGTATGTAAGTCTACAGATGTTAAGTAAATCTATTATCCTAGACTGAGTCATTGGTGAGCCTGTCAAACAAGCATGTGGTATGTTAGAACGGCTGTGCTATTTTATTCCTACTATTGAATTTTTAATATAGATTTTATCCTTTGCCATTTAATGATTGTGCATAATAAAATTGTGGAATTCTTTGCACTTCAAACCTCTTTGTTCATTTATTTGAACATCCTGTTCATGGGGAATCTCATTATTATTAATTGGGTCTCCCACCCTAATAATTGGGAGTGGCGTAATCAGGCGTGAATGTTTTGGTGGCAACAGCGCCTCCTATTGGCTACAAATATAAATACAACCAAGTCCATCCTTGCATCTGAGTCTAGTCCACACTTTCCTGTCCTGCGTGCCTGTCACAAAGATACTTGACATGACCCTTACACTGTGGTTCGTACCTAAGCGAGTTGCATGTACAAATACCTCCTCAGTAATCGGTTTGAGTATTTTATACATCATTTTCAGGACTAAATTGAACAGATAATTAACTCTCAGAAATGCCTTGGGGGAAAATACAGAATTGTGTTCAAAAATGTGCAAGGAGAGTCTTTGGATAAATGAAAATGTAGGTGTAAACAGTTGCTGAAAATAACAGTGGAGAATCTGTTTCTAATCAGCTGTCGTATTGTTTGGAAGCATTGATCCGCTCTCTTTGAAAGCAGCAGCCACCTAAGATAGCATATCGTACAACGTTTCAATCAAACCGCATTCTCACATCTGTCAATCTCAACAAAGTGATGTCATGAAAAGTAACCTCGGCAGCCTGGAGAGATGAGCCCCAGCATGCAGGCGATGCCGTTATTATTAAACTGAACAAAGATGCAGCCTCTCCAGCGTTGCGCTAATTGCTTTGTCAATCCATACCGCCCCAGAAAGTTATGAAAACTTATTTTTATGTTCATCTTCTCTTGTCATGACAAGTTTTAGATATTCAAGAGAAGTTTGTAAGTTTTCAACAGTTAAACCTAAAGCTATCTATCCCTTGCCTTGACTAATTGTGAGTTGAAACAAAGCTTATCTTCAAATTAAGCCACATTTAGTCGCGTTGACTCACATTTTAGAGGCAGCAGGTAAACTTTCCTTTCAGAGTTTAACCAGCTTGAAATGTTCAATAATGTTGTTTGTTACACCGAATGGTAAAAAATGTATTTTATTACAACACTGTGCAAAAGTCTTCCACACGTATGCAAATATGCTTGCAAAATTAATGAAATTAAAAGTTTCTTATGACTGAGAAATGCACTATACAGAGCTGTAAACTGTTAAAAATTAAATCAAATCAATATTTGATGGAAATAAGCTTTGCCTAAAAATTTGGGACACTGTCCTGTTGTGCTGTAGTTTTATAAGATGATTGGATTCTTGCTTGTTTCAAGCAGAGTGGAAAACTTGCCACCATTCCTCTGCAGACTGGCTGTCTTACTGGAATTTGTCCCTCCGAGTAACTGCAGTCATCCATGATGACGCTGACATCAGCTGTTTTTAATGAAATGCCAACATTTATTTATAAAACTGCGTTGTACACTGTGAACCCTGATAAGTATGGTGAACTCAAAATGTTTTGTGGTAACCGATTACCTCAAAAAAATGTTTGCCAGCTTAATAATCTTGTGTTCACAGCACTTAAAAACAAATAAATAATTTATTTTCTTTAAGTTCCTTCCACACAATGCAATTAAGTTGGCCTACACTATTTTTTTGAGGTAATTGGTTTTCACAAAACATTTGAGTTCTCCACACTATAAGGGTTTACAGGGTATTTGTTAAATTAGAATATGGAATTTCAAATATACTTTTTATCTTCAGCAAGACTGATGTGGAAAACAGAAAGTAAACATCTTAAGCCAGATTAAAAAGATATTTTAAATGTCCGGTACCTAAGACTTTTGCACAGTATAGTAGATCAGTTGAAGGCTGTGCTGTTGCCCTCAGAATAATGTTTTCCTAATGGAGAAAGAACATCATCTCTGTTAAACTCAGCTGTTACTGCAACAGTCAGGGAAGTGACGTACAATTTCAGGGTGTGATCACTGTTCTCACCAATCTTCGCTGACCGTTGAAGCTTAGAGAAACGGGCAGGCAAATTCGAATGAAGACGAGAGAGTTTCTTTTCTGGATGAATGAGGCACTTTGTGTGTGTGTGTTTGTGTATGTGCGTGTAAGTTTGGTTGTGTGAGGGTGTGTGGATGAGTGTTTGCGTGTGTGTGTTTGTAATGTGTCTGTAGGTGTGGTGTGTGTGTATGCATGTGTTTGTGTGTGGACTGTGTGTGTCTGTGTGTGTGTTAGTGTGTGTGTGTGTGTGCATGTGCGTTTGTGTGTGTGCATGCGCGTAAGTGAGTGAGTGTATGCGTGTTTGTGAAAGTTTATTCATGCTAGTGTAAACTGAAAATGCCTTGAGAGGACTCAAAGACCCCACAGGTATAGCTAAATTTGGAAAAAAAAATAGCAATGAGCACAGAGGAGAGGCACTGAGCACAGAGGAGAGGCACTGAGTACAGAGGAGGGGCACTGAGCACAGAGGAGGGGCACTGAGCACAGAGGAGAGGCACTGAGTACAGAGGAGGGGCACTGAGCACAGAGGAGAGGCACTGAGCACAGAGGAGGGGCACTGAGCACAGAGGAGAGGCACTGAGTACAGAGGAGGGGCACTGAGCACAGAGGAGAGGCACTGAGCACAGAGGAGGGGCACTGAGCACAGAGGAGAGGCACTGAGTACAGAGGAGGGGCACTGAGCAAAGAGGAGGGGCACTGAGTACAGAGCTGAGACAGTGAGCACAGAGGAGGGGCACTGAGCACTGAGGAGAGGAACTGAGTACAGAGGAGGGGCACTGAGCAAAGAGGAGAGGCACTGAGTACATAGCACAGACACTGTGTACTGAGGAGGGGCACTGAGAACAGAGGAACCGCACTGAGCACAGAGAAGAGGCACTGATTACAGAGCAACAGCACTGAGTACAGAGGAGGGGCACTGAGCATATAGGAGAGGAACTGAGTACAGAGGAGTGGCAGTGAGCGTAGAGGAGGGGCACTGAGTACAGAGGAACAGCACTGAGTACAGACGAGAGGCACTGAGCACAGAGGAGAGGCACTGAGTACAGAGGAGAGGAACTGAGTACAGAGGAGGGGCACTGAGTAAAGAGGAGAGGCACTGAGTTCAGAGGAGGGGCACTGAGTACCGAGCTGAGACAGTGAGTACAGAGGAGGGACATTGAGTAGAGAGGAGGGGCAGTGAACAAAGAGGAGAGGCACTGAGTACAGAGGAGGGGCACTGAGTACAGAGCTGAGACAGTGAGTACAGAGGAGAGGCACTGAGTACAGAGGAGAGAAACTGAGTACAGAGGAGGGGCACTGAGTAAAGAGGAGAGGCACTGAGTTCAGAGTAGGGACACTGAGTACCGAGCTGAGACAGTGAGTACAGAGGAGGGACATTGAGTAGAGAGGAGGGGCAGTGAACAAAGAGGAGAGGCACTGAGTACAGAGGAGGGGCACTGAGTACAGAGCTGAGACAGTGAGTACAGAGGAGGGACAGTGAGCATAGAGGAGGGGCACTGAGCACAGAGGAATGGCACTGAGCACAGAGGAAGGGCACTGAGCACAGAGGAGAGGAACTGATCACAGAGGAAGGGCACTGAGTACAGAGGAGAGAAACTGAGTACAGAGGAGGGGCACTGAGCACAGAGGAGAGGAACTGAGTACAGAGGAAGGGCACTGAGCAAAGAGGAGAGGCACTGAGTACAGAGGAGGGGCACTGAGTACAGAGCTAAAACATTGAGTACAGAGGAGAGGCACTGAGTACAGAGGAGAGTGAGATGTAAAATTAAGGTTAAAAAAATAAAATAAAATTTGGGTTTGAGGTTTGATGGTTGGCCTGCTGATCTCTAAATTGGGTGAAAGGTGAAAGAATCATTACACGCTTTGTATGCTGTGTTATGGCCCCAATTTGTTATGGCGTCAATTTGTTATGACGTCACGGACAGCAAGGGATGACAGACAAAATTCTTAAACTTCAACAGATTTAATTAAACAAACACTTAGAACTAATCTACACTCTACCCTACTGACCAAGATTGAAATAAAAAAAAGAGATATTTACAGTCCCCTGATAATTGAGATGGGCTGCTGTGTTGCGATGTCCTGGGACAGGAAAATGCTCCAACACAGGCAAAAAATCCAAAAAGCTTCACAGGTCTTGAAAAAAGAGTGACAGGTCTGGTCAAATGTATCCTTCCACAATTTCTCCTTGCAATTTCTCCTACTCCCTTTCACTCTCTCAATTTTTCTCCTTATATACTCTTTTCCAGCCCCCTCTGAGGCATGCCCAGGACATGCCCAAAAACTAGCTCCAGACTGGGCTTAACAAAAAAAATTGTCAATACTGCCATCTAGTGGCTTTTTTTTCCCCACATTACAGCTGTCAACCCCTTTTTACGGGAACAAAAGTCATTGCGCAGGTGCTTGCTCAGCTGTTCTATGGCCAGGTGTGACTTATTGCCTCTTTATTTAATCTACAAATAAACAGATAAAAGGTACTGAGTTGTTTTCAAGCTCTGCATTTCCATTTGAAACATGTAGTTCTTAACTTTAGATTTGAATTCCCCTGCCACTGCCAGTGAAGCAATCCATCATTGAGCTGAAAAATCAAAGTAAAAGCTTCAGGGAAAATGCCAGACATCAGGTGTGGCTAAATCAACAACTTGGTTCATTCCTAAATGTCCTCTATGATGTCATCAGGTGCACAGCCAATTAGCCATTACAAGCTGCATTACAAGCTGCTCTACTTTTGTCAGTTTCCCCTTCATCTTCAGTTGTATATACACCAATGAGCCAAAACAGAGCAGCTGAAGGTCACCTGGTTCAGTGAGCCCCATAACATCATGTGCCTCGGCTGCGTACCTGTGCACCACTTACCTGGGAAGAGATCAGGATGCACTGTGGGAAGAGGACAAGCTGGTGGAAGGAGGGTGATACTTTGGGGAATATCCTGCTGCGAAACCCTGAGTTTGGGAATTCAAGTGAGGTCAGCTTGATGGAGCTGTTTTAGTAGCATAAAGTTAACTTCACTGTATGAAGCTGGTGGTCTCAATCTTGCAGCTGATTGGTGCATATGATTGGCAGGTTGGTGGATGATGGAGAAAGTGATGCGGGCGCTCCCGTTTTCCAGTTAAAACTGTGTTACATCACGAGGCCGAGGCGCTTTTTAAATGTTAGATTTCAGAACATCCTAACAGGATGTGGCTCACACTGAAGTGTCAATTAAATTGCTGCCAAGAAGACTGAACATAATTAATCCTCTCTTTATGTTGTTACTTCCTGTAATTTCGGCAAACGATTTCCTTCAGTTTGTCTTTCATTTAAACAGGCTCTCTCCCAAATGTCAAGCCTTGGACATTTTATTTTTGTTTTAATTTGTTCAGCGGTACTTCAGCTTGTTGGTCCACCTGGGGGAACCTGACATGCATGAGAACCAGCCAATGCTGCCCTGTTGCTATGGCGACAAGCTGACTGCCACATCATTGGCCAGCCTCAAGCTGAGAATTCTGTGGGCATCGACAACTGCATTTTAAAGCCCAGTGATACAAATGAATGTGACTCTAAAATGCTGTAGTATCCTTTCTGTACGCTTCATGTGACTGAAGACTGATAATTGTTTGTGGAAAACTGTGGGACACCTTGAGTTGCATTTTGTTTGGGAGATGCCATATGAATGAAGTTTATTATTATTATTATTATTATTATTATTATTATTATTCATTTACTCAGCATAGATGAATGCTGTAGAGGAGGTTGTGTTTCTACAGAGGACAAAGTATTTTTATAGCCTTTGGCCTCAACTACTTCTCTCAGGATTTGTGTTGTACTGAGGATGGTATTATTATTATTATTATTATTATTATTATTATTTTAAACTCGACAAACCATATGCATCATGATGAAATGATACTGGACCGATATGGACACTTGGACGCTCTTGTAACAGGAGGCCAATCTTGTTTTCATCTTATAATCTTTCAAACATGAATCCAGTCATGACCATTCTTCGTGCTGACTCTCCGTGTGCAGGTCTGAGAGGGACAGCTGAGGGTTTAGCTGTGTGCAGGTCTGAGAGAGACAGCTGAGGGTTTAGCTGTGTGCAGGTCTGAGAGAGACAGCTGAGGGTTTAGCTGTGTGCAGGTCTGAGAGGGACAGCTGAGGGTTTAGCTGTGTGCAGGTCTGAGAGGGACAGCTGAGGGTTTAGCTGTGTGCAGGTCTGAGAGAGACAGCTGAGGGTTTAGCTGTGTGCAGGTCTGAGAGGGACAGCCGAGGGTTTAGCTGTGTGCAGGTCTGAGAGGGACAGCTGAGGGTTTAGCTGTGTGCAGGTCTGAGAGAGACAGCCGAGGGTTTAGCTGTGTGCAGGTCTGAGAGAGACAGCTGAGGGTTTAGCTGTGTGCAGGTCTGAGAGAGACAGCTGAGGGGTTTAGCTGTGTTCAGGTCTGAGGTCTGAGGGTTTAGCTGTGTGCAGGTCAGAGGGGACAGCTTTTAGCTGTGTGCAGGTCTGAGAGGACAGCTGAGGGTTTAGCTGTGTGCAGGTCTGAGAGAGACAGCTGAGGGTTTAGCTGTGTTCAGGTCTGAGAGAGACAGCTGAGGGTTTAGCTGTGTGCAGGTCTGAGAGAGACAGCTGAGGGTTTAGCTGTGTGCAGGTCTGAGAGAGACAGCTGAGGGTTTAGCTGTGTGCAGGTCTGAGAGAGACAGCTGAGGGTTTAGCTGTGTGCAGGTCTGAGGGTTTAGACAGCTGCTGAGGGTTTAGCTGTGTGCAGGTCTGAGAGAGAGCAGCTGAGGGGTTTGCTGTGTGCAGGTCTGAGAGAGACTGCTGAGGGTTGAGCTGTGTGCAGGTCTGAGAGAGACAGCTGAGGGTTGAGCTGTGTGCAGGTCTGAGAGAGAGACAGCTGAGGGTTTAGCTGTGTTCAGGTCTGAGAGAGACAGCTGAGGGGTTTAGCTGTGTGCAGGTCTGAGAGAGACAGCTGAGGGTTTAGCTGTGTGCAGGTCTGAGAGAGACAGCTGAGGGTTTTGCTGTGTACAGGTCTGAGAGAGACAGCTGAGGGTTTAGCTGTGTGCAGGTCTGAGAGACACAGCCGAGGGTTTAGCTGTGTTCAGGTCTGAGAGAGACAGCTGAGGGTTTTGCTGTGTACAGGTCTGAGAGAGACAGCTGAGGGTTTAGCTGTGTGCAGGTCTGAGAGAGACAGCTGAGGGTTTAGCTGTGTGCAGGTCTGAGAGGGATAGCTGAGGGTTTAGCTGTGTGTAGGTCTGAGAGAGACAGCTGAGGGTTTAGCTGTGTGCAGATCTGAGAGAGACAGCTGAGGGTTTAGCTGTGTGCAGGTCTGAGAGGGACAGCCGAGGGTTTAGCTGTGTTCAGGTCTGAGAGAGACAGCCGAGGGTTTAGCTGTGTTCAGGTCTGAGAGAGACAGCCGAGGGTTTAGCTGTGTGCAGGTCTGAGAGAGACAGCCGAGGGTTTAGCTGTGTGCAGGTCTGAGAGAGACAGCCGAGGGTTTAGCTGTGTGCAGGTCTGAGAGAGACAGCCGAGGGTTTAGCTGTGTGCAGGTCTGAGAGAGACAGCTGAGGGTTGAGCTGTGTGCAGGTCTGAGAGAGACAGCTGAGGGTTGAGCTGTGTGCAGGTCTGAGAGAGACAGCTGAGGGTTTAGCTGTGTGCAGGTCTGAGAGAGACAGCTGAGGGTTTAGCTGTGTGCAGGTCTGAGAGAGACAGCTGAGGGTTTCGCTGTGTGCAGGTCTGAGAGAGACAGCTGAGGGTTTAGCTGTGTGCAGGTCTGAGAGAGACAGCTGAGGGTGTAGCTGTGTGCAGGTCTGAGAGAGACAGCTGAGGGTTTAGCTGTGTACAGGTCAGAGAGGGACAGCTGAGGGTTTAGCTGTGTGCAGGTCTGAGAGAGACAGCTGAGGGTTTCGCTGTGGTCGTGCTCAGGGTCGTGGTTTATGAGATGGTTTTGGGAGCTCAGAGCTTGTGGTGAGGGGATCTCAAATATTGCAGAGATGAAAAAATTGCAGCCCAAAATAAAGTCTTCTCCAAAACCCAGAACTCCCCACAGTCCCACGGCTGTGTCCCTGGTTTCAGATGCATTGCGGTTTGTGGAAAAGCGATACTTCATCAGGAGTCAGGTCATCCAACGTGTCCTCTGGTCCAATGAGGTCACAGAAACAGAATCATTCATGAGCACGACAGTCTCCAGAGCGACCAAAAGCAAACACTTCCACTGCTTCTATGATTGAATTTAAAGGCTTTAATGCCGGGTTTATCCTGCGTTACTTTATAGGTTAGCTAATATTAGCAATCAGCAGGCTGTGCTGATTTTAATCTGCAAATATTAATGCACAAATGTTTATCTGGGAGAGACACAGTGGGACGCTTTAAGTATTGACCTGATGGACAGTAAAACTGAACAGAGTCTATGACAGGACAAAGCTGCTGACATCTAATGCTGGCAGATTTTCTCCAATTACCTTTTAAAGATTCTTTCTGTTCTTACACACACCTCAGCTCTGTAAACTACCGACGCACACTCACATCCACACACACACAAAACAAAAACAAACGCGCGCACGCACGCGCACACACACACACACACGCACCCACACACACACACACACACGCACCCACGCGCACACACACGCACACACACACGCACCCACACGCATGTGCACACATACACACAAACACCCATGCGCACACACACACATACACACACAAATGTATAAATACACACACACACACACTCATGTACACACACACACACAAACACGCACATGCACACACACATATGCACATACGCACGCATGCGCGCACACACATGCACATACACTCTCACACACACAAAAATGCATAAACACAAATGACGAAGCTTCTCTTTAGGGATTTGGGCAATGGGGGGCGGGTACGAATTCGCAACAAGTTTGTGTTCTCATATTTTATTTAATTTATTTATTTATTTTTTCTCAAGGAGAGGTTAATTCCGTGGCTTTGAAACCGTGATAATGGCTTTGCTGCTGTTGCTGCTATTGTTCGCGGAGGTGAAAAGCTTTATGTTTAGATTTGAGATGATGATATTTGTTTATTTGAAACCCAACAGGAAAAGGTGTTGGCTCTCCCAGCTGCTCAGGTGAATCATGCCTTCTGTGTTAATTCCACTTTGGGATAAATAATCAAAGCTCATAAGGCGAGCGGCGCCTTCCCTCTTTCGGTATTCGCCTGCATGTCTCGTGAAGGCGTTGCCATGCACATCACAGATGAGGGAAAGCACTATTTTTGTGATTATTTTATTTTATAATTATTTCTTAAATTTTAGATTCATCACTTTCATCCAAGGATTCCAAATATGCCTGATAAATTCGATTCTCACCAACGTTGTCCAACACCATTGTCTTACGTGAAATGAACATGGGATGTAACTACTAGACATGAGCTTAGCTGAGATATTTAAGCGCGGCCGCACTTCCGCAGGTCCGTGACCTACATTCCGCGAGCTCTCTCTCCTGAACACTCCGCGCGCCCCTCGCTCTTCTATCAGAATAATCGGCCCGGCAGCACATGACGGCCCCTTTGATCTCCGCGCGGCGGATCTGAAGTCGGGAAAAGGAGGGGGAAAAACGACCGGGAAAGCCGCGCGCCTATTACAGTTGGGGGATCACTGCGTCTCAGACTCGACATGCCTCCCTGTCAGCGTCGCGAATACAAAGTGAATCATTCAGCAATGCTTACGAAGCCGATTCAGCAGTATAATAACAAAACATAATTTTCAAAAGTTTGTGAGTGCCATATATTTCCAGTACCAGGCATTAAAAAGACGCATTGTAAAGCCTAACTAGATTTTTTTCTTTTTTTTAATTATTATTTTCCTTTGAGGTAATTTTTATTTCACGCACATTATAAGCATCAAACTCTGTCATAATTCCCCTTGAGTTCAATGCAATTTATTGCCTCCGCCAAGGAGGTGGTTATTTTTTGCGGCGTTGGTTTGTCTGTCTGTCTGACTGTTTGTTTGTGTACAAGATAACTCAAAAAGTGATCAACGGATATCTCTGAAATTTTATGCGTGAGTGGCTATTACATCAGGGATGGACACTTTTGATTTTCACCGTCATCAGTCAAACCAAAGACGTGTTAGAAAGGAAAACTTATCATCTGCAATACACTGCTATATTTTAAGAAATTGGTCACACTTTCTGTCTCTTAAGTGGGCGCGGTTGCGGAAGTATTTTGAGTGTTGTGTTCGCAGTAAATTTTGGAATATACAAACATCGGTCTTATGTTTGCATGATGTATTTATATTTCATTAGCCATTTTGCTCTTGCACTAACGCTAAAATGCTTTAGCTGGCTAGCTTGGGCATTCGTGAATGTTATTTGACATGAGCTTAAAAATTTGAGTTTGGCTGACGAGTGTGAACTTTAGAGTAGTTATGTTTTGAACTGGATAATGATAGTGGGGAAAGAACCAACGTTGATCCAAGTTTTGTTCTGAAAAAAAAAAAAAAAAACAAGCACATTTATTCAAAACGGATTTGTTAGCGTTGTTTTATCGCATTAAGCGTTGGCAAGACATTAGGCCACCTCAACTCTGGTCCATAGGCTTTCAGAGTTATAAATCATTCATCATTCTAACCTGTGAAACACTGAAGTTTCCTTTTGGCTCTCAAATCGTCTCCTTGTATTTTGCAGTTTCCCTGCCTTATCTATGCTTATTTTTTTTTATGAAAGAATATTAATGCTTCATGTGTCTGAAACATAGACTGTATAAAAAGATGGACGAAGCAACCGTGACGTCACCCATTGGTTTCAGCATACCATTGAGGAAGCCTCGATTTTGGCGATTTGAATTGCGCCATTTTGTCATTTTGAAACCGGATGTGATTCCTATTGGACGAGAGCGTGAACTGAATATCCTGGGAGGAGCGAGGGGTGGATCTACGGGTGGGTCTTACCGTATCAGACGAAGACCAGAGGATAGCCACGCCCCTAAAGCATATACTGGCTTTATCCTTTATTCTAGTCTACTTGGGACCATAATTTACAAAAATGAACATCATGATATATCGAAGGAGACTTGAAACTTGTGATAGATACAATAAAGTAATATGGAAAATCATTACTTAAATTATAAATCTGGTGATAAAGTAGGGTCATTTTCTCATAGACTTCAAAAGCATTGACCTTCTTTTTGCAACCACCGATGTCGCCATCTGCTGGCCATTAAATATAATGCAAATTTTGGAGATTTCCGCATAGGCCTCACTTTTCAGACCCGAGTGCTGCGTCCATCTTTTTATACTCTCAATGGTCTGAAACTGAAATCAGCGCACTTTTATTGAAAACATTCTTAAGATACTGAATAAGCTCTCTTCCTGCCTAACCCTTCCAAATATCCAGCCATTAAGGTAAGAATTTTAAGGTAGGAATTTCATTACCTTTCGCTCCACTCCTGGGACCGTCTTCAGTCAAATCTCCAGCGTCATCACATTGTTCCTTAAAATCAGTTCAGTTATTATCAGTATTATGATCCACATTACAGCTTGCAACCTCTCTAATTGTAAGCAATATATTTACCACTGTGTTTCTGGTGAATTTAGAGTTCATTGCCTAACCTCTACTATAATTTGGCCAGATCGGGTTTTTTTTTTTTTTTTCCCAGTGGGACTTATTGATTTGGGTGAGAGGAAATAATAATACTCACAATAACGCAACGTGTTTTACTGTAATTGTTAGCGAGCTGAAAGGCCATTGCAAAACGAAACAGCATCAGCCAGGTCACTCAGACTTATGAAATACGACAGGTGCTCATTTATTTCTCACCTGTCTGCATCCTCGGGAAAAGAAAAGGTGGATAGCGTGTTCCTATCATTACAACCCATCGCTGCACAGGGTTTCAGCATTTTTAGCATGCATGGGCAACACACAAGATATGATACATATTTTAATTTTTGCGCCGACAATTTTGCCGCTTTTCCCCACTTGTTTAATATCTGATATCAACCCAGAACAAGATCATAGCGATCAAATATATTCCTTTTCCCCGCTAAAAATGATAGAACATCAATGACAATAATAGTATCACTGAGCAAAGAAACACAAGCATTATTTCAGTTTTAATTTTTATTTGTGGTTTCCCGCAGTCCGTACTGTATTTCTGTATTGCCAGATGTTACGCGAGCGCTGCTGAGAGAGACACAGGTCTCGAACAAAGTTCATTTTCTCCTGATCTGTTGGTCTTAAAAATGTAATTGCAGACGGTGATAACGGTTGGAAGACAGATTCTGCTCAGGCACTGGAAGTCATCAGGACCCCCCCCATTTGATGAATGGACCTCTGAACGGGGAAAAGTGGCTGCATATGAAAGAATGTTGTACAGGATGACTAACAGGGCACAAAAATATATCCAGAAGTGGGGCAGATACAGCTCAACTATGAGGACATGAGAAAGTTGGGAGGTGTAAGTTCTTTATTGTTATTTAGTTATTGTTATTATTTATGCATTTTTCCATTATTATTGTTATTATTTGTATATTTATTTATTTTGGGTGGTAGCAAAGCCATACGGCCTGAGTCAATGGTCTCCCTCTGGTTGGGGTGGGCTGGTGGGGGGGGGGGGGGGGGGGGGTGTTGTGGGTAAATGCTAGTTGTATAATTGATTGTTTATATGGAATTGTATTTTATAAATGGAAAATAATAAAAATGCAAGTAAAAAAAAAAAAAAAAAAAAATGTAACTGCAGCGCGCCAGAATGTTTGAAAGATGTGGCCTGTAACAAGAAAGTCCAATATTTACGTAAGTGATGAAGGGGAAAATAAATAAATAAATAAAAATTGGTGATAATTTGTGCTCAGGCTCAAACTTCCCATCGGACTTAAAACACTAAGGACCCGCAGCGAGTCTCCAAAGGGGCGGGACACTGACGTGACTGATACAGGACTTTACTCCTCAGTGAAGGGTCTCGCTCCGCAGACGTCAGTCTTTGGTAAAACTATCCGGCAGCAACGGCAGCCATCTTGAAATCTTATGACATGTAAAAACTGAAATTCGCTCCCAGTGGTCTCGCATCAGGGACAGAAACTATCCCTAAATTTCTTAAGAGGCATGTTCAATCAGCAAAATTTCGACAGTGCTGCCGTGCCGGAGGTTTGCACTCTCAGAGAGACTCTAGCTAGAAATATGTTACCTCATTCATCACCACTGATTATGCCTGTGCTTCGCACCTCTCATCATCTGTGTCTCTAACACACACACATGAAATATACCCCACAGAGATACACACTCACACCTCTCATCATCTGTGTCTCTAACACACACACACATGAAATATACCCCAGAGAGATACACACTCACACCTCTCATCATCTGTGTCTCTAACTCACACACATGAAATATACCCCACAGAGATACACACACACCTCCTCTCTCATCATCTGTGTCTCTAACACACACACATGAAATATACCCCAGAGAGATACACACTCACTCCTCTCATCATCTGTGTCTCTAACTCACACACATGAAATATACCCCAGAGAGATACACACTCACACCTCTCATCATCTGTGTCTCTAACACACACACACACACACATGAAATATACCCAGAGAGATACACACTCACACCTCTCATCATCTGTGTCTCTAACACACACACACAAAAATATACCCCACAGAGATACACACTCACACCTCTCATCATCTGTGTCTCTAACACACACACAAAAAAATATACCCCACAGATATACACACTCACACCTCTCATCATCTGTGTCTCTAACACACACACATGAAATATACCCCACAGAGATACACACTCACACCTCTCATCATCTGTGTCTCTAACACACACACACATGAAATATACCCCACAGAGATACACACTCACTCCTCTCATCATCTGTGTCTCTAACTCACACACATGAAATATACCCCACAGAGATACACACTCACACCTCTCATCATCTGTGTCTCTAACACACACACACATGAAATATACCCCACAGAGATACACACTCACTCATCTCATCATCTGTGTCTCTAACTACACACACACACATGAAATATACCCCACAGAGATACACACTCACACCTCTCATCATCTGTGTCTCTAACACACACACACAAAATATACCCCACAGAGATATACACTCACACACCTCTCTCATCATCTGTGTCTCTAACACACACACACATGAAATATACCCCACAGAGATACACACTCACACCTCTCATCATCTGTGTCTCTAACACACACACACATGAAATATACCCCAGAGAGATACACACTCACACCTCTCATCATCTGTGTCTCATCACACACACACACAATATACCCCACAGAGATACACACTCACACTCCTCTCATCATCTGTGTCCCTAACACACACACATGAAATATACCCCACAGAGATACACACTCACTCCTCTCATCATCTGTGTCTCTAACACACACACATGAAATATACCCCACAGAGATACACACTCACTCCTCTCATCATCTGTGTCTCTAACTCACACACACCCCACAGAGATACACACTCACATACCCTCATCAGATACACACACACATGACACCCCCAGAGATACACACTCATCATCTCATCATCTCTGTTCTCACACACACATGAAAATATACCCCACAGAGATACACACTCACACCTCTCATCATCTGTGTCTCTAACACACACACATGAAATATACCCCACAGAGATACACACACACACTCTCTCATCATCTGTGTCCCCCCCACAGAGATACACACTCACACCTCTCATCATCTGTGTCTCTAACACACACACACATGAAATATACCCCACAGAGATACCCCACAGAGATACACACTCTCACACCTCTCATCATCTGTGTCTCTAACACACACACACATGAAATATACCCCACAGAGATATACACCACAGACATACACACTCTCATCATCTCTGTGTCTCTAACACACACACACACATAAAATATACCCCACAGAGATACACACTCACTCCTCTCATCATCTGTGTCACTAACACACACACATACAAATATATACCACAGAGATACACACTCAGATACACTCTCTCATCATCTGTGTCTCCTAACACACACACACATGAAATATACCCCACAGAGATACACACTCACACCTCTCATCATCTGTGTCTCTAACACACACACATGAAATATACCCCACAGAGATACACACTCACACCTCTCATCATCTGTGTCTCTAACTCACACACACACATGAAATATACCCCACAGAGATACACACTCACACCTCTCATCATCTGTGTCTCTAACACACACACACATGAATATACCCCAGAGATACACACTCACACCTCTCATCATCTGTGTCTCTAACACACACACACAAAATATACCCCACAGAGATACACACTCACTCTCTCATCATCTGTGTCTCTAACACACACACACACAAATATACCCCAGAAGAGACACACACACCTCTCATCATCTGTGTCTCTCTAACACACACACATGAAATATACCCCACAGAGATACACACTCACACCCTCCTCATCATCATCTGTGTCCCTAACACACAACACACACACATAAATATACCCCACAGAGATACACACTCACACCTCTCATCATCTGTCTGTGTCTCACAAAATACACACAGAGATACAATATACCCTCATCATCTGTGTCTCTAACACACACACACATGAAATATACCACAGAGATACACACATCATCTCATCATCTGTGTCTCTAACACACACACATGAAATATACCCCACACAGAGATACACACTCACACCTCTCATCATCTGTGTCTCTAACACACACATGAAATATACCCCACAGAGATACACACTCTCACATCATCTGTGTCTCTAACTCACACACATGAAATATACCCCACAGAGATACACACTCACTCCTCTCATCATCTGTGTCTCTAACACACACACATGAAATATACCCCACAGAGATACACACTCACACCTCTCATCATCTGTGTCTCTAACACACACACATGAAATATACCCCACAGAGATACACACTCACTCCTCTCATCATCTCTGTGTCTCTAACACACACACACATGAAATATACCCCACAGAGATACACACACACACCCTCTCATCATCTGTGTCTCTAACACACACACATGAAATATACCCCACAGAGATACACACACACACCTCTCATCATCTGTGTCTCTAACACACACACATGAAATATACCCCCAGAGATACACATACACACCTCTCATCATCTCATCATCTGTGTCCCCACAGAGATACACACACACACACATCTGTGTCCCTAAATATACCCAAAGATATACACACAGAGACACACACTCACATCATCTGTGTCTCTAACACACACACATGAAATATACCCCCAGAGATACACACTCACACCTCTCATCATCTGTGTCTCTAACACACACACATGAAATATACCCCACAGAGATACACACTCACACCTCTCATCATCTGTGTCTCTAACACACACACACATGAAATATACCCCACAGAGATACACACTCACCCTCTCATCATCTGTGTCTCTGAAATATACCCCACAGAGATAACACTCACACACACACACACATGAAATATACCCCACAGATACACACACACACTCCTCTCATCATCTGTGTCTCTAACACACACACATGAAATATACCCACAGAGAGATACACTCAAATCTCATCATCTGTGTCTCTAACCACACACACATGAAATATACCCCACAGAGAAATACACACTCACACACACCTCTCATCATCTGTGTCTCTAACACACACACACCCCACAGAAATATCACTCCTCTCATCATCTGTGTCTCTAACACACACACATGAAATATACCCACAGAGATACACACACTCACACCTCTCATCATCTGTGTCTCTAACACACACACACATGAAATATACCCCACAGAGATACACACTCACACCTCTCATCATCTGTGTCTCTAACACACACACATGAAATATACCCCACAGACATACACAAACACACACACACACACATGAAATATACCCCACAGAGATACACTCACACCTCATCATCTGTGTCTCTAACACACACACATGAAATATACCCCACAGAGATACACACACTCACACCTCTCATCATCTGTGTCTCTAACACACACACACATGAAATATACCCCACAGAGATACACACTCACACCTCTCATAATCTGTGTCTCTAACACACACACATGAAATATACCCCACAGAGATACACACTCACACCTCTCATCATCTGTGTCTCTAACACACACACATGAAATATACCCCACAGAGATACACACTCACACCTCTCATCATCTGTGTCCTAACACACACACACATGAAATATACCCCAGAGAGATACACACTCACTCCTCTCATCATCTGTGTCTCTAACACACACACACGAAATATACCCCACAGAGATACACACTCACTCTGCTCATCATCTGTGTCTCTAACACACACACACATGAAATATACCCCACAGAGATACACACTCACACCTCTCATCATCTGTGTCTCTAACACACACACATGAAATATACCCCACAGAGATACACACACTCACACCTCTCTCATCATCTGTGTCTCTAACACACACACACATGAAATATACCCCAGAGAGATACACACTCACACCTCTCATCATCTGTGTCTCTAACACACACACACATGAAATATACCCCACAGAGATACACACTCACACCTCTCATCATCTGTGTCTCTAACACACACACATGAAAAATATACCCCACAGAGATACACACTCACACCTCTCATCATCTGTGTCTCTAACACACACACACACATGAAATATACCCCCACAGAGATACACACTCACACCTCTCATCATCTGTGTCTCTAACACACACACATGAAAATATACCCCACAGAGAGATACACTCACACCTCTCATCATCTGTGTCTCTAACACACACACACATGAAATATACCCCACAGAGATATACACACTCACACCTCTCATCATCTGTGTCTCTAACACACACACACACATGAAATATACCCCACAGAGATACACACTCACACCTCTCATCATCTGTGTCTCTAACACACACACATGAAATATACCCCACAGAGATACACACACACACACACATCTGTGTCTCCTAACACACACACATGAAATATACCCCACAGAGATACACACTCACACCTCTCATCATCTGTGTCTCTAACACACACACACATGAAATATACCCCACAGATACATACACACTCACACCTCTCATCATCTGTGTCTCTAACACACACATGAAATATACCCCACAGACATACACACACACACACCTCTCATCATCTGTGTCTCTAACACACACACACATGAAATATACCCCACAGAGATACACACTCACACCTCTCATCATCTGTGTCTCTAACACACACACACATGAAATATACCCCACAGAGATACACACTCACACCTCTCATCATCTGTCTCCTAACCACACATGAAATATACCCCACAGAGATACACACTCACACCTCTCATCATCTGTGTCTCTAACACACACACATGAAATATACCCCACAGAGATACACACTCACTCCTCTCATCATCTGTGTCTCTAACACACACACATGAAATATACCCCACAGAGATACACACTCACACCTCCTCTCATCATCTGTGTCTCTAACACACACACACACATGAAATATACCCCCAGAGATACACACTCACACCTCTCATCATCTGTGTCTCCTAACACACACACATGAAATATACCCCACAGAGATACACACTCTCATCATCTGTGTCACACACTCTCATCATCTGTGTCTCTCTAACACACACACATGAAATATACCCCACAGAGATACACACTCACACCTCTCATCATCTGTGTCTCTCTAACACACACACACATGAAATATACCCCACAGAGATACACACTCACTCCTCTCATCATCTGTGTCTCTAACACACACACATGAAATATACCCCACAGAGATACACACACACACTCCTCATCATCTGTGTCTCTAACACACACACACACAAATATAAATATACCCCACAGAGATACACACTCACACCTCTCATCATCTGTGTCTCTAACACACACACACATGAAATATACCCAGAGATACACACACACACTCTCATCATCTGTGTCTCTAACACACACACATGAAATATACCCCCACAGAGATACACACCACCTCTCATCATCTGTGTCTCTAACACACACACATGAAATAAATATACCCCACAGAGATACACACTCACTCATCATCTGTGTCTCTAACACATCATCTGAGATACACACTCACTCCTCAACATCATCTGTGTCTCTAACACACACACACATGAAATATACCCCACAGAGATACACACTCACACCTCTCATCATCTGTGTCTCTAACACACACATGAAATATACCCCACAGAGATATACACACACACACCTCTCATCATCTGTGTCTCTAACACACACACATGAAATATACCCACAGAGATACACACTCACACCTCTCATCATCTGTGTCTCTAACACACACACATGAAATATACCCCACAGAGATACACACTCACACCTCTCATCATCTGTGTCTCTAACACACACACATGAAATATACCCCACAGACATACACACACACACACACTCTCATCATCTGTGTTTCTAACACACACACACGAAAAATACCCCACAGAGATACACACTCACACCTCTCATCATCTGTGTCTCTAACACACACACACATGAAATATACCCCACAGAGATACACACTCACTCCTCTCATCATCTGTGTCTCTAACACACACACATGAAATATACCCCACAGAGATACACACTCACACCTCTCATCATCTGTGTCTCTAACACACACACACATGAAATATACCCCAGAGATATACACACTCACCTCTCATCATCTGTGTCTCTAACACACACACACATGAAATATACCCCACAGAGATACACACTCACTCTGCTCATCATCTGTGTCTCTAACACACACACACATGAAATATACCCCACAGAGATACACACTCAATCCTCTCATCATCTGTGTCTCTAACACACACACATGAAATATACCCCACAGAGATACACACACTCCTCATCATCTGTGTCTCTAACACACACACACAAATATACCCCACAGAGATACACACTCACACCTCTCATCATCTGTGTCTCTAACACACACACACATGAAATATACCCCACAGAGATACACACTCACACCTCTCATCATCTGTGTCTCTAACACACACACATGAAATATACCCCACAGAGATACACACTCACACCTCTCATCATCTGTGTCTCTAACACACACACATGAAATATACCCCACAGAGATACACACTCACACCTCTCATCATCTGTGTCTCTAAACACACACACACATGAAATATACCCCACAGATATACACACTCACACCTCTCATCATCTGTGTCTCTAACACACACACACATGAAATATACCCCACAGAGATACACACTCACACCTCTCATCATCTGTGTCTCTAACACACACACATGAAATATACCCCTCATCATCTGTGTCTCTAACACACACACATGAAATATACCCCACAGAGATACACACTCACACCTCTCATCATCTGTGTCTCTAACACACACACAAAAATATACCCCACAGAGATACACACTCACACCTCTCATCATCTGTGTCTCCTAACACACACACATGAAATATACCCCACAGAGATACACACTCACACCTCTCATCATCTGTGTCTCTAACACACACACATGAAATATACCCCACAGAGATACACACACACACACCTCTCATCATCTGTGTCTCTAACACACACACATGAAATATACCCCACAGAGATACACACTCACACCTCTCATCATCTGTGTCTCTAACACACACACATGAAATATACCCCACAGAGATACACACTCACACCTCTCATCATCTGTGTCTCTAACACACACACATGAAATATACCCCACAGAGATACACACTCACACCTCTCATCATCTGTGTCCCTAACACACACACAAAAAAATATACCCCACAGAGATACACACTCACTCCTCTCTCATCATCTGTGTCTCTAACACACACACACATGAAATATACCCCCACAGAGATACACACTCACACCTCTCATCATCTGTGTCTCTAACACACACACATGAAATATACCCCACAGAGATACACACTCACACCTCTCATCATCTGTGTCTCTAACACACACACACACACATGAAATATACCCCACAGAGATACACACTCACACCTCTCATCATCTGTGTCTCTCTAACACACACACATGAAATATACCCCACAGAGATACACACTCACACCTCTCATCATCTGTGTCTCTAACACACACACATGAAATATACCCAACAGAGATACACACTCACTCCTCTCATCATCTGTGTCTCTAACACACACACATGAAATATACCCCACAGAGATACACACTCACACCTCTCATCATCTGTGTCTCTAACACACACACATGAAATATCCACAGAGATACACACTCACACCTCTCATCATCTGTGTCTCTAACACACACACATGAAATATACCCCACAGAGAAACACACTCACACCTCATCATCTGTGTCTCTAACACACACACATGAAATATACCCCACAGAGATCACACTCACTTCTCTCATCATCTGTGTCTCACACACACACACATGAAATATACCCCACAGAGATACACACTCACACCTCTCATCATCTGTGTCTCTAAACACACACACACATGAAAATATACCCCACAGAGATACACACACACACACCTCTCATCATCTGTGTCTCTAACACACACACATGAAATATACCCCACAGAGATACACACTCACACCTCTCATCATCTGTGTCTCTAACACACACACACATGAAATATACCCCACAGAGATACACACTCACCTCTCATCATCTGTGTCTCTAACACACACACATGAAATATACCCCACAGAACACACACACACACCTCTCATCATCTGTGTTTCTAACACACACACACAAAAAATACCCCACAGAGATACACACTCACACCTCTATCATCTGTGTCTCTACACACACTCATCATCTGTGTCATCTGTGTCACACACACACACATGAAATATACCCCAGAGATACACACTCACACCTCTCATCATCTGTGTCTCTAACACACACACATGAAATATACCCCACAGAGATACACACTCACCTCTCATCATCTGTGTCTCTAACACACACACACATGAAATATACCCCCACAGAGATACACACACACACCTCTCATCATCTGTGTCTCTAACACACACACATGAAATATACCCCACAGAGATACACACTCACACACCTCTCATCATCTGTGTCTCTAACACACACACAAACATGAAATATACCCCATCTGTGTCAGAGATACACACACACAAATATACCTCATCATCTGTGTCACTAACACACATCATCTGTGTCTCTACACACAAATATACCCCACAGAGATACACACACACACACACCTCTCTCATCATCTGTGTGTCTCTAACACACACACATGAAATATACCCCAGAGAGATACACACTCACACCTCTCATCATCTGTGTCTCTAACACACACACACATGAAATATACCCCACAGAGATACACACTCACACCTCTCATCATCTGTGTCTCTAACACACACACAAGAAAATATACCCCACCCAGATACACACTCACACCTCTCTCATCATCTGTGTCTCTAACACACACACATGAAATATAATATACCCCACAGAGATACACCCACACCTCTCATCATCTGTGTGTCTAACACACACACACATGAAATATACTCATCATCTGTGTCTCTCTAACACACACACATGAAATATACCCCACAGAGACACACACACACCTCTCATCATCATCTCTGTGTCTCTAACACACACACAGAAATATCATCACCCCACAGAGATACACACACACACACACACCTCTCATCATCTGTGTCTCTAACACACACACATGAAATATATCCCACAGAGATACACACTCACACCTCTCATCATCTGTGTCTCTAACACACACACATGAAATATACCCCACAGAGATACACACTCACACCTCTCATCATCTGTGTCTCTAACACACACACACATGAAATATATACCCCACAGAGATACACACTCACTCCCTCTCATCATCTGTGTCTCTAACACACACACACATGAAATATATACCCCACAGAGATACACACTCACACCTCTCATCATCTGTGTCTCTAACACACACATGAAATATACCCCACACAGAGATACACACTCACACCTCTCATCATCTGTGTCTCTAACACACACACATGAAATATACCCCACAGAGATACACACTCACTCCTCTCATCATCATCTGTCTCCTCTAACACACACACATGAAATACCCCCACAGAGATACACACTCACACATCATCATCATCTGTGTCTAACACACACACATGAAATATACCCCACAGAGATACACACTCATCATCTGTGTCTCTAACACACATCTGTGTCTCTCATCACACACACACATGAAATATACCCCACAGAGATACACACTCACACCTCTCATCATCTGTGTCTCTAACACACACACACATGAAATATACCCCACAGAGATACACACTCACACCTCTCATCATCTGTGTCTCTAACAACACACACACATGAAATATACCCCACAGAGATACACACTCACACCTCTCATCATCTGTGTCTCTAACACACACACACATGAAATATACCCCACAGAGATACACACTCACTCCTCTCATCATCTGTGTCTCTAACACACACACATGAAATATACCCCACAGAGATACACACTCACACCTCATCATCTGTGTCTCTAACACACACACACATGAATATACCCCACAGAGATACACACACACCTCCTCTCATCATCTGTGTCTCTAACACACACACACACACATGAAATATACCCCACAGAGATACACACTCACACTCCTCTCATCATCTCTGTCTCTCTAACACACACACATGAAATATACCCCACAGAGATACACACTCACACTCTCATCATCTGTGTCTCTAACACACACACATGAAAATATACCCACAGAGATACACACACTCACACCTCTCATCATCTGTGTCTCACACAAAATCACAGAGATACACACAAATATCCCCTCTAACACACACAGATATATACACTCACACCTCTCATCATCTGTGTCTCTACTCACACACACATGAAATATACCCCACAGAGATACACACTCACACCTCTCATCATCTGTGTCTCTAACACACACACACATGAAATATACCCCAGAGAGATACACACTCACACCTCTCATCATCTGTGTCTCTAACACACACACACATGAAATATACCCCACATCATCTGAGATACACACACATGAAATATAGACTCACTCCTCTCATCATCTGTGTCTCTAACACACACACATGAAATATACCCCACAGAGATACACACTCACACCTCTCATCATCTGTGTCTCTAACACACACACATGAAATATACCCCACAGAGATACACACTCACACCTCTCATCATCTGTGTCTCTAACACACACACACATGAAATATACCCCACAGAGATACACACACTCACACCTCTCATCATCTGTGTCTCTAACACACACACATGAAATATACCCCACAGAGATACACACTCACACCTCTCATCATCTGTGTCTCTAACACACACACACATGAAATATACCCCACAGAGATACACACTCACACCTCTCATCATCTGTGTCTCTAACACACACATGAAATATACCCCACAGAGATACACACTCACACCTCTCATCATCTGTGTCTCTAACACACACACACATGAAATATACCCCACAGAGATACACACTCACACCTCTCATCATCTGTGTCTCTAACACACACACACATGAAATATACCCCACAGAGATACACACTCACACCTCTCATCATCTGTGTCTCTAACACACACACATGAAATATACCCCACAGAGATACACACACACACACCAACACCTCTCATCATCTGTGTCTCTAACACACACACACACATGAAATATACCCCACAGAGATACACACTCACACCTCTCATCATCTGTGTCTCTAACACACACACACACACATGAAATATACCCCACAGAGATACACACTCACACCTCTCATCATCTGTGTCTCTAACACACACACACACATGAAATATACCCCACAGAGATACACACTCACACCTCTCATCATCTGTGTCTCTAACACACACACTGGAAATATACCCCATGGAGATGCACACTCACACCTCTCATCATCTGTGTCTCTAACATATACCCCACAGAGATACACACTCACACCTCTCATCATCTGTGTCTCTAACACACACACATGAAATATACCCCCACAGAGATACACACTCACACCTCTCATCATCTGTGTCTCTAACACACACACATGAAATATACCCCACAGAGAGATACACACTCACACCTCTCATCATCTGTGTCTCTAACACACACACACAAAATATACCCCACAGAGATACACACACACACACTCTCATCATCTGTGTCTCTAACACACACACACATGAAATATACCCACACACAGAGATACACACTCACACCTCTCATCATCTGTGTCTCTAACACACACACATGAAATATACCCCACAGAGATACACACACACACTCCTCTCATCATCTGTGTCTCTAACACACACACATGAAATATACCCCACAGAGATACACACTCACACCTCTCATCATCTGTGTCTCTAACACACACACATGAAATATACCCCACAGAGATACACACACACACCTCTCATCATCTGTGTCTCTAACACACACACATGAAATATACCCCAGAGAGATACACACTCACTCCTCTCATCATCTGTTTCTCTAACACACACACTCATTAAATCAATCTCTCTCCAAAGTGATCGCTTAGCACTGTTAATTATAAACACTAGCTCAGTACCATCTGCCGATCTAGGCGCCAGTTAGTGAGGTATTACCATCTGTCTGCATTTGTCTGTCCTTTCAGCTTTGGTAAAGCAGCAGATTTTTATGATCCGGATAGGTGACACACTTTTTGTGAACTTTATTAACAGGTAACTAAAATGCTTGAATATTGTGCCCAAATGTCGGTTTGAGTAATGGAGTATTTGAGGAAAACACATGCTGAACTGAAAGAGATATAGAGCAGGATTAGGATAGAAGCAAACTACGTGGTCAGGGACAGGGGTGCAGTTCAGTCATCAGGATAGACTGTTGGTCTCTGTGAGCGTGTTTAAGTTTGTTAATTTTGTGGCTGAATATTGGTCTCTGTGAGCATGTTTGTTTAATTTTGTTGAATATTGGTTTGTGAGTGTGTTTCAGCATTGGTAATTTTGTGGCTGAATATTGGTCTCTGTGAGCATGTTTAAGCATGTTAATTTTGTGGCTGAATATTGGTCTCTGTGAGTGTGTTTCAGCATGTTAATTTTGTGGCTGAATATTGGTCTCTGTGAGTGTGTTTAAGTTTGTTAATTTTGTGGCTGAATATTGGTCTCTGTGAGTGTGTTTAAGTTTGTTAATTTTGTGGCTGAATATTGGTCTCTGTGAGCATGTTTAAGTATGTTAATTTTGTGGCTGAATATTGGTCTCTGTGAGTGTGTTTCAGCATGTTAATTTTGTGGCTGAATATTGGTCTCTGTGAGTGTGTTTAAGCATGTTAATTTTGTGGCTGAATATTGGTCTCTGTGAGTGTGTTTAAGTTTGTTAATTTTGTGGCTGAATATTGGTCTCTGTGAGTGTGTTTAAGTTTGTTAATTTTGTGGCCGAATATTGGTCTCTGTGAGCGTGTTTAAGTATGTTAATTTTGTGGCCGAATATTGGTCTTTGTGAGTTTATGTATGTAAATTTTGTGGCCGAATATTGGTCTTTGTGAGCGAGTTTAAGTATGTTCATTTTGTGGCCGAATATTGGTCTTTGTGAGTTTGAGTACGTTCATTTTGTGGCCGAATATTGGTCTTTGTGAGTGAGTTTAAGTATGTTAATTTTGCGGCCAAATATTGGTCTTTTTGAGTGAGTTTAAGTATTGTTATGACTTGAAAATCACAACAAAGAAAACCAGCAATGACAGCTTAAACAAATTTATTCTTCACTGAGAAAAAAAAAAACTTCTACAAATAATCCACTGTTTAATCTTATAATAACACTCTAATGCCACTATGTAACTCTGTTGCCAAAACAAAAACTCTGCCTCTAATGACCAAAATCACAGCATTTATATAGACTAGCAACATTCTGGAAAGATCTACAGGATTCCTGGGTGATCCGGCCCCCTCCAGGCCCGAAGATGCCAGAAGCTTCTAGAAAGCACTAGTCTATTTCATCACAAAGAAGTTGTATTGCATCAAATCATGTTTTTCTACAGACATACCACCAGAGGGTGCTAAATGATAACCAAAATAAACAAACAGCTGACCAGTCATAATGGGCATTTAAATAGTGTCTACCAAATCTCCATTTACAAATGATATACAGTGCTGTACACAAAATACTCATAACACCTCCCCTCTTTAAGAAAAGGTTTGCTAAAAGCTTTCTCTTGTTAAAATTAACAAAGTTTTATAATCAGTATAATCTTGAACTTTACACAAAAGGTATCATTGATCATTATAACAATCATATACATAACAACCAGTGCAATTTTCACAATCAAATAGAAAAGTAAAATTACATGCGAAAGTGCATCTGGAATAACATTATCTTTTCCCTGATGTGAGAAATATCCAAATCATTCTCTTGCAAAAAGTAAACTCCATCTCAGTAATCTTTGATTCTTGTTTTTGATCTTATGCAAGAATGTGAGGGGATTGTGATCACTGAAGACCTTGATGGAAGTAGCTGAACAAGTCAAATAAACTTCAAAATGTTGTAAAGCCAAAACAAGTGCCAAACATTTTTTTTCAATTGTTGAATAGTTTTTCTGATGTTTATCAAACTTTTGGAAAAAGTAATAAACAGGATGATCTACTCCATCAGTGTCTTCTTGCAGTAAAACTGTGCCTGCACCAATATCACTGGCATCAACAGCCAACTTGAACTCCTTTTTTGAAATTAGGAGATAAGAGAACTGATGCGTTTTTGAGGATAGCTTTCAGTTGGTCAAATGAATTTTGACATTTTTCATCCCAAACAAATTTTGCATTTTTCTTCAGTAAATTTGTCAAAGGTTCAGAAATGATTGAGAAATTTTTACAGAATTTTCTGTAGTAGCCAGCCATCCCTAGAAATCTCATTAGTTTTCTTTTAGTTGTCAGCTCAGGAAATTCAGTAATAACTTTTACATTTGGATCAATTGGTTTGACTTGACCCTGTCCAAAAATATGACCTAAGTAAACAACTGTATCTTTACAAAAGTCACTTTTACTTAGTTCAACAAAGTCATTTTCAAGTAGGTATTTGACTTCTTGTTTCAGGTGTTTCTGCTTCTCTGGATTCATTCTGTAAGGATGCTGTTTTACAGGCTTGGCATTATCTTGTAGGATGACATCATGGTAAACCATATCAGTCCTCGATGGAACGTCAGGGAATATGTGACTATATTCAAGTATGAGCTGCTTTAGCTGTTTTTGTTGAAAAGGGTCCAAATGGGACAACTTGCTGTCAATATTTTGTAGAATGTCTGAATTTTCAAGTTTGGCTGGACCAGGTTCATTTTCCAAAGGGGCAGTCACAATCCTCTTCAGAATTTTCCAGGTCAATTGTATTTACCAAATTGACTGGCTTTTGCTGAATGTCTCTGTCAATGCATTCTTTCAGCATGTTGATGTGACACATTTGTTTTTGTTTCCTCCTTCCAGGGGTTAAAATTATGTAATTTAGATCACTGACCTTTTTGAGGACAGTGTAAGGGCCAAAATATCGGGCTCTTAGAGGGTTCCCAGGAACTGGCAAAAGCACAAGGACTTTGTCACCAGTTTTAAAACTTCTATCTTGGGAATGAAGGTCATATCTGGTTTTCATTTTGCCCTGAGCCTCTTTGAGATTAGACTTAGCAAAGTCACAAGCCTTAGAGAGACGATTACAGAAGTCAGAGACATGAAGCAAGTTCATTGGGACATCATCTTTGGCCAGCAACTTTTCCTTCAGAAGCTT
Organism: Gymnothorax javanicus; assembly: GCA_029692085.1. Classification (NCBI taxonomy): domain Eukaryota; kingdom Metazoa; phylum Chordata; class Actinopteri; order Anguilliformes; family Muraenidae; genus Gymnothorax; species Gymnothorax javanicus. The sequence continues at coordinate 130,525,035 of CM056198.1, read as the reverse complement.
CAGAGGTCCATGGACTGTATGCCCAAAAACAAGCTCAAAAGGACTGAAACCGAGAGACTCCTGAACAGCTTCACAGGCAGCAACCTTCTCACTGGAAGGTTTCCTCTCAGAAGTGGCCTTGGAATCATTAGAAGTGTTATTAGAAAAAGTCTTGGACTGAGACTTGCCTTGAAATTTAGAAAAAGTGGATTTTTGGACAAAAGAAGACTTATGAGTCAATGCATAAATATAAGCCAGGGTGGAAACATCTTGCAAAGTAATAGCTTGTTTCTCCTCAAGGAAAGTCTTGATATCAGGCTGGATACACCTTTTGAATTCCTCAACCAGAATAAGTTGCCTCATTCTGTCAAAATCTTTCTCAACTTCCATGGAATTACACCACTGATCAAACAACGGTTCCGGTAACACTTTATTTTGATGGTCCCTCTGTAGATGCTCAACAAACAGGAAATAACTTGTCAACAACATAAAGGTTGACTTTCAACAAAGGATGATTTGTAGACAGTTCAAATACTATAAACAAACACATCATCACACCGTCTACTAAGTGTCTTACACGCGACCTTAATCCTTATGTTGACGATCTACAGTATGATGCTAATAGATGCTCAAGAAACTTTAACTTGAGTATCAGCAGATGATCAGGTTAATACTTGGAGACGCTCAATAGACTATCTACAGTTCATCAACTGATGATTGTTAGAGATCGGTGATTTGTATGTTTGTTTTTAGCTTGTTTCTAGTTAGTTTCTGGTTTTAGTTTCTGGTTTTATTCCTAGTATGTTTCTGGTTTTAATTCCTAGTATGTTTCTGGTTCTGTTTTAGCATGTTTCTAGTTTCTAGTATGTTTCTCGTTAGTTTTAGTATTGCTAATTATTTATATATTTATTATATTTATTCGTTTAGAGCATGTATGTCTCTGGATGATTGCTCTGTCTCTGGTCTTCAGTGTCTGCCTCTCGTTTCTGTCTTGTGGCGTCTTGTCTTTTTTCATCACACTCTCTTCCCTGTGATTTCGGTTGGGTGTTTCCACTTCCCTTTCTCTCGCTGTTCTCATTGACTATCCGCACCTGAGAGTAGTTTAGTGAGGCACGGGTGTTTAGTTAGATTAGAGTTAGGACTCCACCCGTTTCCCTCTCTCTCCTATCACCGTCCTTGCTTTTCTAGTTCCACCTCTCTCTACAGCTGTCCTGTGTTTAGCTGGGAATCCACTTAATTTGTTTGTGTATAAAAGACCCACTTTCCCTCAGCTTCTTGTCGACTCGTTTCTACCACAGCTCGTTCTTGGTCAGTCTCGCTTCTGCGCTCTTTTCTCGTTTCGATTTTGAAAGCTCGTTTCTTGTGATTCTCCCGTAAGTCTTGTATTTGATTGTTTGTATTATGCCAGGAGATTGCGGTTTGTTTGATTAGTACTTCGCTTCTCCCTGATTCCCATTTTGTACCAATCTGCTTAGTATCTCCTGTGTTCTCCTTATCCCATCCAACTCCCTTTTTCCTTCCCTTCCATTCCCTTAGTTTCAGCCCTTTTGTTACTGTCTTTGTGCGGACTGATTCTCTGGTTACTGGATTATTTTGCTTGTCCCCTGACTTCGATTCTGCCTATTCTGCATTTCTCTGTTTGCCTGGCTATTGATCCATTTCTGTCTTGACCATGAGCTTTGTCAATCCCAATAAACGCCCTGCCGATGCTGAACTATATTTGGAGTCTATGCCCGTTCCTTTCAGTACAGTCGACCAGTACAGACTCCAGCGGATACTGCTGAACTACAGCGACTTTATCAACAACAACAGGTCGTCATTCAGCAGCAGCATCGCGACTTGCAGGAGATGAGAGCAACTCTACAGCATCTCACTCGGGCCCCACCTTCCTAGTCCTGCAGTCGCACCGCAGAGGCAGCTCCCATTCGAGCCACGCTTACTCCCCCGCGGAGTATGACGGAGACCCCACCACCTGCAAAGCATTCCTGTCCCAGTGCTCGATCATATTCGAGTTACAGCCCCTAACCTTTCCTACCTCACGTTCCAGAGTGGCCTACGCCATCACACTTTTGACCGCAGAGCAAGGGACTGGGGAACCTCAATGTGGGATCTGGCCACCCCTGCACCCGCACCATTGAAGATTTCATGGCGGAGATGAGGGAGGTGTTTGACCGGTCCTACCAGGGGCGAGAGGCAGGAAGTGCACTACTGAGTTTACGGCAAGTCGGATGCAGTGTTCCGATTACGCCATCCAATTCCGCTTGTTGGCTGCTTTACACACTGGAGCGAAGACGCCCAGTTTGATGTGTTTCACCGGGGTTGGCAGAGAACATTATGATGAGTTGGCATCCCGCCGAGCTTCCATCTGATCTGCAGGGGCTCATTAGGAGGGCCATCCAGATTGATTCTCGGATCCAGCAGCGTAAGAAGGAGCGCCAGAGCAATTCAGAGTCCCGACGGTCAGACCAGCGTGGTAACTTTCGATCTCCTCGGGGCGATCTCCTATTCAGGAGACCGGCGAGCCCCGGGGTCGGGAGAACCCATGCAGGTCGACCGTTGCCGGTTATCGCCACAAGAGCGGGCTAGGAGACTGCGCACGGGGGCATGTCTGTACTGTGGGCTGGCGGGTCATCATATCCAGTGCTGTCCCCTACTCAAAAAGGAGGGGGTGAGGGGAGGATCGGACAGCTGGCTCAAGATAACAATGATCCACGTAAAGCTGGTTTCTGTCACTCTACTTTTTTTAAGCGATCATTGACTACTGATGTTTTGTTTGATTCAGGATCAGACATCAACCTGATCGACGCCAACCTGTGCAACCAGCTCCAACTCCAGCCCCAGAAGCTACCCACACCGTTCCAAGCACTTGGCCTTTGTGGGCAACCGCTAGGTCAGGTGACCCTGGTTACGCCCCCACCACGCCATTGTCTCTGGCAACCATCAGAGCAGATCCGGCTCCATGTCATCACCTCCTCCTCTGCTCCCATCGTCCTGGGCCTCCCTTGGTTGAAACAACACAACCCCACCATCAACTGGAGGACTGGGCAGGTGGCTGGAGTGGAGTACTCATTGCCCTGCGCCCTCCTGCCTCCGCAAGGCTCCCGCCAAGCAGGACGAGGGAGGATCCAGTGAGCCTCCAGTCACTCCGGATTTGTCCAAGGTCCCCAGTGAGTACCATGATATAGCCAAGTCTTCTCAAAGTCTGCGTGCCCTGTCTCTGCCCCCCCTCACAGACCCCTACGACTGCGCCATCGATCTCCAACCTGGCACAGCGCTCCCTAAGGGGGGTCTCTATTCTCTGTCTCGTCCAGAGCAAGAGGCCATGGAGAAATATGTGGAGGAGTCACTGGCTGCTGGCATCATCCGTCCCTCTTCCTCTCCTGCTGGCGCTGGCTTCTTCTTCGTTAGCAAGAAGGACGGATCTCTCAGGCCATGTATTGACTACAGGGGACTCAATAACATTACTATTAAGAATCGATATCCCTTCCTTTAATGAATTCTGCTTTTGAGCTGTTGCAGGGGCCACTATCTTCACCAAACTTGACCTCATGGCGCTTACCACCTCGTCAGGATTAAGGAAGGGGATGAATGGAAGACAGCTTTCAACACCACTAGGGGCACTACGAGTACCTGGTCATGCCGTTTGGTCTAGCTAACGCCCCTGCTGTCTTCCAGAACCTCGTTAACGACATTCTGCATGACATGATTAATCAATTTGTCTTTGTGTACCTTGATGATATATTAATATTCTCTCGATCCAAGGAAGAACACATACGTCATGTTCGCAGTCCTGCAGCGCCTCCTGGAGAACCAACTCTACGCCAAGGCAGAGAAGTGTGAATTCCACTTGGACACAGTCCCTTTCCTCGATTTGTGGTCACTCCAGGAGGCATCCTAATGGACCAGGAGAAGGTGAAGGCGGTAAAGGATTGGGCTACCCCTACTACACGCAAGGAACTACAGTGCTTCCTAGGTTTGCTAACTTTTACCGCCGGTTCATTCGTAATTACAGTATCGCTGTTGCTCCACTGACCTCTCTGACTTCCCCCCAAAGTTCCTTTTTGTGGACCCCTTCGGCGGAGAAGGCTTTTCTGGAACTAAAGCAAAGATTTACCACTGGTCCTGTTCTCCAACAGCCAGATCCTGAGAAGCAGTTCATCGTCGAGGTAGACGCCTCTAACAACGGCGTGGGGGCAGTCCTGTCGCAGCGCAATCGCAAAGATAACAAGGTACACCCTTGCGCCTTCTTTCTCCCGCAGACTTAGCCCAGCCGAAAGTAATTTCGACATCGGTAATCGGAGTTACTGGCGGTGAAGATGGCATTAGAAGAGTGGCGTCATTGGTTAGAGGGGGCTAAGGTTCCATTCCAGGTCTGGACCGACCACAAGAATCTGGAGTACCTTCGTACAGCTAAGAGGTTAAATTCCCGCCAATCTCATTGGTCACTGTTCTTCGACAGATTTAATTTCACCTTAGCTTATCGTCCAGGCTCCCAGAACAAGAAACCTGATGCCCTGTCACGAATTTGCGCCAGACGCCCCTCCCAAGGAGCCTCAAACCATCTTACCCAGTCGTGTTGTAGTGGGAGCGCGTTAGTTTGGGAATTAGAGGATCGAGTCAAAAGGTCACAACCTTCTGGGGGCCACCTACTAACTGTCCCAAGAACTGCCTCTTTGTTCCAGACTGCCTCCGAGCCAAAGTTCTCCAGTGGGCCCATTCCTCCCGTCTCGCCTGCCATCCTAGTGCTAACCGGACCTTGGCCATGCTAACTCGCAGGTTTTGGTGGCCAACGGTCCGGAGAGATGTAAAGAACTTTTTACGACGGCTTGTCCGGTCTGCGCCCAAAACAAGGCCACCCACACGGCACCAGCTGGTCTCCTGCAGCCGCTTCCGGTACCTTCCAGACCATGGGCTAATATCGCGTTGGACTTTGTCACTGGCCTTCCGCCCTCCAGAGGTAACACCGTCATCCTGACCATTGTTGATCGCTTCTCCAAGGCAGTACATCTCGTCCCTCTTCCCAAGCTTCCTTCTGCCAGAGAGACAGCTGACTTACTCGTCCCAACACGTAATCAGAATACACGGCATCCCTCTGACATTGTCTCCACCGTGGCCCCTCAATTCATCTCACAAGTCTGGAAAGCCTTTTGTCAAGCCCTGGGAATAACGGTCAGTCTAACCTCTGGATTTCACCCGCAGAGCAATGGGCAGACAGAGGGGGCCAACCAGCAGATGGAGAGTGTCCTTCGGTGCCTCACTTCCCGAGATCAGGGGACTGGAGCGAACAACTACCCTGGGTCGAATATTCCATCAACAGCCTTCCCACGGCTGCCTCAGGTGTGTCCCCCTTCCAAGCTTGTCTCGGTTATCAACCACCTCTGTTCCCCTCACAGGAGGTCAGGGTTGATGTTCCCAACATCCAGGAATTTCTACAGAGGTGCCGGGACGTGGGAGGAAACTCGTTCCGCTCTCCTGAAAGCTGCAGACGAGATGAGTCGCCAGGCCAACCGTCGTCGCTCTGTTCCACCGCAATATAAAGTAGGACGAAAAGTTTGGCTTTCTTCCAAGGACATTGCACTAAGGACTGAAAGTCGCAAGCTAGCCCCCGTTTCATTGGTCCTTTTGTGATTGAGAAGATCATTAACCCTGTCTCTGTCAAACTCAAGCTACCAGCCTCTATGAGCCGTATCCACCCAGTCTTTCATGTGTCTTGCATTAAACCTGTACTGTTTTCCATCCACACCCCTGCCCCCGACCAATCCTCCTCCCCAAGGCTCATCGATGGAGGAGAAACATACACGGTGCACAAGTTGCTGGACATTCGTCCGGCGAGGAAGGGTCTCCAGTACTTGGTGGACTGGGAAGGATACGCCCAGAAGAACGCTCATGGGTTCCTGAACGTCACATTCTCGACAAATCGCTCATCAAGGACTTTCACAAAAGGACTTTTAAGCGAAGCTGTCAGTGTCTTCAGTGTCTTCCTCTCGTTTCTGTCTTGTGGCGTCTTGTCTTTTCATCACACTCTCTTCCCTGTGATTTCGGGTTGGGTGTTTCCACTTCCTTCTCTCTCGCTGTTCTCATTGACTATCCGCACCTGAGAGTAGTTTAGTGAGGCACGGGTGTTTAGTTAGATTAGAGTTAGGACTCCACCCGTTTCCCCCTCTCTCTCCTATCACCCTCCTTGCTTTTCTAGTTCCACCTCTCTCTACAGCTGTCCTGTGTTTAGCTGGGAATCCACTTAATTTGTTTGTGTATAAAAGACCCACTTTCCTCAGCTTCTTGTCGACTCGTTTCTACCACAGCTCGTTCTTGGTCAGTCTCGTTTCTGCTTCTTTTTTCTCGTTTAGATTTTTGAAAGCTCGTTTCTTGTGATTCTCCCGTAAGTCTTGTATTTGTTTGTATTATGCTAGAGATTGCGGTTTGTTTGATTAGTACTTCGTTCTCCCTGATTCCCATTTTGTACCAATCTGCTTAGTATCTCCTGTGTTCTCCCTTATCCCATCCAACTCCCTTTTTTTTCCTTCCCTTCCATTCCTTAGTTTCAGCCCTTTTTGTTACTGTCTTTGTCTTGGACTGATTCTCTGGTTACTGGATTATTTTGCTTGTCCCCTGACTTCGATTCTGCCTATTCTGCATTTCTCTGTTTGCCTGGCTATTGATCCATTTCTGTCTTGACCATGAGCTTTGTCAATCCCAATAAACGCCCTGCCGATGCTGAACTGCATTTGGAGTCTATGCCCGTTCCTTTCAATGATCAGGTTAATATATGATGTGACGCCTGTAGGTGTGCAACTGATTATGAATTACGTTCCAGCAGATGATTAGGTGAACATTCAGGGGAACAATCAACTGACTATCAACAAAATATGAATAGATAATCAGGTAAATGTGGTGCCTGTATCAACATTCATCCATAGTGAGCAATTTATCAGTATTTGCAAGTGAAGTCAGTACTTGATGATGCAACACTCACTATCAAAAAATTGTCAATAGATGATCAGGTAAATACACAGGGTTATGTTTGTAGATGCTCCGCTGATATCAATAACATGTTGACTGATACTTTAATGAAAGTTTCTTGAGCGTCTCTTGACATTTCAGTGTAGATTGTCAACATAAATATTAAGGTTATGTCTAAGATAGTCAGTAGATAGTATGATGATGTTTTTGTTCACACTATTGATCTGTCTACAAATCAACCTTTGAGCGTCAACCGTTATGTCGCTAACATGCTATTTCTTGTCTGTTGAGCATCTACCAAGGACCATCAAAATAAAGTGTTACCACTGTTCCTTCAACTTGCCAAATTCAACATGAGTTTGACTGGCTTCCTTGCGAGAATTCCTAAATTTTTGCCTGTAAGTCTCGGGGACTAATTCATAACCCTTCAGAATGGCAAATTTGACAAAATCATAATCAGAACACTGTTGGACAAATAACTGGTTATAGATTTTCCTAGCTTTACCAGTAAGAACACTTTGTAACATCATTGTCCAATGCTCTTTTGGACATTTCAAATTTGCAGCAATTATTTTTCAAAATGGGTAAAGTATTGGTCTACATCATTTTCTAGGAAGGGAGGAACAAGTCTGATGTGTTTAACCACATCAAAATGATCAGAAAGTTGAAAGATTTTGTAACAGTACCTGCTTCTATTTTCTTCATTTCCAATTTGTACTGCAAGTGCATCCTTCTTTCTTCCAGTTCTCTCTCCTTCTCCAACCTTATTTCTTCCAGTTCTCTCTCCAGCCTTCTTTCTTCCAGTTCTCTCTCCTTCTTCAACCTTCTTTCTTCCAGTTCTCTCTCCTTCCTTCTTTCTTCCAGTTCTTCCAGGCGTAGCTGAAATTCAAGTCTTTGCAGCTCTGTTGCAGGCACCTCCACATCTTTAATTAATTCTGCTGCTTCTTCCCCAAAGATCTCCTCATCGATGAAATGTTGCACCAAAATGTTGAATATTTCTTGTTTCTTCATTGATGATTTCACATCAGATAATCCAAGGGTTGAGGCTATTTGCAGCAAGTTCTTCTTCTTTGCCAGCACAATTGATTCCTGGGTTGGAGTTTTCAAAAAATTTCAACATCAAAAGTCATGATTACTGGTTTTTCAAATGGTCACAAGATTTAAAATAATAATTCAGCTTTAATCTTTGGTGAATTCAATCATTGATCCAATGAATGGTTTATCTCGATGGAACCTCCAATTTGTTATGACTTGAAAATCACAGCAAAGAAAACCAGCAATGACAACTTAAACAAATTTATTCTTCACTGAGAAAAAAAAAACTTCTACAAATAATCCACTGTTTAATCTTATAATAACACTCTAATGCCACTATGTAACTCTGTTGCCAAAACAAAAACTCTGCCTCTACTGACCAAAATCACAACATTTATATAGACTAGCAACATTCTGGAAAGATCTACAGGATTCCTGGGTGATCCGGCCCCCTCCAGGCTGGAAGATGCCAGAAGCTTCTAGAAAGCACTAGTCTATTTAATCACAAAGAAGTGGTACTGCATCAGATCATGTTTTTCTACAGACATACCACCAGAGGGTGCTAAATGATAACCAAAATAAACAAATTGCTGACCAGTCATAATGGGCATTTAAATAGTGTCTAACAAATCTCCATTTACAAATGATATACAGTGCTGTACACAAAATACTCATACATAACAGTATGTCAATTTTGTGCACGAATATTGTTCTTTGTGAGTGATTTTGAGTCTTTGTGATATTGGTCTTTGTGAATGAGATTAAGTATGTTAATTTTGTGGCCGAATATTGGTCTTTGTGAGTGAGTTGAAGTATGTTAATTTTGTGGCCAAATATTGGTCTTTGTGAGTGAGTTTAAGTTTGTTAATTTTGTGGCTGAATATTGGTCTTTGAGATTGAGTTTATGTTAATTTTGTGGCCGAATATTCGTCTTTGTGAGTGAGTTTAAGTATGTCAATTTTGTGCATGAATATTGGTCTTGATGAGTGATTTTGAGTATGTTCATTTAGAGGCCGAATATTGGTCTTTGTGAGTGAGTTGAAATATGTTAATTTTGTGGCCGAATATTGGTCTTTGTGAGTGAGTTTAAATATGTTAATTTTGTGACCGAATATTGGTCTTTGTGAGTGAGTTTAAGTATGTCAATTTTGTGGCCAAATATTGATCTTTTTGAGTTTAATTATGTCAATTTTGTGGCTGAATATTGGTCTTTGTGAGTTTTCGTATGTCAATTTTGTGCACGAATATTGGTCTTTGTGTGTGATTTTGAGTATGTTCATTTTGTGGCCGAATATTGGTCTTTGTGAGTGAGTTTAAGTTTGTTAATTTTGTGGTCGAATATTGGTCTTTGTGAGTTTAAGTATGTTAATTTTGTGGCCGAATATTGGTCTTTGTGAGTGAGTTTAGGTTTGTTAATTTTGTGGCCGAATATTGGTCTTTATGATTGAGTTTATGTTAATTTTGTGGCCGAATATTGGTCTTTGTGCGTGAGTTTAAGTATGTCAATTTTGTGGCCGAATGTTGTTCTTTGTGAGTTAGTTTAGGTATGTTAATTTTGTGGCCGAATATAGTCTTTGTGAGTTTAACTGCCAGAATTTATACCGTTCAGGCGGTGGGTGATATATGTCCGTTAGATATTTGACTGATTTTTTTTCCAGTGGAAGGCCTTTGGGTAGACAGGAAAATCCCAAATTTTCAGGTTCCAAAAGTGAACGGTTTGGTTGCTAGGGCCTCCAGAAGGTTCACCCTCTGGAGGGCCAAAATTGAACTTTTAAGAAAAATAGGTGTTTGAGTTGAAATGTCTCAGTGTGCCCTCAATAGCCCAGCTTCATTTTCACTGATGTCAATCTGTGTTAGGAGAAGTTTTGGAAAATTTCAAAATTTTGGTGGGCTGTTGAGGGCGCCACCTATTGGGGGCGCTTGAAAACCCCACATTGAGCCCAAATAGTGCTTACGTTTGAGGCATTCCTTGCCTGCGCCCTCACTAGCCCAAGCTTGTTTAGTAATTGTAATAGTGCCTTGTGCTATTCCACTTGGAATTGTAGTGGGATGTTGAGGGCGCGGAATTATAGTTGGCGCTCAATTCGGCGAAAATGCAAAAATAGGGGTATTCTGCGGCTGTAGATCTCCATGCGCCCCCATCAGATTTGAATGAAGTCTGTTTTATTTGATAGCCCCTCATGTCCACTATATGTATCAAAAAGATTGAAGTGGGGTTCAACTGTATTAACCCCTTTTTGACCATCCCAGTAAGGCAAGGTTTCAAACGCGAATTAGTACAATATATGGTCTATGGATTGAATAAAGGGATGAAGGCAACAAGCAGTGGCGACTGGTCATTAGGGCCTGGTGTCACCAGAAAGGACCGTAGGCAAATTATATAATTAATTCTCAAACATGATCGTATTATCTGATTAAATGTATTATCTATAAATGTAGCATTTTCCTAAATTGCATGGAATTTGTGTTTGAATTTAAGTTCATGTTTATTGGTCTCTGTTTTGCTGCTTCAGACCGATCTCCTGATCCATGTCCGCATGAATGGGGCTAGCCCCCCTTACGCAATGCAATGTTAACGGTACGTGTGAAAATATAAGTACGCATGCTCAGAGTGTTGGCTGTATTAATGCAGGTAGCACGAATTTGTTGGCATGTGGGGCTGACAGCCCCAAGCCCCACTACAGCGTCATTTCATCAGGCATCATACACATATACGTGGACGTCGCATGAGTGGTGGAGAGGCGTGCCTACCGGGCGACCATGTTAGTACAGGGTTAGAAGTATCAAGCAATTTCTGCAAATCATTTCTCGCTGAATTTTCGACTGATTTCCAAGCGGTTTGATTTGTTATTAACGTAACACATTTACCTATGAGGATGCCCTGATACTCTAAAATGTCGGTTTTACTACCAAAATACAACTTCGTATTCACAACAGTCGAGCGCTTAAACTTAAATCTACACCAAAGATGTCAGATTTTTTGCGCTGCATATGGATGCTGAACGAGATATCAATACCAGATCCTGTGGAATTACCTTTCGCAGGTAAGATTTAACGATAGATTTTGGATGTATTTGTGTATTGTAACATTATGTTGAGAGCTACTGTAACTATTTGTCCACCAGCGAAATGCTAACGTAGCTAGGCTAGACTAGCCCTAGTCATGGAAGCTGAGGCTTTATATCAAATAAATCATAATTATCATGTATAGTTATCCGGGTATTTCTCCACACCGCCCAATTTTATTACAATCCTATCTTTTCTTATGAACGACTAACAAAGAGGATGTGATTGCATTTCAAAGCTGGTTACTAAGGCTGCCAGGTCAGATCCTAACGTTAGTATTAAGTTTACAAGATTGTTGTTGGCCCAGGTATTTTATACCGGTTGGATACAAAGAAATGCTCTTTCTTTTCACAATTTCTCTATCATTTTTTGTAATATTAAAAAGGCCTGAATCTACTATCATTTTTAAATGATATTAAAAAGACTTGAAAAAATATGTTGCAGTTCATAGATATTTCTCATATCTATTTCAATATGTTTATGGCAGTAAGACAACGGTATACTAATGTATAATATCTTATGCTGGATCGAGGCTCGATGGTGATGACAGTGTGTCACACATATGCAGGATAAGGTTGTTGTCATAATGCTGTCATAGAGTGGATCGGTCCTAATAAGTTGTCTGTGCGTGCGGTTTGCTGTGGCACTTAGTGGTGTTGAGCGCTCTACATGGCCTTGTAGGCTCTGAGTGTTGTGGAGCAACGGTGGCAGATGGCTTTTAAACAAACGTCGATCTCAGTATTGGCGAACTCTCACTCACTCGCGTGCGCTCTCTCTCCCTCGTCTCCTCCGTGTGTGTGCGTGTGTGCGATAATGTTGACTTTTAATTAAAAGCTTGTAAGGTAAAACGGCAGCAGACAAACTAATTTATCACAAATTGTTGAATAGAAATCACCCCATACCCCTCGTTTACTGTGCCCCCCCAGGCCTGAAATACATTCTTGCCCCACCAAGTTTTTACACTTAAAAACGCCACTGGCAACAAGGCATGATGGAAAGGTAACCAACTGAAGGTGCACACATCTGGCCCTTGGCCAAGGGTTATTTCATTAGCTGGAGGGCCTGAAATAAAAATCTATTCATCCAATTGAGCAGCAGTGAGACTGGGACAAAAAAAGCAGTACATGTAACTGCACACATGTGGGTGGGCCCAGGACGGGGAATCAGAGAGAACCCTCTGCTGAGCAGAAGGTGGAAAAGATCATCAAAAAGGAGTCACCACATTTTCTCATTCACATCTGTATGAATCAAGCTGTTGCACTGTGTACTTTCAGTTTCACCTGACAATGTGCACAATTTTTACTTTCTAACTCTTGGCTCGTTTCATGTTTTCCATCGTTATCTCCAAAAAAATAACAGACTAGGGGGGAAAAACCAAGTGTCTGACATCATACTTTCACCTGAGTTTTCTAACAAAGTAGGGATGATGGAGATAATGAGTGATTTATTTTCCTGAAATTAGCATGACAAAAGAAGTAAACAATTTTTTTTTTTTTTAATTATTCATGAGCGGTGAAGCGTGCAATCCGTCCGGCCCCGCCTCCAATCTTCTAAACATTCCAAAGGAAGTCAGCAGAAGGCCGGACCCGATCCATTGGTTCAGAAGAGAGCTTTAAATTGCTGATTGCTCCACTAAAAATCATCCATTGGCATTGAATTCAAACTGACACCTATGCTGACTTATGTACCGTAACAGCACTACATAGATAAGCGTATGGAATGGTCACGTCACACCTTTCAGAATGATGGTCAAAAAGGGTTAAATCAGTTGAACCCCACATCAATCTTTTTGATACACATAGTGGACATGTAGGGCTATCAAATAAAACAGATTTTATTCAAATCTGATGGGGGCGCATGGAGATCTACGGCCGCAGAATACCCCTATTTTTGCATTTTCACCGAATTGAGCGCCACCTATAGTTCCGTGCCCTCACCACATCACTACAATTTCAAGTGGAATAGCACAAGGCACTGTTATAGAATCATATCATGCATAAACAAGCTTGGGCTAATGAGGGCGCAAGCAAGGAAACCTCAAATGTGACTGCTACTTTGGTCCAAGATGGCGTTTTCAAGCGCCCCCTATAGGTGGCGCCCTCAACAGCCAACCAAAATTTTGAGATTTTCCAAAACTTCTCCCAACACAGATTGGGACCAAACCGTCGACTTCTGGAACCTGAAAACCTGGAATTTTCCTATTTACTAATAGATCTTACACCAAAAGAAATTTCAGGCCATTTACTATCACACATATATCAACCACTAATAGAAATCCGCCTGACCGTTATAAATTCTGGCAGTTAAGTATATTAATTTTGTGGCCAAATATTGGTCTCTGAGAGTGTTTTGTGTTATCCCTGTTTAGTGTCAACATAGTCTCTATAAGGATGATTTTGTCAGATGTTGTGTCTTTCTCCTGTCCCTAGAAGAGTCCATAGGGGGGCATTTCTGTTGAGTTCTGTTCTATAATAATGGAGTCAGCTTGATTCTGTAAATTTGGAATGAGCTTATCTAAGTTCTACATTGTTCCCTTGTGTGCCACTCCTGAACCGGACTCCAGTCAGTGATGCGTCCTCCTGACTGTGAGCGTCCCCTACAGCTGATGAACCTCTCTGCAGTTCTTCTTTCTGAGGACCCAGTGCAACACAGTGTCATTATTTTGCCATAACTGTGTCATGCATGTTTTTCAATTGTTTTTAATACACTGAAAAAAAATTAATGGGACTCTGATGCCTCAAACAGAGCCTGTGCTTTTAATGAAGCGAGAACATGACTAAAGACCATGACAGAATCACTGACTGCAGGATACATAAGCTTTTAATCTAACGATTACATGACCACAGGCTATGATACTGTCACTGACTGCAGGATACTTAGGCGTTTAATCTAGCGATTATACCACCACAGACCATGATAGGGTCACTGAATATTACATACGTACCTAGTCTTCTTTTATCAGTGATCACAAAACTACAAGCCTTGATGACATCAGTGACCATTGGTAAACCCATTGTTGCTTCAGTCTCAGGGCAGATCAGAGCATGTGCACACAGAATAGATCAGAACACGTGCGCACAGAACAGATCAGAGCATATGCGCACAGAACAGATCAGAGCATATGCGCACAGAACAGATCAGAGCATATGCGCACAGAACAGATCAGAACACGTGCGCACAGAACAGATCAGAGCATATGCGCACAGAACAAATCAGAACACGTGCGCACAGAACAGATCAGAGCACGAGCGCACAGAACAGATCAGAGCATATGCGCACAGAACAGATCAGAACACGTGCGCACAGAACAGATCAGAGCATGCGCACAGAACAGAACACGTGCGCACAGAACAGATCAGAGCATGTGCGCACAGAACAGAACACGTGCGCACAGAACAGATCAGAGCAGGTATGCACACACTTACACTGTAATTTTGACTGCTCCTTAATTTTCAACCACTGATCTGCAAGTGGGGGCAGTTGAATCTCCAGGGACAGGTCCATGAATAATTAGGAATAATTAAACAGTCCTAATTAATGAACTTACTCACCTACTGTCAGTTTAACATACAGGGGATCTACTTCAAAAAAAACCTGGGAAACCTGTCTGTCTGTCTCTTAGCTAATCTGTCTGTCAGTTTCGGCTCGTCTCCCTGTCTGTATGTATTTCAGTCAGTCAGTGTGTCCAACTGTGTGAGTGGTGAGGGGAGAGACAGTGGAGGAGAACTGGAGAGATAGAGAGAGAGAGAGAAAGAGAGACTTTTTTGACTTTTAAAACTCCGTTTTTAATTCATTATCAAATCAGCACAACCCTACGCAAACAACATCCATAAACAACAGAAAAATGACTAAAGAAAAAAACTAGGGGAAAAACAGGAAAAGAAAAGGGGAAAAAAACACACCCATAAATAATATCAAAAATGGATGAATAGTCTTCCATCATCAACTGAACACAAAACATCCTCCAAGCACCATCGGTTCACAAATGAGTCAACATCATTAACTAATAAATAATATGTGAATTCGAGTTTTAACCTTGACGACACCAGGAAACGCACCCACTGCACAACATCAGTCAGTCCCGTATTTTCCTTACGGTGTTTCCTAGTGTTTAAAATTGCCATTTTGGCTTGTCCAATGACAAATTTCATCAGTTCAGCCAGAGCACGTTTTGCACGAGAATATTTGGGGCAAAAAATAAACAATGATTTTTCGAAAACAACATTCAGTTTTGCAAATGTTGCAGTCGACAGACAAAAAAGAGGTATGAGCCTCCTACAATCTAAAGAAATGTGTTCAAGAGTTTCTTCAGTCCCACAGAACACACACCCTGCAGCAATACTGGAGTCCATTCTGTGCAGAAACCTGCCAGCAGTAACAATCCTGTGGAGAATCCTCCACTGCAGGTCACCTGACCTTTTCTGCAGTGGGGGTTTATAGATCGTCCTCCACGCTGGAGCAATGTCCTTATCGCCCCCAAGAACCTCCAGCCACTTGGACCTGGGCAGAGTCTGAAGGGAGGTTGCATGGATGACCTTCACACTCCAGCTGTATAACAGCTTCTTCTCCGCCTCTGGGAATAGTCCGGACTGGGGTGAGCACCCTTTTAAAAACTGTCCAAGGTCAGGCTCCGCAGATGGTCTCACCCAAAAAGAAGGGCATTCTGTGCCCAGAACTGTCCCGCACCCCTCAGCTAGAGCTTCTTCAATCAGCTCCAGCATGTTCAGAGGGAGACAGCTCTTTGCACGAGACAGGAACTGTTCACACAATCGACTGACCGAACCGCAGGGCTTCAGCCAGCTCCACCGCCGATACCCATCGTCCACTCTCCAGGAGCAAGAGGTCCTTCAGTTTGATCACTCCCCCGCTGGGTGAAGAGCTGCAGCAAGTTTCCAGCCTGCAGAGCAGCATCTGGGAAAAAGCGGGTTAAAGAAGAGGCACTCCTGCAGGAGCGAATCCCCTGTTACGCCATCCTCTCGCCGCCTCCACCTTCAGCAGCCCCCAGGCATTCAGCACACCTTGGTAAAACTTAGGCAGCACATCTGTGCTGAGCTTGCAGAGGTCTAACCCAAACAGCTGCCAATCACAGCCCAGGCCTCCCGCCCGTCTCAGGAACAGGAAGGCCCCAGGTCTCCAGCTCAGGTCTTCAGCATAAAGCAGTCTCTGAGCAGACTGCAACCGGAACGCAGCCACCCTGCTGCTCAGATCAATCAATCCCTGCCCTCCTTCCGCCACTGGCAGGTGCAGAATGGCCGGCCGCAACCAATGTTGTCCATCCCAGAAGAATGATAGAGGCACCGACTGGATCGCTCTCAACAGTCCGGCCGGAGGGTCCAGGCAAACCAACCTGTGCCACAGCATGGAGGCCACCAGATTATTGATCACCAGGACTCTCCCTCTGTAGGACAGCTGCGGCAACAACCACCTCCACCGAGACAGTCGTGCCTTAACCTTGTCAAGCATTCCCTCCCAATTTTTCAATTCATACTCCTGGTTTCTCAAGAATACGCCCAAAACTTTAAGACCAGCACTCCCCCACTTTAGAGGCCGGGGCAGAACTGGAGGGCCGACACCCTCCCACTGCCCTATCAGGAGAGCATCACATTTCCCCCCAATTTACCTTTTGCATTGGAGGCTTTTTGAATACCTCTAAACAGTCACACAAGATGTCCAGGTCTTTTTTGGTCATTTAAAAAAAAACGGTTACATCATCTGCATGCGCTGACAGCTATATCCTATCTGCAGGCTGGATGGAGGGAAGTGTCATGCCAGTCAGTCTTTTCCTTAAATGACACAGTAAAGGTTCGATGGCCAGTGAGTACAACAGCCCTGACAAAGGGCAGCCTTGCCGAATACCTCTCCTCACTGCAAAAGGAGGACTTAGTGTGTTATTAATTTTAACCATGCTGGATATATTTCTGTACATCAATTTAATGTAGGCTTTGAAATTTGGTCCAAAGCCAAACGAGTCCAAAGTTTTAAATAAAAACCATGATGTACACGATCAAAAAGCTTTCTCCCTGATCTATAGCCACTGCACCTATGTTTAGCTTATAAAGCTTACAAATTAATAAAACATCTCTCACTACAAAGATATTGTCAAATATAGTCCGCCAGGTATACAGTAGGATTGATCTCTGTGAATTACAAACTGTAAAACTTTGCTGAGCCTGTTTGCAATTGCCCGGCCAAGATCTTGTAATCCAGACACAACAAGGATACTGGTCGCCAGTTCTTCATGTCCTTTAGATCCCCCTTTTTTGGTAAAAGTGAAATCACTGCTTTTCTGCAGCTCCGAGGAAGTTCATTCTTTTCAATAGATTCTCGAAAAACTCCATAAATGTCCGTGCCTATGACTGGCCACAACTTTTTTAAAAATTCTGCCGGCAGTCCATCCAGGCCAGGAGACTTTCCGGATGCCATCTGACTCACTGCCTGAGTGAGCTCATCCAGCGTCAAAGGCGTCTCCAGAATGTCCTGCCCTCCCAAGTGCAGGACAGGCAGGGCATGATGAAGCACAGCAGCCTCTTCTTCCTCAATGGGCTCTGCAGTAAAAGCTGTGTGTAAAGTCAGCTGCCACAGCTAACATCTCCCGTTAGCCACACGCTTCAGTCCTATCAGCCCGGCGTAAACAGAGCATTCTCCTACTGCCCAATGCCCTTTTCTCCAGCTTCAGTCCCATCAGCCTGGCGTAAACAGAGCATTCTCCTACTGCCCAATGCCCTTTTCTCCAGCTTCAGTCCCATCAGCCTGGCGTAAGCAGAGCATTCTCCTACTGCCCAATGCCCTTTTCTCCAGCTTCAGTCCCATCAGCCCGGCGTAAACAGAGCATTCTCCTACTGCCCAATGCCCTTTTCTCCAGCTTCAGTCCCATCAGCCCGGCGTAAACAGAGCATTCTCCTACTGCCCAATGCCCTTTTCTCCAGCTTCAGTCCCATCAGCCCGGCGTAAACAGAGCATTCTCCTACTGCCCAATGCCCTTTTCTCCAGGTTGAAGAAATACTTCAAGGGCCCATCCATATCCTTGAAATGGATAAAGCGAGACCGCACCATGGCTCCTTTCGCTTGCTCCTCCATTATTTTCCCCAAAATGTCTCTCTTTTAGAGTTTCCTTTTTCTGGACATTGTCATTAACACTCAAGTCACTCTCCATACTCAGGATCTCTCTAACTCACCCACCCTCTGCTTCAAATCCCCAGTAGTGCTCTGTGTGTACGCTTGATAAAACACTTTAATGTGAACCTTCCCTACATCCCACCACTGTCCTAGGGAAATACATTTGGATTTCTGTGTACACCATGCATTCCAGAAGACCTTAAAATTTTCAACAAATTGACAGTCCTCAAGCAATTTTACATTAAAATGCCAGTAAGAGTTCATAAAAGTTGCAGGTGTCCCCCCAAAAAAAACCGATACGCAGTGATGATCAGAGAAAACCGAAGGCGTAATAAAGCTTTTCAGTATCTGATTAACAAACGACTTCGAGCAATAAAACCTGTCAAGTCTGGCCATTGAAATCTGGTTTCGATTGACTTTTGTCCAGGTGTACTGACGCACTGCAGGGTGTTGCACTCGCCACACGTCTCCCAGCTCCTGAGCCTGCGCAACCCCTGTCAGACGTGCAGCTGATCCTGAGTGGGGCTCTCTGCGTGATTTCTATCAATTAAAAAACATTTTCAGTGCAGTTAAAGTCTCCACCTACTATGACCATGCTTTCTGCATCACAATCTGTAATCACTCGCTCAAGTTGGTTAAAGAAAGTGAACAGCTCAGTACCTCCATTTGGCGCATAAACATTTATTAAAATGACTTCCTGCTGATCTATTTTTACGTCAACCTTCAGTAGACGTCCCGGGATAACAGCAGATGACGATATTAACGGAGTATTATTCCCCGATATCAGCACAGCCACCCCTGCCCTTGCGCTGTCACCATGACTAAAAACACACTCTCCTTTCCACTCATCCTTCCACTCACATTCGTTTACAGAGTCAGAATGCGTCTCTTGTATAAAAGCGATACGAATGTTCTTTTTGCAAATGAAATCAAAAAGCTGCACCCTTTTTAAACTATCTCTGCATCCATTCACATTCAACGATGCAATATGAACTCCTGCGTTCACCATGAGTAACCAAATTAAAGAAACAGAGAAAAAGCGAGCCATGTTTTAATCTATAGAGATATTCCGCTGTTTCAACAGTTTTCTAGCCACAGCAACGTGCTTTTTCAGTCGGTATCGTTTCCTGTCATCAAGCTCCTCAAGCGTTGCTTTCCTCAACGCAGTTTGAACAGATACGACAAACATTTTTATGTCCGCAAAATGTTTTTCCAGCACAACGCTTCTGCCCTTCGTTTCATCCAAAAAAAGGAAACCAGCTTATCAAGAGAATAAAGCTTTCTCTTACCTCTCATAGATCCCCCTGCATCATCTACCTGGGATAAACCTTCGAAAATATCCTCCTCATCGAAGGACATCTCCTCCTCATTGGGGTCAGCCTCTGTGCCCTCCCTGCCCAATTTTCATCGGCCGCAACCGACGGCTCTACCTGCTGCCCAAGGGAAGAATCTATCCCTCCACTATCCGCACAACCTCCAACACCATCACCACTAATCTCTTCCTCCTGTTGAATAAAAGTGTCCGAAAATAGTTTTTCGTACTGATTACTACCGGCAGCCACGAACCCATTTACATCAGTATTGGTGTTCTGCTGTTTAGCCTTGTCTCCAACAATACTGTCTTGGCCTGCGCGATTTTCCCCGATTCCCCCAGTTTCAGCAGACCCAGTCTCCACCTGCTCTTCCGTTCCCTGCGGAGTTGATTTTTCTTGTACATTGGTCCCTTCATGATCCCCGGATCTGTCAGTGGAGGGTCCGGGCTCCGGCCTGCGCTCCGGACCCGAGTCTGGTACCTGCCCTTCGCCCCCCTCCCCATCTCCCTCTTCACCGGCACCTGCAGCCTCTCACTCAGGGCACGCACACCTGACATGCCCGTAAGATCCTCATTTAAAACATTTCATAGTCTCAGTGCAAGCGAACACTACATGATTAATTCCATCTATTGAGAAATTCCACGCCACTTCTATAGTGGAGCCAAAGTTGTTTAAAATCAGAAATGCTTGCCTCCTAAAAGACAGAACGTGTTTTAATTTATCATTTTTGCACCCCAAAGAGATGGGCTTAATTGGGCTCATAACTTTACCATATGTACTCAAGGCGTTCATAAGTAATTCGTTTTCAACGTACGGTGGAACATTTGAAAGTATTACCTTTGTCACGGGTGAAGACAACGGCAAAGCTGCCACGTAAGCACCATTGATCACCAAACCCTCCACAATAATTTCATGCACAAGGGCCTCCGTTGCGAGAAAAATGGCAGTTGCCTTATTCATTCTAGAAGCAGTTTTTATATTTTCATGACGCACCTTTTCTCCAACCGCTAAAGGAGTCTTCAACAGAAGTAGAAATACTCGGAAAACATTTAAAGCCATGACTCCTACTCAACCCCCCCATTTTAACCCGAAGAACGAGCTATAAAATAGCTCGATCGGGAAAAATTTAAATACAGAGCTACTTTCAATATCAGATTCAAGGAGGTAAAAAAAAAAAGTATTATAGCAAATACACAATCACAAGACAACGCAACTCACACTCCCACTTCCCACCCACAATCCTCTGAGAGAGAGAGAGAGAAAAGAAAGAAAAAGAGCACAAAGACTGCTGTATCTGTAATGACAGCAAAATTAAAGTCAGTGGTGTACAGCATACCCTTTTTTAATTAGATTTTTTTTTTATTAGTCTTTAATCCAACTTTCATTAATTAGCTCGCCAGTGCAGGTCGGGCTTCCCCACTATAGCTGGGTTCCTCCTGAGATTTCTTCCCACTGGGGAGTTTTTTCTTTCTATTGTTTGAAGATTTTTATTCCTACTGGGAGTTTTTCTCTTTGCCTCATTTGCTGTAGTGAGGATGAGGCTGGGCGCTGCCCTTGTTTGCTCTGTAAATCGTCTTTATGACAGTCCCACTGTTAAAAAGCGCCATACAAATAAAATTGGACTGAAAATACTGCAGTGTTCCCACCAATCTCTGTACTTGCAGTAACCCGCCAGTTTGATTCTTTGTGGTGTTTCTCTTCAGGTAATGTTAGCTGTTAGCATTTAGCGCTTATTACATGAGGCTTTTGCATCTTGTATTAGTATTGATCTTAACAGAGTGTCATTCATGTTGAAACAATCTGTATTTTAAGGGAGTTCCCGATAACGTAGGTTAATAACAGGGCCACTCCCAATGCGCCTTCCTATTCGTCCTCATGCCTATATATACCTCCTGCATTCCCACAATCCCCACTCGTCTCACTTCTACGTCCCTCCCTCTCTTCCCCTCTCCAAGAAGGAAGCAAGGAACAGCCACCACCTGGGACCCTGGGGGGCTTGGGAGCCACACGGACTCCGATAAGAGTCGCGAGCCCCACCCTGAGTCTCGCCACCCGGGGGGCGCCCAACGTCCGCACAATCACAGACCAAGTCCAACACCACACCCCCCCCCCGATCTCCTATTCGCCCGATCTCCGATCCGCAATCCCACCCAATACTCTCCTCTACTTTGGGAGTGGTCCAGAATTCATTAATCATTGTTAAATATTCACACATAAACAAATACAACTTCAACTAGAAATAGTTTTTAAGGCAAAAAAACAAATGTCCCCCCCCAATGCAGCCCCCCCTCAATGATGTCTGCAGACAGTGAACGGCGATCTACACACAATGTTGAAAGAGTGTGCAAGGTGTGACGTAAATATCCTCAACGGTTTCTGCTTACAGCCCGGAAACAGTGGGAACGCCGACACAAACGCCGACAGGAAACCGTACAAAAACTATATGTCTCCCCTCCCTCCTGGGGGGAGACATAATTCTACAATAATTGGAACAGTATGTTAAAGGTCAATTAAAACAGAATAAAGTGATCTGGAAATGATCTCTTACCTCCATTTATAAGAAATTCGCTTTAAGGAAAATGCCATAAGTTTCACCCTATCAACAGATTAAGTTTTGTAAATATTCATGAACTTGATACCTGCAGGATGTTCCAAAATAAATAGGGATTGAAAGATTGGAAAAGTTGTGGAATCTTCAGAAAAAAACTTCTGTTTGAAACATTCCACAGGTGAATAAACATGTTAATTGAAAACAGGTGATTCAGTTATTACTGATTATAAAATGAGAAGCCACAAAAGGAAGAGTTATTTGCCAGCAAGATTTGGTTCGGAACTTCGCCTACCACTGCTGGAACAAATAATCAAACAGATCAAGAACAACGTTTCTCAACATGCGATTTCCACAAAATTTCGGGGTATCATCAAACGTGATCCATAATACAGTGGTAAAATCCTGTCAATTCAGAGAAGCTGGAGCAATCTCCCCGCGTTTCAGACGTAAGCGGCCTCAGACAACACTACTGCTGTTATGGTGATGACTACATTGGCTCATACAAACTCCAGAAGCCCTGTGCCAGTGCACACCGTTCATTGTGGCATCATCAAATGCAAATTACAACTCGACTATACAAAGAGGGAACCATAAATCAACATCATCTAGAAGCTCCTCCAACTTCTCTGGGCTCATGATCATCTGAAATGGACTGATGGGAAAGTGGAGAGGTTTTCTGTAGTCTGATGAGTACATTTTGTAAATTTCAGCTAGAAATAACAGATGTTGTGTTGCCTCAGCCAAAAAGCAGAAATACAATCCCAACTGTTATCAGATGGCCTGGAGATGCATTAGTGTCCTCTGCATGGAGATGCATTAGTGCCCTCTGCATGGACCACTAGCGCATTTGTGAAGGCAAAACTTGTGCAGGGGGGTTCCTAACAATTTGGAACCACATACTGCAGCGTCCAGATGATTTTTGGATGATGATTGACTCAGTCCAATCTTTTTGAATTTATTGTGTTTAACCATGGTTGTCTTCTATTTTACTGGAAGTGACAGCTGGTATGCAACAAAATTTCACATAGGGGTCATTCGATTCTGGCTCCCCACGACACAGCAAGATGACAGTTTTAGTAATTTACACTGCCCACTACTCTGATGATTTTGTGTTGCTACATTGTCTGTGTACGGTTTGCTCCAAGTGTTTCCTGTTTTTCCTGGGAACACCGTGATGTAATCATGAAGTCAGCCCTGAAAGGGTCTATTCATCTATGGATAAAGACTGAGTCTGTACATTGGGCTGATAAAATCAACAGTTCCCTTGAGCGCATATGGATTCAATATTTCCTCATTGGAATTGACACAAAGAAAAACCTTATTGTTTTTTTTTTGTGAATTTCAAATAGTATGTTTTTGAATAATTCTATGGTTGAACCAGATGCTCTATATACACAGCTGATATTTTTCGCATTATCCATAATGATTCCAATGGAGAGACATTCCATGATAGCATTAATAATTTATAATTTTGGACATCTTATGAACTTCTCCACATTTTAAGGTTCTGTCTGCATATAATGCTACTCCCCCACAATTTAATTCAACTGGTTACAAAAAAAAGAAAAAAAAAACCTCAAATCCTTGCAGTTTTATGTTGCTTGCATTTTATTTGCATAACCATGTGTCTGAAATTACATTTTCAAAAACACTTGTCCACATGTGGGTGTTACTTTGGTATCGCTGCGCAGAGCACCATTTTGTCTCTAAATATGTGCTTTGTTGGGGGAAAGAGGCACACTCACAAAAAGGAAGACCCAAAATGTGACTCGGCAACAAAGTTAATGCGCGACCAGAAAAGTTAACAAATTAACGTGACCAAAGCTTTTCATGACCCTCTGGTAAGATAACTGCTTGGACATTTTTGTTGTAATAAGAAAGGTTGATGATAGTTTGTCTGCGTTATCAAAGTACTTCCTGGTTGAGCATATTTGCTGTTAACTGAATTCTTTACATTAAATCATATGGCTATGGCGTTAGTTAACCTTAGCTACTAAATTTCACCTTTACCCCTGTCCTGTCAAAACACTGCCCCTCAAAATGATCAGTGCGATGACAAAAACTTTTTATCCACAGTTTAAATATTTTGCAGATGGGAAGTACTGCCGTTGAATGTCAATTACGAGTAGTTAGCTTGTTAGCCACCTTGATAATTTTATTTACTGCCAAATCAATGTAGTCTCCGCAACGGTAAGGTTACCTAGGTTGCTAGCTAGTGATCTGTTATGATCGCAAGCGTTCTTTTTAGTCAGCAGTCTCTTCAAGTCAATGGGATGGCTAATTAGCTTGCTAGCACGCAAATGTGATTTTCTCTATTACAGTAATAAATTTGCATTTCTAAAATGATTTATGAATGACACGTTTTAGTACAGTCCTTCAAATGAATATTGCTGCAAAATGCAGCCGCACATCTCGGCATTTTACTGATTATATTAACTTATTTGAAATTGCCCCCATAGGAAACCATTCAAGCAAATGAAGAGATCGGTTGTGTCAATATGGCGGCCAGGTG
Organism: Gymnothorax javanicus; assembly: GCA_029692085.1. NCBI lineage: Eukaryota > Metazoa > Chordata > Actinopteri > Anguilliformes > Muraenidae > Gymnothorax > Gymnothorax javanicus. The sequence goes on along the minus strand of CM056198.1, from coordinate 130,500,503 downwards.
CTTCACGTTGGGTAGTGTAAATATGATGTCATCAGCAATCTATTGTTCTAAATGTATATGTCTCGGGTAGTGACTCATCTAAACGGTTGTTTTTAACTGGTCCATGACCCTCATTTCCTGAGACACTAAGAACATGATCTGGTATCTTCAATTTGAGTAATTAAAACAGGCTGGCAGCCTGAAACTCCAGACCCATTTATGCAGAGTGATCAGGATTTGAACGACAGACAGGCAGGAAGATCATTTCCCTGACTCTATCACACTGACACATTTGAGCACATACTCTCACCTGAACACTCAATCAACCGAGCACTTTCTCCCACCTAAACACTCAATCTCACCTGAGCATGTACTCTCACCTGAGCACTCAATCTCACCTGAGCACGTCCCCCACCTGAACACTCAATCTCACTTGAGCAATTACTCTCACCTAAATGCTCAATCTCACCTGAGCACTTACTCCCACCTGAACACTCAATCAACCGAGCACTTTCTCCCACCTAAACACTCAATCTCACCTGAGCACGTACTCTCACCTGAGCACTCAATCTCACCTGAGCAATTACTCCCACCCAAATGCTCAATCTCACCTGAGCACTCAATCAACCGAGCACTTTCTCCCACCTAAACACTCATTCTCGCCTGAGCACTTAATCTCACCTGAACACTCAATCAAACGAGCACTTTCTCCCACCTGAGCATTCAATCTCGCCTGAGCACTTACTCTCACCTGAGCACTCAATCAACCGAGCACTTTCTCTCACCTGAACACTCAATCTCACCTGAACACTTTATCTCAATTGAACACCAAATCACACCTGATTACTTACTCCCACCTAAGCATTCAATCTCACCTGAGCACTTACTCTTACCTGAGCACTCAATCAACCGAGCACTTTCTCCCACCTGAGCATTCAATCTCGCCTGAGTACATACTCTCACCTGAACACCCAATCTCACCTGAGTACTTACTCCTTCCTGAGCACTTACTCTCACCTGAGCAGCACTCAATCTCACTTCAACACTCAATCTCACCTGAGCACTTACTCTCACCTGAACACTCAATCTCACCTGAGCACTAACTCTCACCTAAATGCTCAATCTCACCTGAGCACTTACTCTCACCTGAGCACTCAATCTCACCTGAGCACTTACTCTCACCTGAACACTCAATCTCACCTGAGTACTAACTCCCACCTGAGCACTTACTCTCACCTGAGCAGCACTCAATCTCACTTCAACACTCAATCTCACCTGAGCACTTACTCTCACCTGAACACTCAATCAACCGAGCACTTTCTCCCACCTAAACACTCAATCTCACCTGAGCACTTACTCTCACCTGAGCACTCAATCTCACTTCAACACTCAATTTCACCTGAGCACTTACTCTCACCTGAACACTCAATGTCACTTCAACACTCAATCTCACCTGAGTACTTACTCCCACCTGAGCACTCATTTTCACCTGAACCCTTATTCTCCCCTGATCATTCAATCTCACAAAATCTCATCAGAACATACAAATTCACCTCAACACTCTCTCTCTCCTAACAGGGCTCTGACTAACACGAAAAACTCTCCTTTCCCACCATCAGATACTCAAGCTGGATGAAACCCCATTATGGATTTAAACTGCAGAATCATTTTGGCCAAAGGCATTTTAGCTCATTTCTGCCGCGGCTGTTTTCCAGTTCTGTGTGCGGAAGGGAGTACCCTTGAGCTTGTGGGATCCTGCACTGTTCAATCAATGTTCCGAACACAAACTTAGTGAATCGTCAAGGCATTGCTTTGCCATCCGGAACACAAAGAGAGATGGGGAGGGGGAGAATAGTTGAGTGTTGGCCTGCTCTTTAACCCCTGCTCATTACAGTGTGTATTGTGATCTCACTCTTTTCTACATGACTGGAGACCTGCTTTTTAACTGCCTGCATGTCTGTCTTCAGATATTTTAACAGTTTTTTTTATTACTAAGACAAATTTCTTAAAATTATGCCTCATTCCAAAAAAAACTGCATTCTCATTTTCTCAAACTTCACATTTCCTTGTCAAAACCAAACTCACCTCTCAAAATCAAGTCATCTTACATCCAAACCAAACTCTCCTCTCAAAATCAAGTCATCTTACATCCAAACCAAACTCACCTCTCAAAATCAAGTCATCTTACATCCAAACCAAACTCTCCTCTCAAAATCAAGTCATCTTACATCCAAACCAAACTCTCCTCTCAAAATCAAGTCATCTTACATCCAAACCAAACTCTCCTCTCAAAATCAGGTCATCTTACATCCAAACCAAACTCTCCTCTCAAAATCAGGTCATCTTACATCCAAACCAAACTCTCCCCTCAAAATCAAGTCATCTTACATCCAAACCAAACTCTCCTCTCAAAATCAAGTCATCTTACATCCAAACCAAACTCTCCTCTCAAAAATCAAGTCATCGTACATCCAAACCAAACTCTCCTCTCAAAATCAGGTCATCTTACATCCAAACAAACTCTCCAAAATCAATCTTACTACATCCAAACCAAACTCTCCCCTCAAAATCAAGTCATCTTACATCCAAACCAAACTCTCCTCTCAAAATCAAGTCATCTTACATCCAAACCAAACTCTCCTCTCAAAATCAAGTCATCTTACATCCAAACCAAACTCTCCTCTCAAAATCAGGTCATCTTACATCCAAACCAAACTCTCCTCTCAAAATCAGGTCATCTTACATCCAAACCAAACTCTCCTCTCAAAATCAGGTCATCTTACATCCAAACCAAACTCTCCCCTCAAAATCAGGTCATCTTACATCCAAATCAAACTCTCCTCTCAAAATCAAGTAATCTTACATCCAAACCAAACTCTCCTCTCAAAATCAAGTCATCTTACATCCAAACCAAACTCTCCTCTCAAAATCAGGTCATCTTACATCCAAACCAAACTCTCCTCTCAAAATCAGGTCATCTTACATCCAAACCAAACTCTCCCCTCAAAATCAAGTCATCTTACATCCAAACCAAACTCTCCTCTCAAAATCAAGTCATCTTACATCCAAACCAAACTCTCCTCTCAAAATCAAGTCATCTTACATCCAAACCAAACTCTCCTCTCAAAATCAAGTCATCTTACATCCAAACCAAACTCTCCTCTCAAAATCAGGTCATCTTACATCCAAACCAAACTCTCCTCTCAAAATCAGGTCATCTTACATCCAAACCAAACTCTCCCCCCTCAAAATCAGGTCATCTTACATCCAAATCAAACTCTCCTCTCAAAATCAAGTCCAAACCAAACTCTCCTCTCAAAATCAAGTCATCTTACATCCAAACCAAACTCTCCTCTCAAAATCAGGTCATCTTACATCCAAACCAAACTCTCCTCTCAAAATCAGGTCATCTTACATCCAAACCAAACTCTCCCCTCAAAATCAGGTCATCTTACATCCAAATCAAACTCTCCTCTCAAAATCAAGTCATCTTACATCCAAACCAAACTCTCCTCTCAAAATCAAGTCATCTTACATCCAAACCAAACTTCGTCCACAGCCATCACAAAAAAAGTCATAAAATGCACATACACTATAAAAAATAAAAACCTGTCACTGCAATGAGTAACGGCGCTGATGGTTTTCTCCTGGAACAAACTCTTAACATTAACACAACATAAAGACGCAACACATTCAGGGTCCCCCCTGGGTTTTGAAAAATATTCTTCACTTTCTCCCTCTAGAAATAAAGTAAAAAAAAAAAATTCTTCACTTTGTCATAGTCGTCAATTTTTATAAGTCACTCGTTGACTGAAAGGTCAAACCTCAAATATTTGCGTAAAAAAAGGTCTGTCCATTATACTTTCGATATAATTTTGGGTCCACTCAAGTCCAGTCTCTAATAATGGGGACCCTGTGCACCATAAAAGCAGAATTAAAACTGCTTGAGCATGTAGCAGGGCATGGAATTTATTCAAAAGACAGGCAATAGAAATCCCTTAAACCAGTGTTTCCCAACCCAGTCCTCAGGGACCCCCTGCCCTGCAGGTTTGTGCTCCAGCTCTGCCTGATCCATTTACGGGCTTCATGCTGATTGGTTGAAAAACATCTGCCTGAACAGGATGTGCATGAAGGTGCATTGGGCCTTAAATGGATCAGGTGTGCAAAAGTAAAGCTGCAACAAAAACCTGCTGGACAGGGGGTCCTTGAGGACTGGGTTGGGAACCACTGCCTTAAACCCCTTATTTCTTCTTTTTTTTTTTAATACATTTTTATCAATACAACCATTTTGGGCAACCAAAAATGAAAAAGGGACACACTCTTTAAAGGCAATAGAGGCCACACAAAAATGCCAAATTGAGCTTGAGATGAGCTCAAAATTTTGTGCTGTTGGACTCAGAATTGGTGGATTTGTCAAATGTTTATTTAAAATGTTTAACTTTTAAGATTTCAATTCACTGATTCCAAATTGAACTTTGGGTGAGCTCAACTTTTTTTGGAATTTATTGGAATCCTTAATGTAAATCTCAAATGTTTAGGGTTTCAAATGTTAAACATCTCAGATAATCACTAATTCTGATGCCAGCAACAAAGAAGTCTCAGTACTGGCACCCTCATCCACTTCTCTCTAGGGAGTGCTTTCTGGTTACTGTACTGTCCGAAACCACCGTGTGATGCTAAGCTGGTGAACCCAAAGCCCTCTAGCGGTAGCAAGCACCACGTGATTTACATAATTCAGTCCTAATTACAACACCACGCCTAGCGGATTAACATGTATTGTTATTGGTCAAAAGCTTGGCGTCCATTCGGTCAAAAGGTGTGGTCTATTTTTACAAACACATTGCTGCTACTTGCACTGAGTTTTTAAAAATCATTGAATGCATAGCCATTTCAGTCATAATAGAGTTTAAAAGAGTGAAACGTCCCTCTAACACTATAAGCCACTCATTAAGAAAAATTAGTGCTTGCAGCTTGTTAAAATTCTGCGATAGCAATTATGGTTGGAGCAAAAACCATCACACACAGCGTTCACCCTAGGACCGGGTTTGAGAACTGTTGAGTTGGGCTTCAGCAAACTACCTTACTGGCTAACTGTCGCACTGGCCTGAACATATTTGAGCAGCGATGAGTTCACAGACAACCAACCCAGCCGTGTAGGAACGGTTTGTTGTCAATACGAAGTTTTGATCATTATACTGTCTTGAGCCATTAAAGCCAACTTGGAATTGGGGAACACGGGGCAAAGTGGACCAAAAATGTTTGGCCAGCCAAAACAGGATTTTAAAGCAAAGTAAAGCAAAACCTTGGGTTTATAATCTTGCCTTAGGCTTACTATTAACAAATGACACGAACAATGCTTCTCAAAGAATCCGTTTTATTAAATGGTATGAACTTGAAAAAAAAATACAAATTCCGCTTTGCCCCGGATCTTCGTGGCAAAGTGAAACACAGAGGGGGCAAAATGGAACGCTTCCCCTCGAGGTCTTCAATGTCAAAATCATTTACTTCCTGGTACAGTACTGTCCTGGTACATCGTTTTACTATTGTGGCCTGATAATACTTGCATAATTCTGAATGGCCTGCTACCTTTAAGGCAGACTGGAGTAGGCACGGTCGCTCACTCCGAAACACTTGATTTTCATGATCTAGATTAGGGGATTAAGGACAAGTCACACTTGAATCATTTGAATATTTGAAAGTTGCAAATTCTGGATTTTCCAGCAATACTTGACATACTTTTGTGGAACGCTCTGGGGCAAAGTGGAATAGTGTTCCACTCTGCCCCGTCCACTTTGCCCCGACCATATGAGATTTCTCCTGACATGCGACACTGTCATGTCGGCCATTGCTAGCCATGTTAGCATGTATAAAGTAAGCTTACCCCCATCCATCATTAATATGGCTTTCGAGATAACTCTGCATAAGCACAATATCATTTAGCAGATAATATACTATTTTGGATTATTGGTTTAAATATATGGAAAAACTATATTTTCTGTAAAAAGCACACATATCTGACTCGTTTCCACGGTTCCGGTCACAAATGATGCAGTATCCACGCAGCGTTCTTGGTGCACGAGCTTAGATAGAGGGCAGCAAGAAGGCAGATTTTTTTTTGGGGTGTTTCACTTCGCCCTGGTTCCCCCTGCCATCATTCGCATGACGTCAGCTCAGAAATCGCCAGTCATACCATGGTTGAAAACATGGCAACAAATGACATGATTGTACGCACTAAGCGATTGTTAAGTCGAAGATTAATCAAACTAAAGTATGACGTGTAAAGATACGCTTGGTGATTCAGTCGGTAAGCGAACATGAGGCCATCGAAGTTGGGTCTCATACCCACTGAGGAAGACAGGACAGGACAGACGATTTATTCCGATCCCTCAACATAAGTTCTCCATCATGAATATCTTTTTCTTCTGACGACAGGGTACAGAAGTCATACAACCGCGCTCAATTCATGTTGCTCGCGTACTTGCTGGTTTCTTTTGCCTGTAATATCTGTTTCGGAGCACCAAAGGGGCGCTAAAATCTGCGTTGCGATTTGATCTGGTAGGAACGAATCGTAGAGAAACCGATGTTACATTGGCAGCGGGTTTCGTTACCAAATCTAACGCTACTGGTCTGGTGTCGCTTGTGAAGGGGAGGCACACCGTAGGTAAACTGTATAATTTATGATCTGCTCACATCAATCACGTTCACGTAACTGGGGACTCAGAAATTTACACACCTTGTTTTCTAGTTCATCATGAGGGGATGATTGTGCCTCATTTTCCACCATTTTACAGGTAAAACTAAAATCTGCGTAAATTCACTCCCTCACATGACTGACTGCCTCATAACATCATTCGGCTTTTCAACCCCACGGACACCTATCAGCCAATAAGACAGCATTTGGACGTATTTTCCCGTAAAACCCCTCTCTGATTGGTCTTTCTTGGCTCCGCTCATTGAAGATAAAACAATACAAAAGTGCTGTCCTGTTTTACTGACATTCAGTAACGTAGTAAACTGCCCAAAGTGAAGAACGATTCGGGGCCAAAGAAAAAATCTTAGGTGCTACAGCAGGGCTATTCAACCTTATCCAGAAAGGGCCAGTGAGGGTGCAGGCTTTCATTCCAACCAAGCACTTACACACCTGACACCACTAATCAACCCCAAGAGTCTTTGCTAATGAGCTTGATTAGTAGTATCAGGTGTGTAGCTGCTTGGTTGGAATGAAAGCCTGCGCCCACACCAGTCCTCGCAGGATAATGTTGAATAGCCCTGTGCTACAGCCTTGAATGCTCTAGGTAGGCGACGCCACTGTTTGCCATTGAATTTTTATTCATCATTAAACAAATACATTCGCCACTGTGACTACTGCTGGTGATTTTCTCGTCAATGACGAAAATGACGAGCACCAGCAGGAACCCTGCACATGAATATATTTAAAAAAATTCTAATTCTTCAATTCCTGTAGTACGTTGTAAAATACACTGAAATGGAGCAAAAAAATGCTCTGTAAAAATATGCAACAGTAAAATAATTCCCAGGTATTTACCAAAATAAACCAATAATTACAAAAATAAATAAATAAACAGTTAGTAGCTAAAGAAAGGAACTGCATTTATTCTGTCCCAGCATCCTTTCTCTGCTTTGGTTCCGGCCACAGATCCTCATTAACCTCACAGGGAATATTAGGCCCAGCCCACCCCTGCCCAGCCTGACCCCGAATATCTAAACAAGCCACCCGCATGGGCTGGAGGAGGTAAACATGGCTGCAGAAGTCTCTGCCATAGACCTTCCACCAACATGTTGAAAAACTCCTGTATGAGGCTTAGGAAGGGAGAATACACGGGTTGAACGATATTGCTGAGTCTTCAGTCGTTTATGAACCAGTTTTGAACTACAGCAGCTTTAGGGAAGTGGCATTGCCCCAAATGATAGCGTAGCACAGCTGCTGTGGGTGTGCTGGCTGCTTTTGGGCCTGTCAGTATATGGGACCCCACAGGCCAGTGAGGAGGGCAGCAGACGCAGGCGTTGTGTGGACTCTGGGTGGTGTACATGGATGTATGATAAGAACTGGATACTGAACCGAAAATGGCCGCCCATTCATTTCAGTGGAAATTGCTCAGCGGCGCAGCACGCCGACATGGGGCCTTATTTCCGGAGTCACGCGGACATGCGCTTTGTGACTTTTTTTCACTCTCACATGCATAGTGAGCAGCTCATGAACGCGCTGACACCTGAGGTATCTATGACAACGGTCTGTGCCCACACAGGACGCGTGTTCACCACCAATGTTCTCTGAATATGGAGCTAATTATATCCACTGCGAAACCACAGCAAAACCCATGGAATAGCTCTGTACCCAACGGGCATAGAACTTGGTGAAGGCTTACATATAGTTTGAAAAAACAGTTTATATAACTCATAGGGATATAAAATGTTGATAAACCATTTTTATTTAACCCTTAAATGCCCCCTGTGGCAAATTTGTCACACGATTTTGGGGGTTGTAAAACCACTGACCCCACATAAATTTTGCAACCTAATGCCCATAGTGCCATACTGTATTTAGACCATCAGTGCTGCCATCTGATGCATAAAAGTGGAACTGACACTACACTGGCTGCACCAGCTAACCTTTCCAATATGGCCGCCCCCATGGTGGAATCACACGATAGATCAGCACCCATTCATCACTGGATAAAGTAGACAAACAGGTAAGCTAATGAAAAATAAGCTATGCCTAATACTTCAGCTATATGTCAACTGTTTTATCATTCAAGTCATTTTAGCAATAAAGTCCCCGAAATGCCCATTGTGACATATGTCACAAAACTAAAATGAGGTCAAAGGTCACCAAAAATTAAAAATTGCTATTGGGTTGTTATTAGCCCCTCCCCAGGACATAAATACACAGATTTTTCTTTCAACTTTTACTATAGTTGGGCATTTAAGGGTTAACAGGGAAATAAACTTATTCACTATGTCGCAAAAAATGTCAGTAAAACAGCTGACTTGCTGCTCTATAAGATGACAGTTCAATCTCGTTCTCCACGCAGTTCAAAGCTAAATGTATTCGTAGAAAGTGTAGTGTTTCGTGCTTGTTAGCTTGCAACCTCCTCTATTCTTACTGGATTCAAGACGATATCCCAGCCGCACAGAGCCAATTCTGACAAGAGAATTTACTTTAAGCGTACGTATGCTCAAACCTCATTAAATCCATCCATTCTCTATTCCGCCTCTTCCTTACTAGGGTCGCGGGGGAACTGGAGCCCATCCCAGCTGACTCTGGGCGAAAGGCAGGGACCCACCCTGGACAGCTCGCCAATCCATCACAGGGTGCACACACCATTCATTAAATCCATTTATGAAAACTTTTTTCATCAAACATATGTCCACAGAATGGATACAATTTCAGTGTTTTCTGCCAAACAGCAGTTTTTACTATCTTTTACTATATTCTATTACCAAGTTTATCAGCACTAGAAATTAAACTCTGAATTTTCCTGACTAAATACACGCTTGACATTTTTACACACCCAAATCTTTCTCTGGGTACTCAAACATCACGGTAAGCCGAAAAAGTGCTGATTTTATTCGATATTAGTGGAGTTTGAAAACGGAATTCTTTCCCTTCCCCTTATACAGGATTAGTAAATTCGTAAGTTCTCACATAATCAGCAGCCCAGTTATAAAATATACATAAAGTCGATCTTCGTTTCATTCTCATCTTTCTTTCTTCTGGGACTCTCGTGTTTTCTCTGCGCAGATGGAGTTCAGCCGCATCAGCTAATCTCTGCAGCATCGCTCCCGTACACTGATGCTGCTCATTAACAGTGTATCGTTCACATCTCATCTTATCCAGCATTTCCAACCCTCTCAACACTTCTAGCTAATAAAGGCTGAACTACAAATGATGTCTCTGTTTGGGCAGTGCTGTCATGCAAGTTCAGCGCATGCAAAAAATTATAGATACTTAATATTTTGTCTCTTATCTTAAAAGCTGCTGAAAAGTTACGGCATCAAGTATGCACATCTGCTATTGTTTTAATAATTCAGAATGTGCATGCAATGGTAAATAAATGATTAGCTGTGTAGTTTTTTTTTTGGGCTGAATTTATACCATTCTGAAAGTGCACGTAAGGACATAGTCAATGCTACTTTGCTAGCTACATAACCAGCATAGATGTTGGAACTATATTCTGAGAGGGGGCGGGATTTTTGATGGGGGTTTGTGCTCATATATGTACGCACAGTGTTTTCTGAACAAGGATTTGATTTTAAGCAGGATACTTTGATTACCACACAGTTATTAAAGGCTGTATCAGCGATATGACGTCACTATTGTTGACAGTTGAAATGTTCTCAAAATACAACAGAGCCGCTCGCCCCTCTCCTTCAGAAGCTTGGAACATGAACGCTTTTTCTTAAAGTGAGTAAAGCTGCTTTCACACGGATCTTGAACGAATTTTTTCGCGATTAGATTATTCAAAGTCAATGCAAGGCGCGTCTTTGCATTGACTATGAATGTAATCTGTCGCATAAAATTCGCTTACGTCCGTGTGAAAGCAGCTTAAGAATGGCTCACTCAGCTGGGTAAATGGCCGTGTACAGCTCGTTGTGATACACGCCCGGTATCATTCCAAGCTGATACAAATAACTTATTTGAGGATAATTCCACAGACTTTATTTTTCACATTTTAAAACATTAGTTGTTCTATCTTGAGGTCTTTTGACTTGGAATGAATTGAACATACTTACTGCTGATCATTCATGACAGCAAATTGGCAGACTTTCCAACACGTATTGTGAAGAATTAAAAACTCTCCAGAGAGTTATTCATTATTTTGTACTTTAGAGCCCACTCGTGGTAGAAACTGACTGCCTTTAAGGGGAGGAGAAACCCAAAAATCACTTCAATCTGCTCAAGAACAGGACAATCAATCAGAGGGAGCAGGAGGGAGAAGTTTATGCTTCAGGGGCATTTTAATGCTCTAAGTTGACTGTTACAATGATTTGTAGGTGTACTTTGACTTTAACCTGGATTTTCTCAAAACCTGATTTTTGCCCCGATTGCTATCATTTAAGGCACTATATCTCACTTATTTGTGGAGCTTTTCCCATGAAATTTTGACAGAAGTCTGTGTACATATCAGGAAGTCTACTGAACTAAAAGTTTTGGTTTAGCACTTTGGGTCTGTGAGTTATGGTGATTTATATTTCATATTGAGGGGCGAAAAATGGCAAAATCCTCTTTTACCCCACTAAATCTCTAGTATTATTATGTAAATGCTTTATTCTAGTTCAGAAGAAGGTGTAAACATAACTAAATCTAATAAAAAAAACCTGATTCAAATATCTTGCTTCAGTCCTGAGATATAAGGCAAAGAAATAATGGTGAAATCGGGGTGGCGACCATCTTGAATCACATGACCTAATTATGCAAATTAGGTCAAATTCATATTTGTGTATTTCAGGTCATATACTGTCAATACACCTAGTATGAATGATTTCTATCCAAAAATGACAATTTTTTTCCAAAAGGTTTCTCCTCCCCTTAATGAATGAAGTCGTGGTTGTTTCTTTCCGTAATAAAACATAACGATAATGAAAACTGCCCTTTGCAACAAAAAAAAAAAAAAGAAGCTATGCAATTTGTTCTGAACTGAGAGAATGCCCTGGTGTGTCACACGAGCAATATGCGGGCTGAAAATTTTGTTGAAATAAATTATATATTCCATAGAGAAACGGAACTCTCAAACAAACATTCGTCCGAAAACGATAAAACATCCAAACGTGGTCGGATAACTCTCCTAACGGAGAATTCTTCTCAGTATTTGCGCTTCAGTGTCCTCTGTCTCTTCAAGGAACGGACACGCAACCCCAGTCTGCAGTTTCAGGAGGAGAAGAAACTCTGAGTTATTTGAAAACCTGCCAGCGAGCAGATTAGCTTCACGGAGTATGTTGCCGCGGTAACTGACTCAGAGTTGGACTGAACTCGCATTGTGAACCGGAAAACTCTGAGTTTCCTGCAACTCTGAGCTAACAAACTCAGAGTTACCACTATCCCCGCTTTCTGAAACGGGGCCCAGCTCTACTCACCTCAAGTAGAAACAAGGCGACCTGGGCATCAGATTTAAAACCATTCAACTCCTGGAATTCTCTCCAGCGTTGGTATGCTTTCCCTATGTTTATTCGGGACTTTGCATAGCTGCGATCGCGTTCCTTTTTCCTCGACATGCACTCGTTCGAGCGTCTCTTTTTCGGTTTAGCTTCTCATAGACGCTTAGCAGACTCAGTGTGAGCTTTGGAAAAGAAATGCGAAATCCGCTTCTGTGACATTGTCTTGATCGTTGCTTGAATTTACCGCCTTTGCTAGCTAACAGGAAATAAACAATGCGGGCGCTTACGTATCAAAACAAAGGAGACGTTTTTCAAATTGCACTGTCTCTATAGGCTACATCTGGCACATGTCATTAGGCTGCATACAAGATATAGAAAGTATATATTTTTTATGATATGAAAGACATAAGCCTAAGTGTAAGTCTGACACATTTGAATTCAGATTCTTTATATATATTGCAGCGTTCCTGCCACTTCGGCGGTTGAATTGAATGACGGTGTCAACTGCTTCTTGCTAATTTGCATGAATTGGCCTGAGCTGCTGTGATTGGCTCACGGGCCCCAGAGAATTGTCTAATCAGAAAAGCCCGAGCGGGTTTATAAGTAGAGGGCTATAGAGCTTTGAGTTAGTCTTAACATGAACCCTCAAGAAGGGCTAAGCTGTACTTTGCCTGCTGTTGAAGATGTTGAATGCTGATACAATTAAACGAAGCTCAGAAAGAGCGATTTGAAAACGCAGATCCCTGACTCCGCATCCACCTACTTCAGAAGTTGCCACTATATATATATATATATATATATATATATATATAAAAAAAAAAAATAATAAGACTTGGGGCAGTATGGGGCTGATGGAGGGGGCGGGGGGGCCGATCCCCCCCCCTGTTCCAACGCCTATGGTAACCAGCATATAATACATGAAGCAGTAAAGCACAGTACCGTGAATCTGAGTAAGATATTCAAAGTAATGGAAATATACAACTCAATTTGAGTGCATCTTGAACATTTTAATACAAAAAAGCAAGTGTAAGCTACACGCACGATTATAGGATATCACCTTCAGTAGTTACCGAATACACGCCCGTTATCCAACCTTAATTAGTTAACCAACAACAGTCTTTGCTACCTTACTTTATATTCTGTAACGTTACATAAAGATAGGTGAAGTAATCGAATCGTTTCATAACAAAGCCATCATAAAATGCAATAAATGAAAACACTGGTGTCGTTACACTTGCTCACTTTACCGACTTGGTAATAACGTAAGTAGATGACACGGAATCTCCTGCCCAGTGCTACACGCAGAGAACCGCAGCTGCTGCGCTGCTCACGAGAACGCGCTTAGAGACAAGGTCCCTTAGTGTTCACGTAGCCTGAAAATTTTTTTCGCTGCTGTGGAAAAAAAGGCTCCAATGATTTAAAAGAGAAAAATCTACAGATTATATATTGATCATTTGTGGTGGTCAAAAAAATTTATTCACGGATTTATCAGTGTCTTTTTCAATTGTTCCCTATGTAAAAATTTCATTTTGCCCCCCATGGCATCACGTGACTTGCAATATCAGCTTGATCGCTAAGCCCTTGTCAGCGTGCGTCTCAGCCCTGGTTCAGTATCCAGTTCTAATAATACATCCATGGTGGTACAGCAGTGGAGGATCTCTCGTACACAGCCACAGTCCCTCCATACAGCCCAGGGACTCAATGACCAGTGGCCAATCATGACCCCTCCCCCTTTTAGAAAGATCCAATCGTGCCCCATCAACAAAGATGAGCTAACGAGCAGTGTCTCTGGGAACAAAATCAGTTGGTAAGATCGGTTGGTTCTTCAAGTCCCTCAAGCCAAAACCAAGCTTGAAGATACTGCTTTTATTTATTGTGCTCTGAGGACATGGAAGACGTTTCAAGAGACTTCTAAATGCCCTCATCTCAACGGAGAAATTCAAAGGAGGTGTTCAGTGATTTGGACGTCTGTGTATGTTTAAAATAAGGTTGCCATAACATATCAGTTGTATGTATCACATTACAAACAAACAAACAAACAAACAAATCAATCAAAGATTCTCAAAAGAGATTACACACTGCACAGCAAATGACTATGCAGAAAAACATCACTATAGTACACAAGAGTTGGCCGTCATTTAGCCTCTTCTGCAGTATATACTGCAGTATTACAACTCTACTTTACTGTACTCAAATACTTGATATAGTATGAAAAACCATACTTTCACATATTCCAAGTGCTGATCTGTCATCATGTCAGAGTGGCTTTTGACAGGAACATGATTGGCCTGATTAATCTTCAACCTGTTCCGTTGTGATGCTGACTACATCAGTGCCTTAGAATATTCCCTGATCCTTTGTACATTGTTGGCAATGACCGTATGAATGTTACCTCTCCGAATGAATGTTTCCTCATCTCCGGCTTTTCTGAAAATAGCCATGTCCTGCCTCCATTGGGCAGTCACCACGCCATTCCAAAAAAACTAGGAGTACTGGTAGGATTACCGTAAACTGTCCATTATGCAGTAAGGTGTCGATTTCTTTTTTGCTTTTTTGTCATTTTTAAATACATCTGACCATCCATCCAATTCTAATAAAGGACTTAGACAACAAGAGGGTACACAAAATGCTACTTTAACATGATCATTTCATTAATTGAAGGTAAAGAGTTACGCAAAACCTTTTTTTTTTAAATTTTATTTGCACATGTGAAAGACACATTTCAAGAGACAGATCACTCTAGAAGAGTGAGTTAAAAAGAAAAAAAAAATGTGCAGGTGAGGTCTGAAGCCCGAAAGGGCTTATAGACCGGCCTCACCCTGACCTTATAAATGCTTAGTCAAGAAGATAATTAATGTACATCCATGTACAACCTATAATGTACAACCTATTTGAAAAAAGTATTCCCCTCCCTAAACCTGATATCTGGTTGTGCCACCCTTAGCTGTTACAACAGAAATAAAATATTTGTGATTACTGGCAATGAGTCTTTTACACTGCTGTGAAAGAACTTTGGCCCTCTTTTCTCTCCAGAATTGTTTTAATTCAGCCACATTGGGGTGGGTTTTGAGCATAGACTCCCTGTTTAAGGCCATGTTGCAGAGTCTAAATTGAATTTAAGTCAGGACTCCAACTACGTCACTTCAGAACCTTCATTTTGTTTCTTTTGAGCCATTCAGAGATTGGACTTTGTCGTGCTGCATAACCCAACTGCACTTGAGTTTCAGGTCACAAACTGATGGCTAAATATTTTCCCCTAGAATTTTCTGGTGGAGAGCAGAATTCATGGTTCCATCAGTCATGGCAATTTTCCCTGGGCCTGAAGCAGCAAAGTAGCCCCAGTCCATCGCATTTACACCGCTATGTTTGACCGTTAGTGTGATGTTTTGATTCCGCTAAAGCACACTCAGGTGTAATTATTTATAATACATAATGTTATGTGTTCAAGAGTGAATGTTAGATTCTTCATATTATCATATCCATTTGCTCAGAATGTGTCTCTATGAGAGAACATGTAATGGTGAAAAAATATTTTTATGTTGCACTGATAACTAAAGGCATTTTTGATGAATGATTTCAGCAATATATATTTCATTTCATTTCGTCCAGGGGCTACAATTATAACCTATGCATCATGATATGAAACCAAAATGTTCATGACCCATAAATACCTACATGTACATAATAGTACAAAAGCAAAGGACAAGTTGGACAACAAAAACATTGTCAAGTGTGATATTACAGTTAAAACTCTGACTTATGTGCAGATCTGAAGCACCTGACGAACACATTTGTGTTATGGTCCATCTGGCAATGTGTAATTCTTGAAAGTTATTTGCCATTAAATTCATATTTCAGTAATTTGATGTTTGTTTGTCAAAAAATATTGTTTTTTTTTAACTGTTTATAGTATTATGACCCTTGTCTGTTGTCCATAGGACCCCCAATATCATACCTTATTCAATCATCAATAGAAAAAGAAAAAAACCATGATGGAATAAGGCGGGAAAAATGGACTAATAATCCCAAGATGTGTGGGAACAATATGAAAGTACTTTGTTCAAAATACCAGGCACTTGAATTTTGGGCTTTTGTGCAACAGCATTTGTACACCTAATTGTGTTTTAACTGATTATGAAATGCTGTTTTAGCTTTATGCCAGATGTAACAGGACCAAAAACGGGACCAAAAAATGTTATCCAAAAAGCCCCACTTTTGACTCATCACTCCACAAAATATTACCCCAAAATTCTTGAGGTCATCAAGATGTCTTTTGGTAAATGTGAGACGAGGCTTTGTGTTCATTTTAGTCTGCAGACCAAATGCAGCTCTCTTCGCCTTGCAGCTCTTTTTCTTACTGCGGAGTCATGAACACTGAGCTTAACTGAGGCCTGTGAGGCCTGCGCTTCTTTAGGTGTTAGTCTGAGTGTCATGCCCTGCCTGCAATGCTCCTCGTCACCGGAGTACTGATCACTGGCCTATTCCAGCACCTGCCCCTTATAATTCAGTTATCTCGCCCTATTTATGCCCCTCTCTCTCAGTACAACCTCACAAAGTCATAGTAGCCACACTGCAGTGCGAACCCAGGGCTTATCTTATTTAACAGCATAACTCTTTCCTTTGGAGAGCAATTTCCCTTACTTTTCCCTCTTGTATCTGAATACAGTTGTTGGGATTGTTTGTATTGCCAGTGCTGACTGTTTATGTTCATTCACACAGCCACCGCAGTTCAACCTTTTTATCACACTTGGATCTTCTCGTCTCTGCATTTCCTCCTGCCATTACAGTGGGTTTGTGTGTGACCTCCTGCCTTTACAGTGGGCTTGTGTGTGACCTCCTGCCTTTACAGTGGGCTTGTGTGTGAGTTCCTGCCATTACAGTGGGTTTGTGTGTGGCCTCCTGCCATTACAGTGGGCTTGTGTGTGAGTTCCTGCCATTACAGTGGGCTTGTGTGTGACCTCCTGCCATTACAGTGGGTTTGTGTGTGACCTCCTGCCATTACAGTGGGTTTGTGTGTGACCTCCTGCCATTACAGTGGTTTTGAGTGGTTTTGTGTGTGACCTCCTGCCATTACAGTGGGTTTGTGTGTGACCTCCTGCCATTACAGTGGGTTTGTGTGTGACCTCCTACCATTACAGTGGGTTTGTGTGTGACCTCCTGCCATTACAGTGGGCTTGTGTGTGACCTCCTGCCATTACAGTGGGCTTTGTGTGTGACCTCCTGCCTTTACAGTGGGCTTGTGTGTGACCTCCTGCCATTACAGTGGGCTTGTGTGTGAGTTCCTGCCATTACAGTGGGCTTGTGTGTGACCTCCTGCCATTACAGTGGGCTTGTGTGTAACCTCCTGCCATTACAGTGGGCTTTGTGTGTGACCTCCTGCCTTTACAGTGGGCTTGTGTGTAACCTCCTGCCATTACAGTGGGTTTGTGTGTAACCTCCTGCCATTACAGTGTGTTTGTGTGTGACCTCCTGCCATTACAGTGGACTTTGTTACCCTTCTTTGCAGACAGTAGATGTCAATGACTTTGTTTCTCATCTGTTCTTGAATCTCTAGAAACGTGGTATCATTTACTTTATTATTTTTTAAAATTTTGCTTACTTCATGTTAAGAGTTTCTGATTAGCTTAAGTTTAGATTCAATATGGCAGGCAGTAATCTTGCTCCGGTGTGTCTAGTTAACCGGATTGTCTATGAAATTTGGTTGATTTAGTGACTATGGCGGCAATTACTTTTTCACATAGGGCCTAGTAGGGTTGGATAGCTTTTATCCTCCAGTAAATGCAATCACCCAAAATTGCATTGTGACTTTACTCGGAATATCTGTGTCCAATCATAAATTAGTTTGATGATCTGAAACATTTGTGAGTGATAATCAGCAAAAATAGGAGAAATTGGGAAGGGGGCAAGTACTTTTTCACAGCACTGTAACTCAAAGTAAGTGAAAAGGCGCAGAATTGGATTGTGCATCTGACAGCACACAGAACATTGAGCTAACCGCAACAGAGCTTGTGCCCTAACGGTGCAGGGTGCAGTACTCCAAACTAACAGTAGAGGGCAGTATGAAAATTACCTCCTCATTTCCCCCTCTGAGGATTTGGATCACAGAGGCTACTGTGAAACGGCTCAGATTCAGCGATACTGTCTGCATGGCTTCCCCCTTTGGACAAGGACATAGCCGACTGGAGTCACACAAGTCTCATCAGAAACTATTCGTCTCTTTTCCCATCTTTACCTGTATCCCCTTCCTCTCCTGTGTCCCCTTCCTCTCCTATATCCCTTTCCTCTCCTGTATCCCCATCGACTCCTGTGTCCCCTTCCTCTCCCGTATCCCCTTCCTCTCCTGTATCTCCTTCCTCTCCCATATTCCCTTCCTCTCCTGTGTCCCCTTCCTGTCCTGTGTCCCCTTCCTCTCCTGTATCTCCTTCCTCTCCCGTATCCCCTTCCTCTCCTGTGTCCCCTTTCTGTCCTGTATCCCCTTCCTCTCCTGTATCTCCTTCCTCTCCCCTATCCCCTTCCTCTCCTGTATCCCCTTCCTCTCATGTATCCCCTTCCTCTCCTGTGTCCCCTTCCTGTCCTGTATCCCCTTTCTCTCATGTATCCCCTTCCTCTCCTGTGTCCCTGTTACATCCCTCACTGCACTATGGTGGTGCTCTCCTTTTAGTTTATTAGGCTGCTCGGCAGTATTTGTGTTCTCCCCTCCTCTTAACAGGTGAGGCCAATGATGGGTGGGCAGAGCGTTTTCCTTTAAAGAGCTTAGGACATGAAATTCAGCTCTGTTTTTTATCGGATAAAATGCTACAAAGTACCTATCTTGAACAATAAGTGATGGTTTTAATATCGTGTACTTTACGCAATATTTAAAAAACCGCACTTTATCTGCTAAATTATCCACTTGAGGGAACGCCCCTTTTGCCTCATTTGAGAACATTTGCGCTGGGCCAGCTCAGCCACATGACGTCATAAGTTGTACACGGATTGTGTCTCGGTGGTTCGCCGTGGTTTACGACTCTGGTCTGGACGGAGAATATCTTAAAGAATGGACCAATAAAAATCACCGAGAGTGAACGGAAAGCGATGTGTAGTGTGGGGATGCTGTGCAACGCATGCATATGGTCATGGAATGTTTCTGTGGCCGAAAGATGCAGAGATATCGAGAATATGGACAAAACAAGTCCAATGTACTAGTGCCAACTGCTGGCCCAGGCAAGCCCGGGTCTCTGAAACCTAAGATATGCGGCCAACATCTCGAGTATTCATGTTTTTTCATATCGTTATTATTATTATTTGCGGAACCCAAATCGTTTCTCTGCACTGCCTGTTCAATAGCCAGCCAACTCGCTGTTCAGTGTGATCTAGCCAGCTAAGTAGTGAAATGATACTATTCACGGCGCTCTATTTATTTCTGAGCACTGTGTGCTTGCTAGCTTACTACCTAATAATAGCAAGCTGCAAGATATGGTTTACACATGTTGTGATATCATTCAAGGCTCTATATTTCTGCGAACTGCGTGTTCACTCGCTAACTAGCTAATAACAGCAAGCTGCGAGGTACGTACGGCTTACACGCATTGTTTCGAGAGCTCATGAAACAGTGCACAGGAATGAGTTGAGCCGCGAACATTATCATTTCAGTACTGGCTAGATCAGGCCTGAGTTCAACCACCACTTAGCCTAATATATTATGGTCTTGTTAGGTAAGGTAACCAAACGTCAGGTCTATTGAACTCACTTAAGGTTGAAAAGTGAGTAGGCTGGTTATCTAACACGCCGTGCACAGAAACAATTGTAGAACCGGAATAATAATCATTCTGCTATTTGGCTGGTAAGCGTTGTACAGTTCGGGACAGGCGGAGACACTGACAATCAGCTGTCTTCATTGCTCGAGTACTCAGGCTGGAATCTGTATGATTCTGAATCCCGTGTTAAGCTGCTTTCACACCGGACACAAAACGATTTTTTTCACACAACAGATTACATTCAAAGTCAATGCAAAGACGCGAATCCAGGCGAAACGTATTCGCGTCTTTGCATTGACTTTGAATGTAATCTGTCGTATGAAAAAAAAAACGTCATTGTCTCGGTCGGTGTGAAAGCAGCTTTATGTTGAGTCTCCTCATCTTCCATAAAAAGTACTCTTCTTCATCAAAATGGACAGATTCAATTGAAAATTCTGAGGAACTATCGGAATCTGACTCGGATACCATCGTTGTTGGACGGACAATCGCCCACTGTGTGCTACTTATGACGTGACCACACAGGGGAGTGCCAGAATCTTTTTCTGTGTTGCTCAGAATGTTTGTTAATGAGGGGGGCGGGGCAAGTAACAAAAAATTGTGATTTTTGTTAAAAATTATTTTCTACATTTTTTTTTTTTAGGCAGACGATGGGAATTCTTTTAATTGTACCTCTTTATATTCATAAACTTGCTCAGTGCATTTCCTAAGCTCTTTAAATCCAGGAATGCCCTGCAGAACAATGGAGAGTTTCTTTGCCTGTTGGCTCCCACGCCACCTTGCTGATTTTTTTCTGAGCGCTCTGCCATTTTTGCTTTTTATTGTTTGATTTGTATTATAAAATAAAACCCCTAGACTTGATTCATTGCGACTTTTTGTCGTTTGTGTTATGATCATTGTGCCTGGCCATAACAGTCCCCTTCCTGTCCTGTATCTCCTTCCTCTCCTGTATCGCCTTCTTCTCCTGTATCCCCTTCCACTCTTGTGTCTCTTTCCCCTCCTGTGTCCCCTTCCTGTCCCGTATCTCCTTCCTCTCCTGTATCCCCTTCCTCTCTTATATCTCCTTCCTCTCCTGTATCTCCTTGCTCTCCTGTATCCCCTTCCTCTCCTGTGTCCCCTTCCTCTCCTGTATCCCCTTCCACTCCTGTGTCTCCTTCCTCTACTGTGTCCTCTTCCTGTCCCATATCTCCCTTCCTCTCCTGTATCCCCTTCCACTCCTGTCCTCTTCCTCTCCTTTGTCCCCTTCCTGTCCTGTATCCCCTTCCTCTCTTGTTTCTCCTTCCTCTCCTATATCCCCTTCCTCTCATGTATCTCCTTCCTCTCCTGTATCCCCTTCCACTCCTGTGTCTCCTTCCTGTATCCCTTTCCTCTCCTGTATCTCCTTCCTCTCCTGTATCCCCTACCTCTCCTGTGTCCCCTTCCTCTCCTCTATCCCCTTCCACTCCTGCATCTCCTTCCTCTCCTGTGTCCTCTTCCTGTCACGTATCCCCTTCCTCTCCTTTGTCCTCTTCCTGTCCCGTATCTCCTTCCTCTCCTGTATCCCCTTCCTGTCCCGTATCTCCTTCCTCTCCTGTATCCCCTTCCTTTCTTGTATCTCCTTCCTCTCCTGTATCCCCTTCCTCTTATGTATCTCCTTCCTCTCCTGTGTCCCCTTCCACCACTGTGTCTCCTTCCTGTATCCCCTTCCTCTCCTGTATCTCCTTACTCTCCTGTATCCCCTGCCTCTCCTGTGTCCCCTTCTCTCCTGTATCACCTACCTCTCCTGCGTCCCCTTCCACTCCTGTATCCCCTTCCTGTCCAGTATCCCCTTTCTCTTCTGTATCTCCTTCTTCTCCTCTATCCCCTTCCTCTGCTGTGTCTTCTTCCTGTCCCATATCCCCTTCCTCTCCTGTATCCCCTTCCAATCCTGTCTCCTTCCTCTCCAGTATCCCCTTCCTCTCATTTATCCCTTTCCTCTCCTGTGTCCCCTACCTATCCCGTATCTCCTTCCTCTCCTGTGTCCTCTTCCTGTCCCATATCCCCTTCCATTCCTGTGTCCTCTTTCTGTCCCCTATCTTCTTCCTCTCTTGTAACTTCTTCCTTTCATGTGTCTTCCTCCCCTCCTGTATTCTCTTCCTCTCCTATATCCCCTTCCTCTCCTATGTCCCCTTCCATTCCTGTGTCCTCTTCCTGTCCCGTATCCCCTTCCTCTCCTGTATCTCCTTCCTCTCATATGTCTTCCTCCCTCTCCCTGTATCCCTCTTCCTCCTCCTGTATCTCTGTCCCCTCCTGTATCCCCCTTCTTTTCATGTATCCCCTTCCTCTCCTGTGTCCCCTTCCTGTCCCTGTATCCACTTTCTCCCCCCTGTGTCTCCTTCCTCTCCTGTATCCCCTTCCTCTCCTATGTCCCCTCCCTGGCCCGTATCTTCTTCCTCTCCTATGTCCCCTTCCTGTCCTGTATCTCCTTCCTCTTCTGTTTCCCCTTCCTCTCCTGTGTCCCCCCTGTATCTCCATTCCTGTGTCCCCTTCCTGTCCTGTATCTCCTTCCTCTCCTGTGTCCCCTTACATTCCTGTGCCCTCTTCCTGCCCTCTATCCCCTTCCTCTCCTGTATCTCCTTCCTCTCATGTATCCTCTTCCTCTCCTGTCTCTCCTTCCACTCCTGTCTCCTTCCTTTGCTGTATCCCCTTCTTCTCATGTATCCTCTTCCTCTCCTGTATCTCCTTCCTCTCCTATATCCTCTTCCTCTCCTGTATCTCCTTCCACTCCTGTCTCCTTCCTCTCCTGTGTCCCCTTCCTGGCCCGTATCTCCTTCCTCTCCTGTGTCCCCTTCCTGTCCTGTATCTCCTTCTTCTTCTGTTCCCCTTCCTCTCCTGTGTCCCCCTCCATTCCTGTGTCCCCTTCCTGTCCTGTATCTCCTTCCTCTCCTGTGTCCCCTTCCTGTCCTCTATCCCCTTCCTCTCCTGTATCTCCTTTCTCTCCTGTATCCTCTTCCTCTCCTGTCTGCTTCCACTCCTGTGTCCTCTTCCTCTCCTCTGTCCCCTGCCCCTGTGTGTTCAATCCTGTTTATCTTTGAAACACCAAAAGTGTTCTGAGGAAGAAAGAATTTCAGTGACCCTTTAAGTAGCCTTGAGGTGAGCTGATGGGTGAATTTTCATTTTTGGGTGAGCTATCCCTTTAATGACTGAGAGCCTGTGTGGGCCACCCAGAGGTACCTGAACGGATTTCAGTGCTGATTTTTTCACAGAAAGTAAATCTGAATCACGTGTGAAAACAGGAGGAAAGTGATAATAGTTTTGGGAAATGGGTTGGTCTTTTGGTAGATGTCGTCATGGTTTGAGATTTTTAGTTAAAAGGCCCACTTCTAGTGTGAGAGCAAGAAAAAGTGCAAGTTTGGTTCGTGGAAATGTTAGATTTGAAAGCAGGGCCCTCTTTATGTAAAACACCTACTAATTTGCTACCAAAGTGTGTGTGTGTGTGTGTGTGTGTGTGTGTGTGTGTGTGTGTGTGTGTGTGTGTCTGTGTGCAACTGTCTGTGTGTGTGTGTGTGTGCTTGTATAACTACACTTGTGAGAACCAACTCTTGAGAAACCACATTGTTGTGAGGATATTTGGGAACTTGTGAGGACGTTGCGGATAATCCTGACAGAGGATTACAGTTAGGGTTTGGTCAAGGTTAGGGTGAGGTTAGGCATAATTTATTTACATGTGTCTTTGGGAAAGGCTGTACAGAATGAATGTCAATACAATGTCCTCACAAGTATTGCTGTACAAAAATATGAGTGTATGTGTGTGTGTGTGTGTGTGTGCATGCTTATGTGCTTGAGCCAATCAGATTGTAGCTTGCGCAGTATTACCCCGTTACTGAGTTGATGACATATGGCCTCTGAAACAGAGATGTTTTTTGGATGAAATATAAATTCAGTTTTTCACTTGAACAGCGCATTGGCAGGGAAATTAGGTTTCATTTTACAACATGGAAAGACCGCACAAAAAAAGCATAAGCAGTGAAAGTTAATTTTATCGTCACCTTTTTCTCAGTTAAAACAAATATGTCAGTGAATACATAATCAACACCACTTTTTAATGCAAATGTTCAAAAACCAAAGTTCTACTTTGGGAATTCACTGCTCTGTACAGTCAGGGAACAAAGATAAATATGATGAAAACGTGAAGTTGGAGGACGCGGAGGTCTCTCACGGAATAATTGCAGCCGTTTAAAAGGAAGGAATTCATTTTGCTAAGTACGCTGTTGGTGGGTCTCTGTCTCGATTTGGATGATTGACTGCTGTGGATTGACAGAAAATTTTGCCTTGAGCAAAACACAGAATTTCTCGCGCTTGACTCATCTGTCTTTCAACCATGCTGAGCTAAAGCTCGCCTGTCGCTGACGTTTTATTCTCAGAACACAGTCACACGAGAGAACAAAGCCCTCAGACTGTCGCTCCACTACGATCCTGGGGAAATCATTAAAACTGCGACACAAAGACGCCAGAAAAACAACTTTCTGTCATGTAATTAGCTCAATTAGTCCAGAGACGGGCCGGCCAAAC
Source organism: Gymnothorax javanicus (assembly GCA_029692085.1). NCBI lineage: Eukaryota > Metazoa > Chordata > Actinopteri > Anguilliformes > Muraenidae > Gymnothorax > Gymnothorax javanicus. Next base: position 130,476,144 of record CM056198.1, on the reverse strand, counting down.
TTGCAGGAAAACCACAACAGTATCAAAATATGAGCAGCCAAAGACGTGAATCTTTGAATTTTTGTGGCCACAAAAATGAAAGAAACAGAAATAGAAAAAAGTGTTGAGGTGTGTGTTTGTGTTGTGTGTGTGTGTGTGTGTGTGTGTGTGTGTGTGTGTGTGTATATGTGATTTTTTGGTGTGTTGACAACGTGTTTCTGTTTGTGTGTGCTTTGTGTGTGTGTGTGTGTGAGAGAGTGAGAGTCAGTGCATGTGTTTGTGTGTGTTTCTTTGTGTGTGAGTGTGTGTGTGTGTGTGTATGTGTGAGTGTGCATGTGTGTGTCTGAGTGTGTGTGTGTGTGTGTGTTTGTGTGGTGTGTTTGAGTGTGTGAGAGTGTGTGTGTGTTTTTGGGTTTGTTTGTGTGTTTGTGTAAGTTTGTGTGTGTGTGTGTGAGAGGGTGTGTGTTTGTGTGTGTGTGTGTGTGTGTGTGTGTCAGAGTGTGCGTGTGTGTGAGAATGTGTATTTGTGTGTGCGCATGTGCATGTGTTTTTATGCTTTTGATTGTGCGTGTCTCTGTTTGTGTATGTGTGTGTTTCTTTGTGTGACTGTGTGTGTAAGTGTGCATGTGTGTTTGTGTGTGCGTGTGTGTGTATGTGTGGTGTGTTTGTGTGTGTGCGTGTCTGTGTGTATGTTTGTGTGTTTGATTGTGTGAGTGTTTGTGTTTGTCTGTGTGTGTGTGTGTGTGTGTGTGTGTGTGTGTTTGTGAGCAGCAGCTACAGTGGAACTTGACCTTCATGCCCCTGTAATCCAGTTATGCAGAAATGAGTAACAGATGCAGGAAAAACTCCTGACTCCTACTGTCATACAAATAATACTGTACCCTCGCTCTCATTTTTCAATTTCGAATACTGGCCCCAGATAATACTGTACCCTCTCTCTCATTTCACCAAATACTGGCCCCAGATAATACTGTACCCTCACTCTCATTTTTTCACCGAATACTGGCCCCAGATAATACTGTACCCTCACTCTCATTTCACCAAATACTGGCCCCAGATAATACTGTACCCTCACTCTCATTTCACCAAATACTGGCCCCAGATAATACTGTACCCTCACTCTCATTTCACCGAATACTGGCCCCAGATAATACTGTACCCTCACTCTCATTTCACCAAATACTGGCCCCAGATAATACTGTACCCTCTCTCTCATTTCACCAAATACTGGCCCCAGATAATACTGTACCCTCACTCTCATTTCACCAAATACTGGCCCCCAGATAATACTGTACCCTCACTCTCATTTCACAAATACTGGCCCCAGATAATACTGTACCCTCTCTCTCATTTCACCAAATACTGGCCCCAGATAATACTGTACCCTCCTCTCATTTCACCAAATACTGGCCCCAGATAATACTGTACCCTCTCTCTCATTTCACCAAATACTGGCCCCAGATAATACTGTACCCTCTCTCATTTCACCAAATACTGGCCCCACATAATACTGTACCCTCTCTCTCATTTCACCAAATACTGGCCCCAGATAATACTGTACCCTCACTCTCATTTCACCAAATACTGGCCCCAGATAATACTGTACCCTCTCTCTCATTTCACCAAATACTGGCCCCAGATAATACTGTACCCTCTCTTTCATTTCCCAGATAATACTGGCCCCATTTCACATAATACTGTACCCCAGATAATCTCATTTCTCTCTCTCATTCACCAATACTGGCCCCAGATAATACTGTACCCTCTCTCTCATTTCACCAAATACTGGCCCCACATAATACTGTACCCTCTCTCTCATTTCACCAAATACTGGCCCCACATAATACTGTACCCTCTCTCTCATTTCACCAAATACTGGCCCCAGATAATACTGTACCCTCTCTCTCATTTCACCAAATACTGGCCCCACATAATACTGTACCCTCTCTCTCATTTCACCAAATACTGGCCCCAGATAATACTGTACCCTCTCTCATTTCATTTCACCCTCAAATACTGGCCCCACATAATACTGTTTCACCCTCTCTCTCATTTCACCAAATACTGGCCCCAGATAATACTGTACCCTCTCTCTCATTTCACCAAATACTGGCCCCAGATAATACTGTACCCTCTCTCTCATTTCACCAAATACTGGCCCCAGATAATACTGTACCTCTCTTTCATTTCACCAAATACTGGCCCCAGATAATACTGTACCCTCTCTCTCATTTCACCAAATACTGGCCCCAGATAATACTGTACCCTCTCTCTCATTTCACCAAATACTGGCCCCAGATAATACTGTACCTCTCTCTCTGGGCCCCCAGATATTTCACCAAATTCTGGCCCCAAATAATACTGTACCTCTCTCTCTCATTTCACCAAATTCTGGCCCCAAATAATACTGTACTCTCTCTCTAATTTCACAAAATACTGGCCCCAGATAATACTGTACCCTCTCTCTCATTTCACCAAATACTGGCCCCAGATAATACTGTACCCTCTCTCTCATTTCACCAAATACTGGCCCCAGATAATACTGTACCCTCTCTCTCATTTCACCAAATACTGGCCCTAGATAATACTGTACCCTCTCTCTCATTTCACCAAATACTGGCCCTAGATAATACTGTACCCTCTCTCTCATTTCACCAAATACTGGCCCCAGATAATACTGTACCCTCTCTCTCATTTCACCAAATACTGGCCCCAGATAATACTGTACCCTCTCTCTCATTTCACCAAATACTGGCCCCAGATAATACTGTACCCTCTCTCTCATTTCACCAAATACTGGCCCCACATAATACTGTACCTCTCTCTCATTTCACCAAATACTGGCCCCAGATAATACTGTACCCTCTCTCATTTCACCAAATACTGGTGAGAGCAGCGCCAGATGCAAGACCCAAACACAGGAGAGTAGCGCTCAGATGAAGACCAAACACAGGAGAGCAGCGCTCAGATGAAGACCTAATCACAGGAGAGCAGCGCTCAGATGAAGACACAATCACAGGCGAAAGCAGCGCTCAGGACGCAAATATTACAGTATTGCCTGTTTTTACGGCCTGGATGGTTTTACTGGATAGAAACGCAACCTTTTCATAATTAACAGCCCACCGTTGCTTTTCCTGACCGCCAATTCCATAAATAATATTTGGATCATGACTCAGCTGTTTGTTAAGGTTGAGAAGCTCATGAATTTGAACTGGCATGTCGTGGTTTCAGGACATTTGCACAGCGTGGTCCACATCAGACAGTTTGAATGTCCAGTCTGAGTAATTCATATAAATTGGTCCACAATTTTTATCTGTAATTTTTTGTCACCCTCTCCACCCCAACCCGACTCGCTCCAACCCCTGCTGGCTAGTTAGAAAGCTCTTTTAAATCTCAGCCAATCGCAGGGCCTGTGGTCTGACACCCGTCCCCTAGATTGTGCACATTAGCATGCAGGCTGTTGAAACGCTAATTATTCGGATGTCATGAAGTCCAGCATGTGGTGAGAAGTGGGGAGCCCCGCCCATCCTCCCGGCCCCATCCCGCCAGACTGGTGCTGCCGCTGATTGGGGACTGTAAGCACCCCAAAGTACACGCCCCTTAGAAGGGGAGGATAGGGGTCAAAGATAATCAACCCCCCCCCACAAACCCACTTGCAACCCCAACCCCCAACACCCTTCACATGGGGCTCACAGGCTCTCCCCACGATTCTGTCCCTTTTCCTAAATGGCGCCTGTCTCGACCTCGGCTGTCATGCCAGCTTTGTCCCAGGACGGAACCTTGTTAAAGCTGTGGAGACAGTTTGATTGTGTCTGAGGCTCGTCAGACGGACGGACGAAAGAGGAACAGAGGAGGCTCAGCGTTTAGAACAGCAGTTTAGCTCCAGCGGGAGAAAATGAGCTGAAAGGGACGCTCTGGAGGAGGGATGGACACAGGCTAAAAACTGAAACGCATGAACGCACACACACACACACACACACACTCAAACACAGACACACACACAGAGGACCCCTCCCCACCGTGTTTAAAACAGTCTTTCACCATCCCGCCCTTAACATGACCCAGTTTCAATTTTTTATGAAATTATTTTTCTGAAGATTGATATCTCAATAATGGCTCTTAACCTGATTTCCCACAGCCTTGGCCTACCCTACCCCACCAAACACACACACACACACACACACACACACACACGCATTCAGACACACACGCACACACACACATAAACATATACACACCCAAACACACACACACACAAAACACATAGACACAAACACACACACACACACATACACACCCACTTTTTATTTCTCGACAGTGTGCAGCTCGTGAGGGTTGGAATGAGGCACAGATCAGTGAGTCCTGCTGCCCTTTCCTCACAGTTCAGTAAATAAAATGTTTTATGGGACATTAGCTTTATGAATGTGTAGTTAAGGACATGGCGCGCATGTATAATCAGGGCTATAAAAAGCCCAGCGCTGCTCTTTTTATTCTCTCCGCTAATATAAGCAGCTCTCCTTCTGCCGCCTCATGCTTGGAAGTGTGGGGGCCTTAATGGGTGGAGGGAATACCAGAGATGACAGAAAAGAAAAAGGGTTTATTTTTTGTTTTATTTGTGACCTCAGCTTGACTGTCCTATCTGTCTGTGGTCTGTGTTGTTATTTTGTTTCTGCAGTATTTTTTAAAGAAGTGTGACCTCTTCTTTCCCTCAACGCATGTTGTTACATAATGTGTGGACAGCCCCTGTGACTGATACTGTGTATGTATGGTCCCTGTGTATGATACTGTGTATGAACAGCCTCTGTGTATGTTATTGTGAATATATGGTTTGTAATGTGGTAAAAAGCCACTAGATGGCAGTATTGACATTTTTTTGTGAAGCAATCTAAAGCTAGGTTTGGGCATGTCCCGGGCATGCCTCAGAGGGGGGCTGGAAAAGAGTATATAAGGAGAAAATTGAGAGAGTAGGAGTAGTAGGAGAAATTGCAAGGAGAAATTGTGGAAGGATACATTTGACCAGACCTGTCACTCTTTTCAAGACCTGTGAAGCTTTTTTTGTGGATTTTAGCCTGTGTTGGAGCATTTTCCTGTCCCAGGACATCGCAACATAGCAGCCCATCTCAATTACCAAGGGACTGTAACTATTTTTTTTACTATTATTTCAATCTTGGTCAGTAGGGTAGAGTGTAGTTTAGTTCTAAGTGTTTATTTAATTAAATCTGTTGAAGTTTAAGAATTTTGTCTGTCATCCCTTGCTGTCCGTGGACGCCATAACAAAAATTGGGGCCATAACAAATTGGGGGCTCGTCCGGATAGACCATTGTGTGAGTCATTTATTGAAAATATAAAATTTCAAATAGTGAAATTGTTTTTGAATTTTCTAGATATATATTGGCAGATCAACAGCAATGGATGATTTCTTGGCATCACCAACCGTAGAGGTTTTGAAGTCTTTTAAAAAGACAGAACTGCTAGAAATATGCAGACAGTTAGAGCTGACAGATGTAAAACCAGCCATCTAAAAAGCAAGACTGGCTAGAGAGATTGTTGAATATTACATTGATGAAAATGTGTTTGCACCAGGAGATCTGGAACAGTTTCCGGGGAAAATCCAAATGTAGAATTGGAACTTAAATTAAAAATGCTAGAGATTGAAAGGGAGGAAAAAAGAAAAACAAAGAGAATTTGAGAGAGAGAAAGAGAAAAAAAAAGGGAGGAAAAAAAAAGAAAAACAAAGGCAGTTTGAGTTAGAAAAATTAGCAAGAGAAGAGAAAAAAAGAGAGAAAGAGGAAAGAGCAGAAAGAGAGAGACAGAGACAGAGAGATTTCAATTTAGAAAAATTAGATAGAGAAGAAAGGCTGCAAATGGAGCTACTAAAAATCAAAATGCAAGGTGAAAAACAAATTTCGGCTAGCCAGAAGGTAAAGCTGGTGCCTCCATTCTCAGAGAAGGAGGTTGATAAGTATTTCCAGTGCTTCGAGAAGGTAGCTAAGAGTTGTCAGTGGCCAAAGGAACACTGGCCTCTATTGTTGCAAACTGTCCTCAAGGGTAAGCTCAACAAGCCTATTCGGCTTTTGTCTGCAGATGATTCCTCTGATTATGAGGTTGTCAAAAAGGTTATTTTGACAGCTTATGAGTTGGTTCCAGAAGCTTACCGACAGAAATTCAGAGGTCTGAAGAAATCTGACAATCAGAATTATGTGGAATTTGCTAACGAGAAGAAGGTTTGCTTTTGAGCGCTGGTGTACTTCTATGGAGGTCAAGGATGATTTCAACTCACTAAAAGAGATGGTGTTAGTTGAAGAATTCAAGAACTGTGTCAAGGATGATATTAAGACCTACCTTAATGAGAAGCAAGCACTGAATTTGCAATCAGCTGCCAAGTTTGCAGATGAATATGTTCTCACACATAAGTCCAAATTTCAGTCTAGCAGTAACAATAGATGGTCCCAATTTCAGAAGAAAGGTAACGGTGATACCCAAGATTCCTCACCCAAAGACAAAGACAAATCTGGTGATGGTGCTCAGAAATCCAGTAAAAGGTCTGAACAAAATGTGAAAGCTGACAGTGACAAAAGTGGTCTAGTTTTGCAATTATTGCAAGAAATCTGGTCATGTTACAACTAACTGTTGGTTCCTTAAAGCTAAGAAAGAAAAAGAAAAGGCTACCAAACCCAATGCCTTTTGTGAAGACAAGGTTAGAAACCCCTGTAGTAGATGACCGATCTGCTAAATTGCCTTGTTCCTTGTGAGGCTAAGAAGCCTGATACTGCTGACTTTGTGAGGGAGGAATTTCTTCCATTTGTGTCAGAGGGATTTGTGGCTCTGAATGAGCATTCTCCTCCTGTACCCATATATATCCTAAGGGATACCGGAGCTTCTCAGTCACTTTTGTTGATGGACTCTTGGA